>JAMZAV010001374.1:0-196405 GCA_024449915.1 Sweltsa coloradensis
TAACATTTAGTGTGTTACGTGATTTAGTGCCTACATTTGAAATATTTCTCATAGAAATCGTACTTTACTATTTTCCCCCCGGTTTTTACTACGATATTTTCGTGATATTTGGGCCGATTCTGACCAAACGGGTGGGGCTACAACGTTCATATTTGACATAAAGATTATGGTTGGTGATGTAGTGCCTTTTCAAAGAATAAGTTGAAAAAATTGGTCAAAATTCATAGAAATACAGGTTTTAATATAAGCCTTTTACAGGTGTATAATTAACAAGTAATATAGTAGTACAACTTTATTTATTAAACAAAGCTCTGCCTTTACATTAAGGTTGCCTTAAAAAACAGAATAACAAAAAGAAATTAATTTACATTTATACATTTATAGACAACGGTATGATATCCCACATTAAAACGTAATCATTGGACAGAAATATTCAAAAAAGCTCATCCATCAACGCGACTGGAAAAAGCGTTCGCGAAGCGGCCTAGTTTAACAATACATTCACTCACCATGTTCTGGTCATTCTCCAGCCTGCACATTCTCTCGATTTTATCAATCACGTTCGTTTGAAAACACGAATCTATCTACCCGGCACCTCCACCAAAATTATTAAAAGACCCTTTATACTTAAAATTCATTTTACCAAGTATTATATTGTATAACACTTCAAACTAAAATGACGCTTTAAAAATATTGTATAGGCCAATTGTGTTTAACACGATTTTTTAAAAGCATTTTGATCCTGAAATCTGTAAACAATTGACCATTTGGGGAACTTTTTAAATCGTCTTTTGCCCGATTATTTTTTCTTTCTCACAGACGGCATTGTACAATTATAAATGTTTATTTATAAATTGCATTTTGAAACTGTGGTCAAACACACACATATGCACAAAACTCGAACGCAAAATATCACTTTTTCTTCGTAACCAGCATAATTATTTTGACTGAATCACTTTCCCAAATTACATAAAACGTGAATGTACGAGACAGATACTCTTATACGTCAATAATGGCCAAAATGTGTTTCGGCCAAAATTATGTAAGGGCACAGGGTAAAAATAAGGACGCAATGTTGTTTCTTGTTGAAGATTTTTGTCGATGAGACCTTGATCGAAAATTAACAGGTTTGACATTTTTTTTTTTTTACCCTGGTGTTGATAATCAGTTTTTTCTTTTACGCAGTACATTGATAACTCTAAGGTTGAATGAAATAATTTTCAAAATATTGTTCGAATATCCCTTTAAAGATTAACAACGGTGTTTAAGAAAATACTTTCGCTCAACATTTCGGGTAGGCCTACACCCTTGTCCGTGTTTGTGTTCTAGCTATTAAAAATTATTTATTTATTCTCTATTTAAACCAATATTTATTATTTTATCTCTATTTTCATTACTCTAGATTTACTCATGTAATTGTTATGCAAGAATTTGAAATGGCACATTATTACTTATATAATATTACTCATCATGTTTAGTTTATTTCATTTTTATATTTTATTTATAACTTAATCCTATATATTTTACAAATTATGTTGATGATATGTTTATTCTGTAGAAGTGTGGAACAACATCATTTGACCTACGGCTGTATATTTGGCATTACTTCGCATCATCTATTGCTTGTTTAGTTGGCAATATGTTTGGTCGATACTCCAACTCGATCGTGCAATATTGGCTTCTTCTAGACGACAGCGGCGTTGACAAGCAAGGAAGCCGCACGACTGTTGTCGGAGACAGGACGTGTCGCGCTCAGCCAGCTCGACTCGGCTTCCTAGACGGCAGAACTGTTTCTACCGAGAATAGCACCCGATTCCAACTTAACACGGCGTGGGTGTTGAACGTGGGGTGGCTAACGTTTGTAACATTGAATAAAATGTGTGGAGAACGTAGAATTGCTAGCCCGAAGCGTCAAATTCAACAAAAAGTGGCGGGATTTGTTTTTATAAATATTCTAAATTAGTATTGATAACTAAAATGAACATATTTACATTTAGTAATTTGATGCATTCTCAATGTGTCGTTGAATACTTAAAAAAAAATGAAACTATATAACAGGTAGTAACGTTTCAAATACAAATCATTGAGCTTTTCACTGTTATTACATCATATATTTTTATTTAAAAGGTGATATTTCAACTTCTTTACAGAGGTCTTTATCAAATAAATTAACAATTAAAAAACCACAACAGACTATAGTGTGACTGTGTGTCTGTTGTGGTTTTTTAATTGTTAATTTATTTGATAAAGACCTCTGTAAAGCAGTTGAAATATCACCTTTTAAATAAAAATATATTATGTTAATAACAGTAAAAAGTCCATTGATTCGTACTTGTAAAGTTGAACCTTTGTTGACCTGTTTATTATACGAGTGTTTTTCTAATAGTTATTTTAATATATTTTGTTGTTTCTGTAAATCTTATTACTTTCGACCTGAAACTGAAACATTCCTAGTGGGTCATGTATTTGACCCGACATAATTTGACTGTTCTTAGGTATATTCTTCTTTTTTCTAAGGTATATTCGTTTTTTTCTTAGGTATCGTATACCTAAGATAATAATATTTTCCTTTTTATGATCAGATTACCTGTTCTAATAGTATTGATAATTTGAGATACATTATGTTGAAACTATGTGAATCTGGTAGCACTAGTCTTGACAGTATAACTTCAAATAAGAAGTATACCCTATACATAGTATTTTAAATGAGAATACAAATGTAAACAAATCAACAGATAAAATTTCGTTGTTGCTGACTCAACCAAACATTACACTAACGTTACTACGAAGTATACTTGTATAACGTGCAGTTTGTGTGTATTACCATGATTATGTTTCCGGCGCTCATATTTCAAATTATGAACAAAATTTGTAGAATCTTGTGAACATCATGTGAACTTTCAAATTAATATTCGTTGCAAAATATAATTTCCAATGATGCCCATAGATCTAGTTAAAGCTTTCAACGGTCGTCGTAGTACATCTCATTGTCCGTAACCCACAGTCGACATACGACGACAAGCGGTTGCAAATCACAGCGCGAAGTGACTACTCATCTAGAATAATCCACTTTATCCGAGTTCTCGTCAATAATAACTTCGGTTCGAGTACAAACAAAATGCTGACGTTATCTCTGTGTAGAGTGGAGTTTGCCGGCTCGTAGTAATCTGATGTGAAGAGTTTGTGTAGTGGTACGTGTGCGAGCCTGATGGACTCGGCATTGTTGGCGCAGGACTTGTCACGGAGTAGGGTCTACTCAGTCAGTGTGTGCCTGTATTCTGTTGCGCGCTCATTCAACTATACAGCGTGAAACGTTCAGCTAAACGACTAAAATGCGACACTTGTGCGACTGGGCGGCGGAAGGCGATTCTGCCCATGTTTGTAACATGTAAACGTGGGGTCTATTCACTAAAAGTGACAGCGACAACGTCAGTGACAATTGTAGATCAACAACTACAACTTTTGTGAGAAGAACAAGTGAAAACTGCCACCTTGAATTTTAATCATACCAAATTAAATAGTAATTAGTATTGCTGTTAGTTGTTGTTTATTATGGTGAGGAAACATTGGAAAAAGGCATTAAAAATGATAAATGTGTAATTATTGCCAATACACTACTTATAAGCTTGTAGACCTAAAGCTTCTCACTAAAGTGTTGTTATTCTCTCTCTCTCTGTCACTGTCGACGTCGCTGTCACTAAGTAAATATACCCCTGGTATCGTAAAAATTATATCCTCTTTTATACCAAGGATATTTACGAGTTTTTCCCTTTCAAACTTTGGGGCAATGCTATGAGGGCAGCCTGGTAGCACTTTTATTAAATCGCTGTTTATAAATTATTATTATATACGATATGATATATTATGATGATATGATATAAGATATGTGACATTGTGAGTAAAACTTGTAATGGGAACACACACTCGGTAGAGTGTCTCATCCCCTCCCGCCTAGGAGAGGTACCACCCCTGCAACACATGTGGGGGGTTGGTGAGGGTAGGTAGAGAGAAGGGACGGCAGTCGAGTTCGGGCGGGCCTTCGGGCATCTTGTCTTATGTATTGTGCAAGTGTTTATTCCGTGTGTTTTGGTGTTTTACAATAAAGCTTGTCAAATTGGATTCCAAAGTTATTAGTGTATAGTGTGTATACCTCTGGTTATCCCACATCTGGCGCCCAACGATAACACCACGGTGAGTGATCAAGGAGGAAGCCGCGAGTGATTACGTAATTATTAGTTGTGCGTACGTAGACAATCTATGCCTGGTCGCGGGCGTGCGGGTCATAGTAGTAGGCACGGGGGACCCAGCACCATAATAATGGATAATTCAGAAGTGGCCGGACTAATTCAAAGCCTTCGCGACGAAATCCGTGGGAATAGTGACGGACTTTCCGCGATGGTGTCGACGCTCCAGACGTCCGTAACGACGCTCACGGAGCGCGTGTCGACCATAGAACTTGGGGCGCAGCGCGTCGGTTCGGAGACCGTCCCGCCAACGGCTGTCAGGATGGCGGCCGCGGAGGAAAATAGTGCGTCCAGTGTTTGGGGGGCTGATTACAAGCCCCAACTTCAGCTACCTATCTTTGATGGCTACGGAGGTCGTACCCATCCGGTTGTCTTTATGAAGGAGCTGGAGGATTACTTAGAAGCAGCGCGAGTACCGCAGCGTTATCAGGTTGCTGTCGCTATGGGACAGTTGCGAGGGTCAGCGCGACGTTGGGGGGACGTCTTTGCTGACAGGTTTGCGTCGTTTGAGGACTTACGACAGTCGTTCTTGGCTGAGTTTTGGGGCCGAGTACAACAGCGCAATGTGCGATACGAATTAAACCACGGTAAGTGTCCAAAACATTTTGAACATCAAACGGCGGACTACTTTTTGATGGTGCTGTCTAAAGTCCGCCATCTTACCCCGAGAGTACGTGACGACGACTTCTTGGAAGTCATCGTTGACCACTTCCGACCGGACGTGTCTGCTGCGATGCTGGCCGCTGACAAGACGACGGTCGACGGAACACTCAAGCTACTTCGCAGACTAGACGAAACAAATAAGCGTCGCGCAGATAATTACACTCCTAAGCTGCATGCTGACAGTAAGCTTCCCGATGATAACGACAACGGCAACTGGCGAAATCAACAGGTAATGCCAAAACGCGATTACGGATTCGAGCAACGACCCCCATCATACTCCACTGCGGGAGGGCGCCCTACGAATTCCGGTGGACAATGGAGGACCGACAATACGCAGCAACGCGAGCGCCTATACCCGACAACGAGAATTACGTCAGATCGTGGCCGTCAGGTTCGAGCAGTGGACGTCGTCGAGTCCGATGCGTCGGAACTGCACGAAGACCAAAACGACGACACACCTCTGGAGAGCCAGGAGGCAAGAGTCGAAATAAACCACATATCGTCCATGACCACAGACTTGCTCTCTGACGACGAATTGGACACCACTCCACGCCTCGCACCAGAGTTAATGGGCATGATTCAAGCCTCTGTTCAGTCTCTCATTTTAATTGATTCCGGAAGTGAAATTTCCTGCGTCTCCGAGGCATTCCTCAACGACCTCGTCGCAGTGGTAGGAGAGGTGCCACTGCTGCCTACGCCTAAAATAAAAATATTCGGTGCCATTGGCAATAATGCGCAATGTGCATCCAAACAAGTGCTACTGTCGGTGCAGATAGACAAATGGAGCAGGGATGTGCCTTGTATCGTGGTGCCCAATCTAACGAAAAATATCATATTTGGTACAGATTGGCTACACGACACCAAAGCAGTGATCGATTTTGACTCCGAGTCGATCGCAATTCACACTGAGGGCGTTACAGCTGTATTGCCATTTCACAACATGCAAGCAGAAACAGCGCGCATTACCATCATCCGACTGTACACCACCACCGGAGAAGAGCACAGCATGAGCTTCAGGGTAGGGCAGGACGACCCCAAGCTACGCGTCGTAGCCCCCACCCCCGCCCAGCTCCACAAAGAAGACCTGCACCAGCCTCAAGAACACCCAACAGAGGCAGACATCGGGGATAGAGTGCATAAATTAGTGAGTCTAACTACAAAGCAAAGGTCGGACATTGAAACGCTCCTACTAACTTATAAAGACACATTTTCAACTAAACCAGGTCTGACAGATGTTTACGAACACTCAATCTCCTTAAATGACCTTACTCCTTTCAAACAAAAGTCATACCCAACCCTAGGACGCATGTTTCGCTGCCTCTGCCACGACAACCACACCTCGTGGGTAGGGAATGTCCAGGCAATCGAGGACTGTCTCAACTCAGTTGTACACGACAGTACAGGCTTTACGCCTATGGAGCTGCACTTCGGGGTGAAACCAGCGCGAGACGTCGAGGGATACTTTTCCTTGCCTCCCGGCAACGAAGTATCACAACAACAAAAACTTGTATTGGCGGGAGAGCGGTTGATGACCCGAGGAGAGAGAAGGAAACAACAACACCAGCTGGCCGCTGCTACCCCTGTAGTCTACGAGGACGGTGACCTTGTCCTACTGAAGGCTAACAACATTTCGTCTGCTTTCAACAAGACCATCGCGAAGTTTTTTTTATTATACAACGGTCCTTTCAAAATAGTTCGTTCCGTGGCACCGAATGTCTACGAGCTGGAGCATTTGTCCGGGAGAAAACTGAAAGGGTACCACAATAATAAACATTAAAAAGTTCGTGGGTACACCCTAAGACTCGCAGTTCAAGTTCAGGTTGAAGTGCTTTTGCATTATGTTTAAGGTTAGTTATCAATAATTACAAAGTAGCTAGTATGCTAGATTATCTAATATTAGATCTATATGTTCCAATCAACTCTTGATTGCTGTAGGTATTAGGGTATTGGTTGTAATGGTTCAGTTGTAATGGTAAAATAGTTATAAAAAAAAAGAAAAATGATAGTTATAACCGTTTAGTTTGATATGCATATTGGGGTATTTCATTGTGTAGTTTCTAGATATTATTTTGTTCCCTACTTCTTATAATTAAAATAATGTGTTTCCATTCTTTTAATTGGGGGGCTGTAATGGGAACACACACTCGGTAGAGTGTCTCACCCCCTCTCGCCTAGGAGAGGTACCACCCCTGCAACACATGTGGGGGGTTGGTGAGGGTAGGTAGAGAGAAGGAACGGCAGTCGAGTTCGGGCGGGCCTTCGGGCATCTTGTCTTATGTATTGTGCAAGTGTTTATTCCGTGTGTTTTGGTGTTTTACAATAAAGCTTGTCAAATTGGATTCCAAAGTTATTAGTGTATAGTGTGTATACCTCTGGTTATCCCACAAACTATCGGCCTGATTAAAAAAAATGTTCAACAAAACAACGGACGTAGTTCATCAGTTATGATCATTTGCCATTGCCAAAACTATTTTTATTTATTTTTCGGTTGAGCAGTACGCCCAACATAGACGAATATAGTGAAATTTATTACGTCTACGCAGGACATATTCCCGCTAATAATTTTTGGGCTGGAAGGTTCCTGTCTACAAACTGATATACTTGAAAAATGTTCTCTTGCATTACGATTTTTTTCTTCCCCCGGTACAAACTTGGTATTTGTACCGACGGAAGAAAAATTCGTACCGTGCAAGGTATTAGCGAGAAAAAATTCCAAGTATGTCAGTTTGCAGGCAAGAGTGCGAGTTACAAATAAAAACAAAAGGTAACCTTCAAACCCAAACATTATGAGCAGGAATATGTCCGGGGTATACGTAATAAATTTGACTATAATCGTCTATATTAGGCGTACCACTCAACCCAAAAATAAGTAAAAAAAGTTTTGTCAATGTCGTATGATGATAATTGATAAACTATATCTGTTGATTTGATAAACTAATATTTAGGAACATTTTAATTAGGCCAATAGATAGATTCACCTCAACATATTGCCGCATAATCAAAATATTGTTCATAAAACGAAAATTGTTTACATGAGACGCATAATGTTTTACAAAATACAGCTGATTTACTATTATTATCTCCAGAACATATTCTAAAAACTAGTAATAATTTCACTATCGGGAAATTTATAATGCATGGCACTATATTAGTATTACATTTTATAAATATTTTGCTTATTTCTTGCGAGTTACTTTAACAGTGACAATTTTTATACCCAGCGTCTAAAGCTTCTACAAAAACACGTAACACGATGAGAATAAACCAGGACGCAATAAATAAAGTTTTTCAAAACAAACGATAATATTTTCGAGGCACTGAAAATCATTTGATCAAAATACAGTAGTTGATAAAACTGTTTATCTTATAAATAGAACATCGCTTCGGTAAACAAGAAGCTTTTCCCGTCTTCATGTTATGAAAATACAAAAATAGAATTATCTTTCGAAAACATAAGAAAAGCAAAAGACAAAAGAAAACACAATTTTGTTGTTATTATGATTTCGTCTTTGTATCTGAAGAAGAAAAGCTTATTTTTCAGAAAGACTGTTTCTATATTTTATAAAATGATGAGATTTTCTTCAGTGTAACCAAAGAAACACAACCAAAGAATATAAATTGATAAAGGTTACAATTTATTTTTTAACGAGTAGCAATAATATCATTAAATTTCCATTTGATTCATATCAATCGAAAATAAATTATCATCACCTTGAATTTCGTGTTTCATTAAAATAAAGAAAAAACTGATTGAGTTCAAATAACTCGCTTCGCCCGCTCGTCTTATAATAGGGCAAACTTTGTCAAACTTGGATCTAGATCATAATAATATAATAGGGCAAACTTTGTCACATTGTTACTTACATTTAAAAAATAACATTTCACAAGTAAAAACAGTAATATCTTACAAGCCTTATTAATAATTTTGTTATACAAAATCAAATACTTGCTTGTAAATAATAAAATTTAGAGGAATTATATATGACGAGATTTCGACGTACATTACACAAACTTTTGCTTTTGATTGACGTAAAATTTATATAAAACCAGTAGTGGTGTGCGACCTCTTGATTTGAGTCGTGTGTAGCGCTTGAGCTTCTTGTATCATTATTGTTGTGTAATGTGTAAGCTACAACCATAGATATTGAACGGACACCTATTGTAGGGTAGATTAAAAGTGTCCAATACCTCCGTACAGGTGCGAGCGTAGCAAATTGAAGCGTCGAAAAGCCAATTCAAAATGGCGATTTGGCGTTTTAATTTATGCTTTTTTAATGCAATAAAGTATTTTTCTGGATTTTTTTATATAGGTTTAGCTTGTGCAGCATGGGATTGAACAAACAGAAACAATAAGACGTTATTGCATAAGGGAATATAGTAATCATTTGATGTTAAAGGCTAGTATGCTATGTCGGAAGAGCCACAAAATCTTCGGAAGAGCCACTGCATTTGGTGGAGGTGCCGGGTAGAGTATAGCCACTGCTAATGTTTGTGTCTCATTGCATAATCTACAACTTTTACAGTACATGATGACCCAAGAGACCCAGAAAGCTAATCTAGTATTTGGTGGAGACGTCGAAAAGAAGTAACTATCAATGTAGCTAAACAGTTCAATCTGCATCTAACCTCAGGGATGATGTTGGAAGACCAAGAAACTCTCAAGTAGTATTTGGTGGAGGTGCCGGGTAGAGTATAGCCACTGCTAATGTTTGTGTCTCGTTGCATAATCTACAACTTTCACAGTACATGGTGACCCAAGAGACCCAGAAAGCTAATCTAGTATTTGGTGGAGACGTCGAAAGAAGTATCTATCAATGTTAGCTATAAACAGTTCAATCTGCATCTAACCTCAGCCGATGATGTTGAAGACCAAGAAACTCTCAAGTAGTATTTGGTGGAGGTGCCGGGTAGAGTATAGCAGCCAATGCTATTTTTTTCTCATTGCATAATCTACAACTTTTAGAGTACATGATGACTAAAGAGACCTAGAAAGCTAAGCTAGTATTTGATGGAGACGTCGAAAAGAAGTAACTATCAATGTTAGCTTAAACAGTTCAATCTGCATCTAACCTCAGCCGATGATGTTCGAAGACCAAGAAACTCTCAAGTAGTATTTGGTGGAGAGCTGGTAGAGTATAGCAGCCAATGCTATTTTTTTCTCTTTGCATAATCTACAACTATCACAGTACATGGTGACCCAAGAGACCTAGAAAACTAATCTAGTATTTGGTGGAGACGTCGAAAAGAAGTAACTATCAATGTTAGCTAAACAGTTCAATCTGCATCTAACCTCAGCCGATGATGTTGGAAGACAAAGAAACTCACAAGTAGTATTTGGTGGAGGAGCTGGGTACATTAGGTTCACTAGAAAATTGTCATGTTTTAAATCAAATTTAAGAATGTTTAGGGTTTTTCTTTTGTCTTCAAAATTTTTACACATTTTGCTCTTTTGAAGAAATAAACGTTCTTTTGACCAGGTGTAAGTAATACAACTTTTCTTCCACAGACGTGTTCTTCTGTTCCGGAGGTATTTACCACGTTTATAACTTTTGCACCTGCCTCTTGAGGGGTGTAAAGATTTAGCAAGGGCAATTAGCGTCAATTTCAAAAGTAACAACTTTATAATGTGCGATTGTTTAATAAATAGAAGATAAAACTGGTAATAATAAAAATATATACAATATAATTTTAATAAAATACACAACTGTGCTATTGAGGGAGATATCTTCTAAAAGTGCTCGAATTGAATGGCACCTGGCAACATAACCTCGAAATTTGCAGTCAAATTACAACGAAATCGTTCATATGTCCACACGTAAATGATTGCACATTTTACCCCCAATTCTGGTTATGTATTTTACACCTGGTTGTAATAACAACAAAGTGGTAGGACAAAAGATCAAATCATATATTGCACATTATTTGATGTTAATATATTATAAGAAGAGACTTCAAATAAAACACGTTTTTCGTCGTTATGATTGCATTTAAGAAATATCTTTTGAATATACTTATTTTTCGTTAACCAGTAGTAAGTTTTGAACTTCATTTACAAATGATTATGGTAATTTATACATTTTTTTCATTTAAGAAATTAACCAAACCAAATATAAAAAATAGTGTAAGGAAATAAGCATAGTAACGTAATTTAATCAACAAAAACATATTTAGGTAATATTTTGCCTTTTTAATAAAATTCATTTATGAAGTTTATATTCTTTCGCAAGCAGAACTGTGATAACGCACTTCAATTCAATTGGTCGACGTATATTTGTGGTATTATTTGAACTGGCGGCTTATATGAGTCTCTAAGCTCTGTTTGCTCGCGGTCAGCCACGGTTAAACCCTCACCCCCACCCCCACCCAACACACACCAAGCACACAGTAATGTTGGGTTCTAGCTTGAGTGAGGTAATTACACAAGATTGGTCCACCCCCAAGCCCGCTTGGGTTCTCTCATCAGATTACGAGTCTTATGTTGTCTTGTGAGACCTCGGGCTGATATTTATAATACATGCCACATGATGAACCGGTATCAACGTTTAGCCAGAGTGTATAATGAGCATGATTGAACACAGAAATTAGAATAATAACATAACCAAACTTACTTTGATTTCTTGCATACTTTTTTTATGTTAACTGTCAATAAATCCGTGGAAAACTACTGTACAGTTGTCGAAATATTGTTTATCGTAGTTTTCTTTAATTTTATAAACTGCAGTGTACAGTAAAAAAAAAACTCATTGGATGAGCGAAACAAAGACCCCCCGATTAACAACAACGGGTGTTTTTTTCTTCTGTTTGTTTGCTCTTTACCGGGCAAACGGAATATGCGATCTTAATGAAAATTGTAGGGAACCTTCTCAATCTCTGATTTTAGATCTACTAAGATTTTGGGTACAATCGAATAAATATTTCCCATGCGATAGTTTCGTAATATTTGGGCCGATTTTGACCAAACTGGTGGGGCTACAACGTTCATTGGATGAGCGTAGCGAGCGTAGCGAGCGAAGCGAAGATTCCATTTCACTACACTGGAGAAAAAAATCCGGAATGTTTCTTTTTTTGTATTTTTGTCTGTCTGATCCGGCTAAACCGATACCCCGATTGCGATGAAATTTTATAGAGGCCTAAGAAATCTCTAAACTTAGAACTGCCACGTTTTTGAGCGCAATCGGGAAATTTTTTCTTATAAAAAACGCAATTTTACGATTTTTTTCGATTTTTAAAAATTTTCTTCGACTTATAACACCTACATGCTTTATCCGATTGTAATGATTTTTTCACAGAACCTTAATTTTATGAATTAAGATATTCGTGTGAAATTTGAGCGTAATCAAAAAATTATTTCTCATGAAAATCGAAATTTTACGGGTTTTTTCTTTTTTAAAACAATTCTTTGACTTATAACACCTACATGCTTTATCCTATTGTAATGATTTTTTCACAGAACCTTAATTTCATGAATTAATATACTCGTGTTAAATTTGAGCGCAATCGAATAATTATTTCTTATGAAAATTGCAATTTTACGATTTTGAATTTTTTAATTACGATTTATTAAAAAAATTAAGTTAATTTTTTATTTTCTTTAATTTAATTAAAAAAAAAATTCGACTTAGTGATAATTATTTCACAGAACAACAGAAAATCCGCGTAACACATGGCAGCTCAATGCACCAATTACGCTCATCCAACAACGCGGCGGGACTTAAGCGTTTTCCTAGTATTTTACACGGACATTAAGGTCATGGTGATGTAGTCCCTTTTGAAAGAAAAAGTTGAAAAAGTTAGTTGGAATTCATATAAATAAAAGTTGTGATACAAGCCGTATACAGGTGTATAATCAAGAAATATAGAAACTTGACAATAATCACCTACAATGTGCACAAAACAGCAAGTCTTGGCCTCGAGATATATTAAATTCTATTGTTAATTGGTATAACCATAACCATAACAATTATTATTATTTAAATAAAAATTTTTGCTAATTTAACAAAATAGTTTTTCCCATACAAAATTCAAATAGTCATGATATACCACGCATTCAAAAAACCTTATTAGACAAAATCGTCAACCAAAAAAGATCATCCATCAACGCGACTGTGAAAGTCGTTCGCGAAACCGCCTATAGTTACATTATAAACCTTTAAAGTTTCATCACTATATTATTATAACAATACACTTGTGTTTGACTCACTTTATCACAAAAGAATATTTAAAAAAAGATTTCCAGCATCAAACAGAATGAACTGTGATTCAAACATTCAAAACTGCTTGATTGTTTTTAATTTCGTAACATAACATGATTATTTTGTAACAAAGTGCAACTTTTTATTATAAGACAAATTTGGTATTTTATCTGTGGTCATTATGGTTTGATTTGTTCTCATTGGGTGGATTGTCTATGTCGACCTGTAATGGTCATAAAAGGAGACATGATTGGCGTTGACAGTGGGAGACAACTCGTGATCTGAGGTGTCCCAGATCAGATTTCTAGGGTTGAGTAGGGGGTGCGTTTTAGAGGAAGGTAGACGCGCAATACAAATATCAACTACCATTAAGAACCTGACGCATGACGTCAGTACACCGATGATAATTAACATCTATATAGCTAGATCATTAGTCATTGGTCCACTGGCGTGACAATTAGTAGCCATCTTGAATAGGTATGTAAAATTAGGTTGTAGCGATTTTGTAGCCCAAATATTTTTCAAGATGGCTGTCAGGTTGACAGGTAAGCATATTAGCCATTAACACCAAATGATTACTAAATTCCATAACTTCTTATTGTTTCTGTTTGTGCATTCCCATGCTGCACAAGCTAAAATCATTTCAAAACAATCCAGAAAAATACTTAATTGCATCTAAAACATAAAGTAAGGCATAAATTGAAACGCCCAATCGCCATCTTGAATAGATCAAATTTATGCTTCAATTTGTTACGCTCGCGCCTGTGTTGACGTATTTGAGACTGGGGATCTAGCCTACTATAGATGTTTAATATCATTGGAGTACACATACAGCTCCATGACGTCACTGTTATGAATGAGAACAATTAATTATAACTGTCAATTAAGGGAGAGAATATTACCACATTGCATTGGCCTCTCTCGGTACTCAATAAGTCACTAGAACTTTGTACCGACAGTGTTGACTGTGCAAGCGTAAAGCGCTCGACTCTGATTCGGGAGGTCCAGGGTTCGAATCCCGTCGAGACCACCAATCCTGACTGAAGTTTATTCCGAGATTTTCCTCAGTCGTTAAGAGGACACTTCCCGGCCAGATTGGAACACACACCATAGCTCGCAGATAAGTCTGATTGCCAAACGAATAGATTTAATCTTAAGGCTGTGTGTTCACCAAAATCCAAAATCCAAAATATGCATAAAACAGTAGTTAAAGAGTAGGCCTATGATCATTATCACAGTCTTTTGAAAAGATCATTTTTTTTTATGTTTTGGTTGATTCTTTTTTCCGCTATTGCTACTTTTTTGAACGATTTTTGGTGCTAAGTTTTGACAAAAGTATACCATTTGGATGGCTGATATTTTTATTGTAGCTTACACTCATCTTTGACTACAGAATAGGGTGGGTCGAAAAAAATGTTGTTTTTTTTCGGAACGCTTTAGTGCGGAAAAGTTGCCTATTGTAATTAGAAGAAAAACGGCACTAAAAAAATTAAAATCGGTTGACATCTTCCGTTCGCGCATCGGACCTAAAGTTAATGAAAAATTACAAAAACCGCGACTTTTTTGTACTTTTTTTTTGTAACTAAATATTTTTTTTCCGGAACGCTTTAGGCGGAAAAGTTTCCTATTGTAATAAGAAGAAAACGGCATAAAAGAATTTAAAATCGGTTAGCAGCTTCCGTTCGCGCATCATACTTAAAGTTAATGAAAAATTGCAAAAATCGCGACTTTTTTGCAGAATTTTTAAGTATGGTAAAACTTTTAAAATAAATACGCTTTAATTTTTTTATGCTTGTTTTATGGTTTAAATAACCTAAACAAATTATATTCTGATTAATAACCTAATTTTTTCCGTTCGCGCAACGTCTAAATTAAAAACAGAAAAATACAAATTTGTTGCAATTTTCACTGTGCAACACTTAGCTCGTTTCGCGAGAACAAAACGACCCAGAACTCGCCACGTGGAGGTAGTTGCACGTCGAGTTCCACCCACACCCTACCCAACCAACCATCCAATTGTTTGGGGTGAAAGGTACATTATATTTACAACTATTTACAACGATTTTCCATAGAGTAGGTAGTGATCTTTGGCTGACTGTGTATGTAATTTCCTTTTTTATATTTTCTACACATTTGAAGTCTGATTTTGTGGAGAAATGAGGCATGTCCGATCTCGACTTCAGTGTTGCTCGGATATAGCCATCTCTGGCTTCATGACCACATACTTTACTCGAGGCCCCTGTCACAAGTTTGACACACCTCTCCACAGCCTGGGTGTGACAGGGAAACTTGTGTATATCTCTGATGGACTTAGTGTCAGAATTGATGAGTGATTAAATACCATCTTCACTGAGGTCCCGCAGCATTGGGGGAGAATACAACACACAAGAATTCCAATTAATTATTTCAGTGTAATCGAAAGCTTGAAAGTTTATCTTTGGTGGTACAAAATTTCTAACAATCTTCTTCGGGACGGTTAGTCTTGCTTTTAAGATCCTTCTGTAACCAAGCTCCCGAATATGTTTCTCTATCATCGACAAGCATTGCCAACATAAGATTCTCTGGGTGCTCAAAGAACGCATTTCGTTCTATTACTGGATCGACAACTTGAAGTAATTCGTCGGATAAATACCGTGATGTTTGGATTGCTTGAAAGACATGTTTTGGTCTGTCAGTAAAATATTTGCTCTTTTTATGGCAAACCACACAGGCATGTGAGATTTTAAGATGAAGCCAACTATTTCTTTTAAGTTTCTGGATGGATCTGATGAACTTATATACAACCTCAGGACTCGGTTGGCCGCAGTTAGCCATCTGGAATGGGACATAGGACCAGGGTCCCGATTTGCCAAGTCTTCTGGACAATGTCCCAAGGTGATTGATTGCACTTGAAATGTCCAACAATACTGTTGGTCTTTGCTCAACAAATTCCTGTCTATATCAGGAATCGAACAATCTATGGGTTCATAGTCGACCACAAGGAGATTTTCACAGCAAGTGAGCTGCTGCCCGATTGGCCCACCAAAAGATTTAGGCCCTGCAGTTTGTTTGTCGATGATAGAGAACATATTCGGGAGCTTGGTTACAGAAGGATTATAAAAGCAAGACAAACCGTCCAGAAGAAGAAGATTGTAAGAAATTTCGTACCACTGAAAATAAACTTTCAAGTTTCCGATAACACTGAAATAATTAATTGGGATTCTTGTGTGTTGTATTCTCCCCCAATGCTGCGGGACCTCAGTGAAGATGATATTTAATCACTCATCAATTCTGACACTAAGTCCATCAGAGATATACACAAGTTTCCCTGTCACACCCAGGCTGTGGAGAGGTGTGTCAAACTTGTGACAGGGGCCTCGAGTAAAGTATGTGGTCATGAAGCCAGAGATGGGTATATCCGAGCAACACTGAAGTCGAGATCGGACATGCCTCATTTCTCCACAAAATCAGACTTCAAATGTGTAGAAAATATAAAAAAGGAAATTAAATACACAGTAAGCCAAAGATCTTACCTACTCTATGGAAAATCGTTGTAAATAGTTGTAAATATAATGTAAATTTCACACCCAACAATTGGATGGTTGGTTGGGTAGGGTGTGGGTGGAACTCGACGTGCAACTACCTCCACGTGGTGAGTTCTGGGTCGTTTTGTTCTAGCAAAACGAGCTAAGTGTTGCACAGTGAAAATTGCGACAAATTTGTATTTTTCTGTTTTTTTAAGACGTTGCGCGAACGGAAAAAATTAGATTATTGATCAGAATTTAATTTATTTAGGTTATTTTAACCATAAAACAAGCATAAAAAACTAAAGCGTGTATATTTTAAAAGTTTTACCATACTTAAAAAATCTCCAAAAAAGTCGCGATTTTTGCAATTTTTCATTAACTTTAAGTACGATGCGCGAACGGAAGATGCTAACCGATTTTAAATTCTTTTATGCTGTTTTTCTTCTTATTACAATAGGAAACTTTTCCGCACTAAAGCGTTCCTAAAAAAAAATATTTAGTTACAAAAAAAAAGTACAAAAAAGTCGAGGTTTTTGAAATTTTTTATTAACTTTAGGTCCCATGCGCGAACGGAAGATGTTAACCGATTTTAATTTTTGATCCCGTTTTTCTTCTAATTACAATAGGCAACTTTTCCGCACTAAAGCGTTCAGAAAAAAAAACAAGACATTTTTTTCGACCCACCCTACTACAGAATGGGGTATTTTGTAATGTGTATCTACAATACCTTACATTTTACCTAGTGTTTTACATTCTCCAATACTTTTGTGGTATTTGTACCGTCAAAAGTAAAAATGTGATGGTCTAAAGTTACGAAAGCTATACACTTCAAAATACCTCATTCTAAAGTAAAAGATGAGTGTAAGCTACAATAAAAATATCAGCCATCCAAATGGTAGGCCTACACCTTTGGAAAAACTTAGCACCAAAAACCATAAAAAAAGTAGCAATATCGGAAAAATGCATCATCAAAAAATATATATATATATTTTGATCATTTCAAAAGACTGTGATTAATGATCATTCTCCATAACTTCTGTTTTTAGTCCAGTTTAGAATCGAATATCCGTTTGCATTTTGTTGAGACAGATTTTTTATGATGATTGTTGTAGAGGGTCACTAGTAGATGAAAATCGCGAGTATATATTTTTTCTATGTTGGGTTCTTGGAGCCAAATTTGGATTTGGAATTTTCATACTTTTGGCAATAACTTTCCAATATCGCGCGAATCAAAACATTTAAATTGCATTTCCATTTGTTTGTTCAATAGAAATAAGATAAAAAAGGGTTTAGATTTGATTTAGTAGAAAATGTACATCACTGACAAAATTTCTGATAACATGTGTTTATTTTACAATCCCACGACCTGTTCCTAATGTGGAAAGTTGTTTGCGAATTATCATTTGGAAACTATAATTCATGAAATCAATTACGTATCTTTTGAATGGACTAGCTTTTTTGTATCTTTAAAACTATGGAAAATAGGGGTGGTTTAGAAATCTCGTCGATTTTGAGCATAGAGATTTATGCTGCGAAATATCAAATCTGTGTATCTTTTGAGGGTTTGGTAGTATTCAAGAAGGCGGTGGAACTCTTTTAGCAAAGTAATTGTTGAAAAAAAGACAGTTGAATGATGGATGGCAATGAATACGGAGGAAATGGATTTAAATGTGAAATAGGCCGAGCCTTAATTTGGTAAGATGACTTTTAAAATAATATATATTTAAAAGGGACCACAGGACTTTAAATAGTTTAAACCTTTTGCGTTTTGACCTCACATGTGTTTAAAATTTTACATAAACTATCTCGCATCAGTTAAAAATACTTATTTTGTAGCCATAGAGATTAAGTTTTTATTGAAAGCTTTTATAGTCCGGGGGTCTATACGCAAATTTGAGGTCGAACCTTGGACAAATTCCCAATAGAAGCGAATTTGTTATCATTGGATTTGGAAAAAAAAACTTAATAACCCATAAAGAAACCCCTAAAATCCCCAAAAGGGTGGGGGGGGTCTAATTATCCCCTAAATGAAAGTGTAATAAAATTGAATTTAAAAAAATGAGTTTATGAAACCTAGTATCCATTGTATGTAATCAAAGCTTTTTCAAGGGTTTTTCGAAAAAATATATGACAATTTGTTCAAAATTAATTTTGTGTCCAGCAGAGGTCAATAAAGGTCAAATTTTAAATTTTTTCAATGTAATTTGGTAAACGTTTTTCTATTGGCACAATAATGTTTTATGATTGTCTCATTGTTGTAAATAATTAGTAAATACCCCCACACTTGATACGGTATAAGTCAATCATGGCAGAAAAAAGGTTATTATGACAATCTGTAGGGCCATGAAACTTACGAGTATGTAGTAAAAAAATCTGTTAATTTACGTTAAGGCGCACTCAAATCATGTTACGTAATAATGTAATTCGCCGATAGAGGTTTCTCAAGTACTACACATCAAGACTATATTTTGGGACTTACCGGGAAATCAAAACTTACACTTTAAAACCCCTTACTGAAGATTTTATCCATGGATTTTCTTAAATATATTCGTTAAAATCACAGATTAAGCCCCTTAATATAGCCCTAAGAAATTTGGGTTTCCACCAAATTTACACTCCATAAGTAGTAGGCATTGGGGTTTTTGTTACGGGGAGATTTATTTGCAAAATCTAGTCCCTAGGTGCCCGCTATAGGGTACTGTACACTCAGGTACCTCTTTAAAACAAGTTTTTTTTTGCGTTTTCGGTGTGTTCCAAGCCTCCACAAAACGTGAAATGAACTTTGAATACGTCATAATCAGTCCTATTTAGGTACCTGGCAACCCATGCTAATTTTGGGTGGGGAGCGATCATTCCTACTGAGTTAAATACGGGATGAAAAATCTTCAAAAAACGTTTATTTAATCCTTTGAATTAGGCACCTGGCAGAGGAATTAAAAAAAGCGATTTTGATAATTTTTTTATCCAATTTTTAACTCGGAAGGAATGATTGCACCCCCAACCTAAATAAGCATGGTTGCAGGTACCTAAATAGTCTAATTATGGACGTATCAAAGTTAATTTCCCGTTTTGTTGAGGGTTGGAAACACACCGAAAACGCAAAAAAATTTTTTTTTTTTAACGAGGTACCTGAGTGTACAATACCCTATAGCGGGCACCTAGGTACTAGATTTTGCGAAATAAAATCTCCCCGTAGACAACCTCAATGCCTACTACTTATGGGGTTTTAAAATTTTGGGGGAAAAACATATCTAAGGGCTATATTATTAAGGGGGTAAATCTGTGATTTTAATGAATATATTTAAGAAATACATGGATAAAATCTTCAGTAAGGATTTTAAAGTGTAAGTTTGATCCAGGTAAGTCCCAAAATATAGTCTTGATGTGTAGTACTTGAGAAACCTCTACGGCGAATTAAAATTGTTACGTAACATGATTTTAGTGCGCCTTAACGTAAGTTAACAGATTTTTGACTACATACTCGTAAGTTCATGGCCCTACAGATTGTCATAATAACATTTTCTGCCATGATTGACTTATACCGTATCGAGTGTGGCCATTAACTAATTATTTACAAAAAATGAGACAATCATAAAACATTATTGTTTCCAATAAAAAAAAAGTTTTCCAAATTACATTGAAAAAATAATAAAATTTGACCTTTATTGACCCCTGCTGGACACAAAATTAATTTTGAACAATTGTCATATTTTTTTTTCGAAAAACCCTTGAAAAAGCTTTGATTACATACAATGGATACTAGGTTTCATAAAATCATTTTTTTAAATTCAATTTTATTACACTTTCATTTAGGGGATAATTTGAAACCCCCCCCCCCCCCCCTTTGGGATTTTAGGGGTTTCTTTATGGGTTTTTAAGTTTTTTCCTGAATCCAATGATACCAAATTCGCTTCTATTGCAATTTTTCAAAAGGGTTTGACCTCAAATTTTCGTATAGACCCGGACTATATAGCTACAATAAAAATTAATCTCAATGGCACAAAAATAAGTTTTTGACTGATGCGAGATAGTTTATGTAAAATTTTAAAAAACATGTGAGGTCAAAACGCATAGGTTTAAACTAGTGAAAGTCCTGTGGTCCCTTTTAAAATACATAAATAAATAAAAATAAATAAATTTTATTTTTGAGTCTAACCCATCAGTTATATAACTGATTTTCAGTGGGGGGACTTTAATCAAAGCGACCAAGCCAACCCTGGGAGGCCCCGACGCAATCGAACGAGTGAGCGATAACCCCAACAAAGATCGATATTGTTAAGGAAATATAGCAATCAGTGGTATGGACAGTGGAACACCCCCGAATCACGCCAGAATCAACAAGGCCGATTCAGAACAACTCTGAAATTTATTATGTGCTTCGTTGCTAGGACGGCTCAAAGTCACGTTTACAAACCTAAGATAAGAAACTGATGACTTAAGTCCAAATCAGAAGTTAAAAAACTTCGACTTTAGCGGAATCGAACCCTGGACCTTCTGCATTGGAAGCAGATACGCTAACCATAAGACCAACGAGGGCCCCACAAAGACCAACGAGCCACATAGTCATCTTACCAAATTAAGGCTCGGCCTATTTCACAATTAAATCCATTTTCCTCCCGTATTCATTGCCATCCATCATTCAACTGTCTTTTTACAACAATCACTTTGCTAAAAGAGTTCCACCACCTTCTTGAATACTACCAAACCTCTCAAAAGATACACAGATTTGAGATTTCGCAGCATAAAATCTCTATGCTCAAAATCGACGAGATTTCTAAACCACCCCTATTTTCCATAGTTTTAAAGATACAAAAACGCTAGTCCATTCAAAAGATACGTAATTAGATTTCATGAATTATAGTTCCAAATGAATAATTCGCAAAAAATTTTCCACATTAGGAACAGGTCGTGCATTGTAAAATAAACACATGTTATCAAAACTTTTGTCAGTGACTGTACATTTCAACTATAAACCTAATCTAACCGTTGTTATCTTATTTCTATTGAACAATCAAATGGAAATGCAATTTAAATTTTTTCGATTCGCGCGATATTGGAGAAGTTATCGCCAAAAGTATGAAAATTCCAAAATCCAAATTTGGCTCCAAGAACCCAACATAGAAAAAATATATACTCGCGATTTCTCATCTACTAGTGACCCTTTACAATAATCAATCATAAAAAATCTGTCTCAACAAAATGCAAACGGATATTCGATTCTAAACTGGACTATTTATGCATATTTTGGATTTTTGTTTTTGGTGAAAACACAGCCTTAATAAAGAAACTCGTGCATTGTATAACACACTATCTATAATCGTTCGCCAGTCCGATCTTTTATGCCAGCAGGATTTTAGGCAATTAACAAGGGAAAGATAGGGCGAACGTGCCTCTTAAACAGCCCTCGAACATCCTTCAACAATTGTATTAACTCTAATATAGTTAGACGCCTAAACACCCGGGGCATGCATTGCACCATGGGCAGGTTTCCCACACAAGAAATTTAAATTACAAAAAATGTCCCTCGAACATCCGGACGACATAGTACAACACTTCACGCCTCTTAAGGAACACGAATTCGAAACCTTGTCAGTTGTGACGCATCTTCAATATAAGACTTGCCGCATCTCATCCAGTTATATTTTGTATTTTTATCCACGTGATGGAAAATGAAGATTGTCATATTTGCTTTAAATTGACAAACCTGACTCCAATCTGCACAAGCACCCTCGATGCTATGGTTCCGCCCGCCTCGGGCTAATCCGCCCGTAAACTCCATTGTGAGACAAATTCAAATCAAACCAAACCAAAATCAAAATCCACAGTAAGTCAAAATCTATTATTTTTGTTTTTTGGTACCATAAATACCTGCCTCTGATTTACCATACACATTTAAAACTATACAAATAATTAAACGCTTCTTGTACTTCATTTACCAAAAAATATATTCGTTAACATTAACTTTGAACTTGTAAAGTTGTGTCAAAACGAAATTTAATTATATATAAAATGGCTCATTGTGAGGTAATGTTTCGCCAAATTTGTTTCAAAAAATATTTTCCAGTTTTATGTATGTCCCTCTTTTTGTCAGCAAGGACTTATAAGAACTTATAGTATGATGATTACCGGATCCAACATACGTATAAATAATTAGTTGTCATTCATCCAGATCTTGACATAAATCACCTAAATTTTCAATGTTTTAAAAAGTTTGTCTTCAAATGTTCTTGACGTTGCACATCATTGTAATCGTCAAAGTTTTCTATTTGCACTTCGTTTAGTATCATGTTTAATTGTGCACCTGAGTAGAACTTTTTAGGTGTTTTTTGATTTTTTGATATCATTTTTATTTTTGTACTTTAGTAATTAATTAATTTGATGTAAAAACCTATATCGCACTTGTGGAGGTAACTCTGTTGTTGGTGGCCATAAATAATAATAAAAATAAAAAAAGTACGAGATGACTATTATATAGCCTGCATAGATGTAAGCATAATAATATATTATTTTTTCGTTAAATATAATACATCTTCTCGAATCGTTCCGTATTCTCATTGATTTTACAAGAGCATGTTTTAATAAAAACAACATAGTGAAACCTGAGCGAACGTGTAAAGGGTAGTGCCTTCTCATACAACGCCAAGATAACGAAGTGAACGGGATGGGTTTGGAGTGTGTGAGGGGGGGGGAGAAAAGGGGGGTTGTCGGTATTAGGTGAGTAATGGAGACCCCATAAATCTGCGCGACACGGACGGAAGGGTCCAGAACAGCCCGGAAAGCTCTTAGCCATTTCACCTAACAAATTTTCCACTGACACCGCATACGATTTCATGCTGCTTTATTCGCACAACTTGGCAAGCGAAACGTGGACTGATTGGTTTTTACGTTGAAACGTTCTATGGTGTGTGAAGAAACTAACGAAAATACATAAAACTGGGACCCTAGGTTTATCGATCCATCGGATGTTTTGAATTTAAAGGGGGTTTACACCTCAAATTAAAATTGTCAAAAAGAAGAACTTTAATTGTATTCTACAAAATAGCACAAATACAAATTACCCATAAGGATCTTATTTACATAAATAACAAATATTAAATTATTTATTTCAGTTTGCGGCTATTGAGTCATGTGAAAGTTGGGGTTGGGGTTTAGATGAAATTTTTAAAGACACTTTCACCTTAAAACGTTTGTTTTGACTCTTTAGCATAATACCAATTTAAAATTACCCAAAGTTTTTTCTGACACGTTATGATGAAAGGCTTATAATAATTTTTACCAGGATTCCAACAATTTTACCAAGATAAAAACGTTGAATTAAAATTTCATGTCGAAGATTTTGCATTTGTAGTCAAGCTTGACTTTATTTCCACAAATCATGGTGAACCCGTTTTACTTACTTGGTTACTTGGTACCCTAAATATGTTTATAATTTGATCGTTAGAAGCAGAACCACATTGTGTTTTGAATTTCAAGATTCTCAGTAATAAGGCCATCGTCATCACCATCGCCATCGCCATCGTCACTGCCATCATAATAATAAAAAATAAAAAAAATATTCGTTCCAGAACACATGTGCATTCTGGGCAAATATAAAAAACTTTACATTTTAAGGCACACAATTTATCCCAACATGATTTTATTTAATACAATCCATTCTCTTTTATCAATTCCACCTAAAAGGGTGATTCTCAAATAACCAAATCCAGAAATATATGATTAGGATTTTCCACGGTAATTCTTAGGAAACGTTGACGATTCACACTTTCACGCTTACTTTCTATATTACAATTTTGTAAGTGTATAAATCATTATATTTACCACAATATGTTTAAGTTGTTTTGTTTCATGCATTACAACTAAACTCTCTTGCGTGCTGTGCCGACCTACGCGGTCGAGCTACTGACCCTGGAGGCTCGGGATCGATCCTAGGCCGGTCCTCATTCATCTGCCTCGCGCCCACTACTAGCGGGGGCGCACGTGTCAACACGCCAGATATATTGAATACTGATGAGTGATGCACTGGCGACTATTACCATGCTAGTTGTAAACAATTTCTCCGTTTTTCTTGTAGTAAGCGTCTCTGCTTCCAATTCAGATGGTCCAGGGGTCGATTCCCTCTATAGGAAGAAGTTTTTAAACTTATGATTTTGACTTAAGTCAATCAGTTCTTGGATTAGGAATTTGAAAACGGTGACTTTGGAGTCGTCCTAGCAACGAGGCACATAATAAATTCAAAATTATTCTGAATCGGTCTTGTTGAAACTGGCGTTTTTTTTAAATTAATCATAATTTTAAAAAATTATGGCGTATTTTTTTTTATTAATCGTAATTTTAAAAAAGAAAAAAATCGTAAAATTGCGATTTTCATAAGAAATAATTATTCGATTGCACTTAAATTTCACACGAATATATAAATTCATAAAATCAAGGTTCTGTGAAATAATCATTACAATCGGATAAAGCATGTAGGTGTTATAAGTCAAAGAATGTTTTCAAAAATCGAAAAAATCGTAAAATTGCGATTTTCATGAAAATTTATTTTTTGATTGCGCCCAAATTTCACACGAATATATTAATTCATAAAATTAAGGTTCTGTGAAAAAAATCATTACAATCGAATAAAGCATGTAGGTGATAAGTCGAAGGAATTTTCTAAAAATCGAAACAAATCGTAAAATTGCGATTTTCATGAGAAATAATTTTTCGATTGCGCTCAAAAAGATGGCATTTCTAAGTTCAAAGATTTCAAAGGTCTCCAGAAAATGTCATCGCAATTGGAGTATCAGTTTAGCCGGAATCGTGTTAACAAACACACAAAAATACAAACAAAAACAAAAAAGAAAATCGAAATAAATCGTAAAATTGCAATTTTCAATAGAAATCATTTTTTGATCGATTTTTCGTACGGTTCAGTTCTAAGTTCAGAGATTTCGAAGGTCTCCTGTAAATTTCATCGCAATTGGAGTATCGGTTTAGCCGGAATCGTGTAACAAACACACAAAAATACAAACAAAACCAAAAAGAAAATCGAAATAAATCGTAAAATTGCGATTTTCAAGAGAAATAATCTCTTGATCGATTTTTCGTAGGGTGCAGTTATAAGTTCAGAGATTTCGAAGGTCTCCATACTAGGAAAACGCTTAAGTCCCGCCGCGTTGTTGGATGAGCGTAGCTGGTGCATTGAGCTGCCATGTGTTATGCGGATTTTCTGTTCTGTGAAAAAATCATTACTAAGTTGAAGATTTTTTTTTTATTATTTAAAAATAAATAAAAATTAACTTTAATTTTTAATTTTTTTAATTAATCGTAATTTTAAAAAAGAAAAAAATCGTAAAATTTTGATTTTCATACGAAATAATTATTTGATTGTGCTCAAATTTCACACGAATATATCGATTCATAAAATTAAGGTTTTGTTAAAAAATCATTACAATCGGATAAAGCATGTAGGTGTTATAAGTCAAAGAATTGTTTAAAAAAAGAAAAACCACGTAAAATGCGATTTTCAAGAGAAATAATTTTTCGATTGCGCTTAAATTTTCCACGAATATATAAATTCATAAAATAAAGGTCCTGTGAAAAAATCATAACAATCGGACAAAGCGTGTAGGTATTATAAATCGAAGAAATTTTTTCAAAATCGAAAAAAATCGTAAAATTGCGATTTTTATGAGAAATAATTTTTCGATTGCGCTAAAAAACGTGGCAGTTCTAAGTTCAGAGATTTCGAAGGTCTCAATAAAATTTCATCGCAATCGGAGTATCGGTTTAGCCGGAATCGTGCTAACAAACAGACAAAAATACAGAAAAAAAAAGAAAAAAGAAAAAAAAGAAAAAAAACATTCCGGATTTTTTTCTCCAGTGTAGTGAAATGGAATCTTCGCTTCGCTCGCTACGCTCGCTACGCTCATCCAAAATTTCATCGCAATCGGAGTATCGGTTTAGCCGGAATCGTGTTCACAGACACACAAAAATACAAAAAAAAGAAAGAAAGAAAAAAAAAAACATTACGGATTTTTTCTCCAGTGTAGTGAAATGAAATCTTCGCTTCACTCGCTACGCTCGCTACGCTCATCCAACAAAGATACCCCTTTTATTGTTTCGACCACCACTCGTATGCACCTCAAATGTCAATGAAAATAAAGATCAAATTATTAAGGCTTTGTTATTTTGGCTTTTCAAACTGTATCCATTGGGGACCCACGCCAATCCGTTTCTCAACAAAACACAAATTAAATAATTTGTAATATTTCATTATCTCAGCTTCCGGTCATCTAATCCAATTACCGTTTGTAAAGCAAATGGCCACTGAGATGAATGACATCTGACATCGCGCAAATTTGGCTTCTCAAACATTATCCATTGCGGGCCAACAAATAATTAAAAAAAAAATATTTATAGAGTTAACCACCTCAGTTATATAACAGATTTTCAGTGGGGGACAGTAAATCAAAGCGACCAAGCCAGCCTTGTAGGCCCTGACGCAATCGACAAGTGAGCGATAACCAACCAAAGATCGATAATTTTATTTTATACAGTGGGAAATATAGCAATCAGTGGTATGGGTAGTGCGAACATCCGCGAATCAACGCCGATTCAGAACAACTTTGAATTTATTATGTGCATCGTTGCTACGACGTCTCCAAAGTCACCGTTTACAAATTCCTAAGACAAGAACTGATGGACTTAAGTCCAAATCAGAGGTTAAAAAATTTCTGACTTTGGCGGGAATCGCACCCTGGGCCTTCTGCATTGGAAGCAGGTAGGCTAACAACAAGACCAACGAGCCACACTTACCGGCATGTCATTCTCTAACTTTATGCCAATCCGTTTCTTACCAAAACACGAATTAAATAATTTGTTATTTTTGCATTATCTAAGCTTCTGGTCATCTAATCCAATTACCGTTTGGAAAGCACATGGCCACTGAGATGACTGACAGCGGTGCAAATTTTGGCTTCTCTAACATTATCCATTTCTTACCACTAGAAAACGCCAAAGTCGTTGTTAAAACGAGTGAGTGACCTATGTGTATAGTATCCGGTATCATTCCCCATACTGGGCTTCATCGAGCCTTAGGCATATGGAGAAAAGGCGATGTTCCCGGGTACTCAACACATGGCTCACTCGTTTAACAACGACTTTGGCGTTTCCCTAGTTATTTAAATTGAACATTTAAAATGCAAATCATGTTCAAAACGTATCAGCGTGAAACATTACAAATTTCCAAGATAAAACAAAATCACCTAAGTTTTATTACCCATATAACACACCCTCAAAAATATATGTGGGTGTAAAAATATAAAAAAGTTCGAGCTAATGGGTATCGAACCCCAACCCTCCGTGCGGTAGTCTAAATACTTACCAATAGGCCATGCAAGCCACGTAGTTATCGTCCCACTAGCTGCTACTAAACAAATGCTATAGATATTTTAAAAATCACATTTTAATTTATTGTAGGATTAAATCGTAATGAATCTAGCTGATTTTGTTAGCAGTTCTCAGTAAACTCGTACCGGATGTCTGTTTAAAATTTCAGCCAATCTGTTCAGCGGTTCGGCTGATTTCGACGTACAGATAGACAGACAGACAGAATCACAATGAGAGCCGTTCGAGTTGAATGGAGACACTCGGTCGCTCGCTCCCTCGTTTAAAAACACGAATTAAATAATTGTTATTTTTGCATTATCTAAGCTTCCAGTCATCTAATTCAATTACCGTTTGTAAAGCACATGGCCACTGAGATGACTGACAAAGGTGCAAATTTTGGCTTCTCTAACATATCCATTGAGGCCCCACAAACTGATACGTCCAGAGCCAGCCAGCCAGCGGCCAGCCAGCCGAGAAGAAAGTTATTTCGAACGATCTTGACGTCTCAATAACTTCTAGACGCATCAGCACATCGGGATGAAACTTGAAATGGGTCATCTCATAGTAAAAACCCATCGATTGAAGCAAGTTGCAGGTTTCTATCTCCCATGGTTCCGCGTCGGCAACACCGTTTAAAGTGCCAATGTAGGCGTGCGGTAATAGGCGCTTATAGTGGAAGCGGAGTCGCGCGTGGCTTGGCCCGGTGCACTTTCGCGCACCTTTATATAATTATTTGAGTGGCTTTGTGATATACTAGCTTTGAGAAACATAACTGAAATACACACTGCAGCAAGAGTTGTGACTGTGTGAATGTGGACGCTGGCTAGGGCCTAGGCCCTAGGGCAGGTATAGGCTATAGGGCCTTAATAATTAATGTAGGCTAGGGCTAGCCAAGCCTAGGCCTAGCCCCTACCCTACCGTCAATACCTCTAGCACGATTTTCCTTCCTAGAAAGGCCTATTGTCTATCCAAAGATTTGTCTATTCGAGGCTAAGGATGACGTAGAGCCACCGCCGTCTGGATGTAGGTATGTAAACAAATACCTCCAAATATATATACATGTGGCGGTGCATATCTAGACTTCATAGCTTCGTACGTCACAATGGGAACAACAATCACAGCGCATTTCGCAGTATGTTCCAAAATAGGGCACTTCAAGTCACAATCTATATAAAAACATTTTTATCTAAAATAAACGTGATATTCGGATTCAGGACGTTTTATTCTATAAAGAGTGATAAGTTTAACTTAAATCTAAAATTCATGCAAATAGCCTATTGTGTACTAAGCGGAGGGACATAACCCACATGCATCTGTGTTAAAAGTGTCCTGGATTCCACTTGACAACAATAACATTTACGTTGAATTAGTTTGTCTACGTCATCTAGAAGGCGGTAGAATCAACAAAACCGGCCGTGTAACTTTTCACTGTTATTGTGACACTCATTGTTGAGATTAATATAAAGTAGCAACAGTTGGTCTAGACTGGCAAGACTGTCACAGGACTCCGTCATATAACGTCTGGAATATCTTGGTTCATAGCAACACTTCAATGACAGAATGTGCCACAGGTAGGACAAATTCAATGTTACCTTTCGACTATCAAGCTTGAATAATTTATTTCCACCTTTCAGTAAGGTGGCAGTGGTAGTGGTGGGGATTGTGGCAGTTGAAGTGCCAGTAATAGCAATTGTAAATTAGACGAGAAATAAAACATTTAGTAAAAGTAATGTAATACTTTTAAAAAATGTAAAAATGTAAAAAGTTAGTTAAATTTAAAGATAAAGTTAAAGTTGATATTGAAGTTGAAGTTTAAGTTTATGATGAAGTTGAGTTGAAGATGAAGTTAATGTTGAAGTTGAAGTAAAAGTCTTTATGTTTTCCAATACGCCCGATTACCAATCTAATGCTTCAGTTAAACTGAAAGACTGACACTGAAAGTGATACTGAAAGTGAATCTCAAACTTAAACTAAAAGTGATACTGAAATGGAAACGGAAACTAAAATAAATAAATAAAAACACATTCAAATAAATACGACGCTAATAAGTTTAAACCACTACTGAGAGGAAAATATCCAACCCACAATTGTGTACTAAGCGGGGGGAAGCAACCAACAAGCTCCTGTGTTGGAAGTGGTTTGAGTAGGGCGCGTCCACCAGGGAGGTCATACAGCATTAGGATTTGCCAATTTTATATCAAAGAATTATTGTATCAGTAACTTACTTAAAAAAAAATTAATTTAATAGAAAGCTTCGCAAACGCCTTTTCAGGCGCGTTGTTGGATGAGCGTAATGTTTTTTAAACGAAAAAAATCAAACAAAGATCAAAAGGTACTACATTACCATAACCTTAATGTCCATGTATAATATGGACGTTGTAGCCCCACCCGTTTGGTCAGAATTGGCCCAAATGACACGAAAATATCGCACAAAAAATAAAAAAATTATATTAAAAGCTTTATTTCTATAGATTCTGGCTAACTATTATCAAATTTTTTCTGTCAAAAGCTACTACATCACCATAGCTTTAACGTCCATGTATAATATGAACGTTGTAGCCCCACCCGTTTGGTCAGAATTGGCCAAAATGGCACGAACATATCGCACAACAAATCGTATAAGTACGATAATCATGAGAAATATTTCTTCGATTGTACCCAAAAACAATACACCTTCAGAGAAGAGAGAGAGTTCAGAGATTTCTTAGGTCCCCTCCAATTTTCATCAAGATCGGATATGCCATTTGCCCGGTAGAGAGCGAACAAACAAACAGCTCAAAAAAACACCCGAGCTAATTTTTTTGGGTTCAGTGAAATTGAAGTCTTTGCTTGGCTCATCCAAATATTGCAATGGAACTTAAAAAAGTAATGAGAACACACACATTAAAAACTTAGCTATCATTTTTCTTTATTTCTTTCTTTCTTTCTTTTCTTTCTTTTCTTATTTATTTATTTATTTATTTATTTTTATTTATTTATTTATTATATTTATTTATTTATTTATTTATTTATTTATTTTATTTATTTATTTATTTATTTATTTATTTATTTATTTATTTATTTATTTATTTATTCATTTATTTATTTAACGTCTATCCTATTCAGTTATAAAAACTGATTTACAAAGGAGGACCACTAAATAAATTAATTACATAGATGCAGACACAAGAATGAACTACATTTAAGTAAATATTTGAAATAGTAATTAGACGAGTGAGCGTAGCGAACGTAAGTCTTTCCTAACGCTATACTCGATCGGGCCTTGGCCGTGAGCATTGTCTGTTAAATGTATGTCTGTTTGTCCGGGCTCATACGGCCGAACGGCCAAATAGATTGAGCTGAAATTTAAAACAGATATCCGTGACCAGGTAACTTAGAACTGCTAACAAAATGAACAATATTCGTTGCGATTTAAGCTCACAAGAAATAAAAATGTGAAAAATTTGAACTTAGATTGCAAATGTTTAAAAAATACCCATTAGTAAAATAGAACACAGCCTGTGAAAGTTTGCGATCAGATGAACCAAGTAAATTTGTTTATTATTTTGTTTTCATTCTGTAAATGATGCTAGGCCATTGCTGGCTATCAAGGATACTATTATACACTTCGTTTGGGCTGGTGATGATCTACAAGAAACAGTGCGACGTATTTTATCTCGCAAACATCAGCTGGAAAGTAGGGTAGTATATTACTTTCCCGTCTGGGCCCGGGGTAGAATTGGCCCAGAGCATGGCTCTGCTTATCATAAAAGGCGATTCAAGAGAAAAAGTCCACCTCGCAAACATCAGCTAGAAAAAGCGGAGTATCTTACTCTCCGAAACTAGAGGCGAGCTCTGGCAATCGTCGTCGGGGACCTTGCCCCCTTCCCTTGACGACCCCCCGGCGACGATGACAATGACACAACGAACGATGACAAAGACAATGACGACCGCGAGGTGAGAAACCCCCCTTCCTCCCCTTACCCGTGGCTGGTTCTGACCAGCATGGGCCCCCCTCCCCCCCTTAGGCTAGAGTGGTGCATTATGACCTAACGGTTGACGCGTCCTTAATCCAAATAAACCAAAACCGAAACTAGAATGCGAGCTCTGGTAGTCGTTGTCGGGGACCCCCCATATTCTCTGACGACCTTCCCAACGACGACGACCAGGACAAAACGAACGATGACAAAGACGATGACGACCACGACGCGAGAACCCTCCCTTTTCTTTCAACTTTACCCGCGTGGCTATTTCTGACCAGCACCAGCATGGGATTTTCCTCCCTATATCCTCTAGGCAAGAGTGGTGATTTTTGACCTAGCGGTTGTCGCACCCTTAATCCAAACTAAAACTAAATTGGGACGTATGGGACCAGCCTTTTTTCATAATAGGACGACGACAAACGGTTGACGCACCCTGAAACCAAAAAACTATAAACCACTTTCTCTGTTCGCCTATAGACCTAAATATTTTATTTTTTGGGGTTTATTTGGATTAAGGACGCGTCAACCGTTAGGTCATAATGCACGACTCTAGCCTAGGGGATGGGGAGGAGGGGCCCATGCTGGTCAGAACCAGCCATGGGTAAGGGGAGGAAGGGGGATTTCTCACGTCGTGGTCGTCATTGTCTTTGTCATCGTTCATTGTGTCATTGTCACCGTCGTCGGGGAGGTCTTCAAGGGAAGGGGGAGGTGTCCCCGACGACGATTGCCAGAGCTCCCCTTTGGTTTTGGGAATTAGCTGATGTTTGCGAGGTGGACCTTTTCTCTTGAATTCCACTTGACAACAATAACATTTACGTTGAATAAGTTTGTAATTGTCTACGTCATCTAGAAGGCGGTAGAATCAACAAAACCGGCCGTGTAACTTTTCACTGTTATTGTGACACTCATTGTTGAGATTAATATAAAGTAGCAACAGTTGGTCTAGTCTGGCAAGACTGTCACAGGCAGGGACTCCGTCAAATAACGTCTGGAAGATCTGGGGTCTAAGAAACACTTCAAACAGGTAGGACCAATACAATGTTACATTTCGACCTTTTGACTATTTTATTTCCAACTTTCAGTAAGGTGGTGGTGGTAGTTTGTGGCAGTTGAAGTGCCAGTAGTAGTAATAAATTAGACGAAAAATAAAACATTTAAAGTAAAAGTAATGTGATAATTTTAAAAATGTAAAAATGTAAAAAGTTAGTTAAATTTGAAGATGGGTTAAAGTTGATATTGAAGTTGAAGTTGAAGTTTACGATGAAGTTGAGTTGAAGATGAAGTTAATGTTGAAGTTGAAGTAAAAGTCTTTATGTTTTCCTATACGCCCGATTACCAATCTCCTGCTTCAGTTAAACTGAAAGACTGACACTGAAAGTGATACTGAAAGTGAATCTCAAACTTAAACTAAAAGTGATACTGAAATGGAAACGGAAACTAAAATAAATAAATAAAAACACATTCAAATAAATACGACGCTAATAAGTTTAAACCACTACTGAGAGGAAAATATCCAACCCACAATTGTGTACTAAGCGGGGGGAAGCAACCAACAAGCTCCTGTGTTGGAAGTGGTTTGTTTATTATTAGGTAGTAGGGTGCGTCCACCAGGGGGGTCATACAGCATTAGGATTCGCCAATTTTATTTCAAAAAATTATTTGTATCAGTAACTTACTTAAATTTTTTTTAATTTACTAGGAAGCTTCGCAATCGCTTTTTCAGGCGCGTTGTTGGATGAGCGTAATGTTTTTTAAACGAAAAAAATCAAACAAAGATCAAAAGGTACTACATCACCATAACCTTAATGTCCATTTATAATATGAACGTTGTACCCCCACCCGTTTGGTCAGAATTAGCCCAAATGACACGAAAATATCGCACAAAAAATAAAACAAATTATATTAAAAGCTTTATTTCTATAGATTCTGGCTAACTTTTTCAAATTTTTCTGTCAAAAGGTACTACATCACCATAGCTTTAATGTCCATGTATAATATGAACGTTGTAGCCCCACCCGTTTGGTCAGAATTGGCCAAAATGGCACGAACATATCGCACAACAAATCGTATAAGTACGATAATCATTCTTCAATTGTACCCAAAAACAATACACCTTCAGAGAAGAGAGAGAGTTCACAGATTTCTTAGGTCCCCTCCAATTTTCATCAAGATCGGATATGCCATTTGCCCGGTAGAGAGCGAACAAACAAACAGCTCAAAAAAACACCCGAGCTAATTTTTGGGTTCAGTGAAATAATAAAGTCTTCGCTTCGCTCATCCAAATATTGCAATGGAACTTGAAAAAGTAATGAGAACACACACATTAAAAACTTAGTAATCATTTTTCTCATTTATTTATTTATTTATTTATTTATTTATTTATTTATTTATTTATTTATTATTTATTTTTTATTTATTTTTTATTTATTATTTATTTTTATTTATTATTTATTTATTTAACGTCTATCCTATTCAGTTATAAAAACTGATTTACAAAGGAGGACCAATAAAGAAATGTAATTACATAGATGCAGACACAAGAATGAACTACATTTAAGTAAATATTTGAAATAGTAATTAGACGAGTGAGCGTAGCGAACGTAAGTCTTTCCTAACGCTATACTCGATCGGGCCTTGGCCGTGAGCATTGTCTGTTAAATGTATGTCTGTTTGTCCGGGCTCATACGGCCGAACGGCCAAATAGATTGAGCTGAAATTTAAAACAGATATCCGTGACCAGGTAACTTAGAACTGCTAACAAAATGAACAATATTCGTTGCGATTTAAGCTCACAAGAAATAAAAATGTGAAAAATTTGAACTTAGATTGCAAATGTTTAAAAAATACCCATTAGTAAAATAGAACACAGCCTGTGAAAGTTTGCGATCAGATGAACCAAGTAAATTTGTTTATTATTTTGTTTTCATTCTGTAAATGATGCTAGGCCATTGCTGGCTATCAAGGATACTATTATACACTTCGTTTGGGCTGGTGATGATCTACAAGAAACAGTGCGACGTATTTTATCTCGCAAACATCAGCTGGAAAGTAGGGTAGTATATTACTTTCCCGTCTGGGCCCGGGGTAGAATTGGCCCAGAGCATGGCTCTGTTTATCGTAAAAGGCGATTCAAGAGAAAAAGTCCACCTCGCAAACATCAGCTAGAAAGATAGAAGTATATATTACTCCCCGAAACTAGAGGCGAGCTCTGGCAACCGTCGTCGGGACCTTGCCCCCTTCCCTTGACGACCCCCCGGCGACGATGACAATGACACAACGAACGATGACAAAGACAATGACGACCGCGACGTGAGAAACCCCCCTTCCTCCCCTTACCCGTGGCTGGTTCTGACCAGCATGGGCCCCTCCTCCCCCCACCCTTAGGCTAGAGTGGTGCATTATGACCTAACGGTTGACGCGTCCTTAATCCAAATAAACCAAAACCGAAACTAGAATGCGAGCTCTGGTAGTCGTTGTCGGGTGGTCGGGGACCCCCCATATTCTCTGACGACCTTCCCAACGACGACGACCATGACAAAATGAACGATGACAAAGACGATGACGACCACGACGCGAGAACCCTCCCTTTTCTTTCACCTTTACCCGCGTGGCTATTTCTGACCAGCACCAGCATGGGATTTTCCTCCCTATATCCTCTAGGCAAGAGTGGTGATTTTTGACCTAGCGGTTGTCGCACCCTTAATCCAAACTAAAACTAAATTGGGACGTATGGGACCAGCTTTTTTTCATAATAGGACGACGACAAACGGTTGACGCACCCTGAAACCAAAAAACTATAAACCACTTTCTCTGTTCGCCTAGACCCAAATATTTTATTTTTTGGGGTTTATTTGGATTATTTGGATGCACGACTCTAGCCTGAGGGATGGGGAGGAGGGGCCCATGCTGGTCAGAACCAGCCATGGGTAAGGGGAGGAAGGGGGATTTCTCACGTCGTGGTCGTCATTGTCTTTGTCATCGTTCATTGTGTCATTGTCACCGTCGTCGGGGAGGTCTTCAAGGGAAGGGGGAGGTGTCCCCGACGACGATTGCCAGAGCTCGCCTCTGGTTTTGAGGAGTAACTGATGTTTGCGAGGTGGATCTTTTCTCTTGAATCGCCTTTTACGATTAGCAGAGCCATGCAATTCTACCCCGAGCCCAGACGGAATCGTCTTTAATTTTTCATACATTGACGCTGGAGGAAGTACTAAGGGTCATACACCGGCCGTTCCATTTAGCCTGGGGTGTAGCCTATCTGTTCAACAAGGGTCTGTGACCACAAATGTTTGTATAAAGATTATAACTAGGAAAACGCTTAAGTCCCGCCGCGTTGTTGGATGAGCGTAATTGGTGCATTGAGCTGCCATGTGTTATGCGAATTTTCTGTTGTTCTGTGGCAAAATCATTACTAAGTTGAAATTTTTTTTAAATTAAATTAAATTAAATTAAAAATTAACTTAATTTTTTTTAATTAATCGTAATTGTTAAAAAAAATCGTAAAATTGCGATTTTTATAAGAAATAATTTCTCGATTGCGCTCAAATTTTACACTAATATATTAATTCATAAAATAAAGGTTCTGCGAAAAAATCATTACAATCGGATAAAGCATGTAGGTGTTATAAGTCAAAGAATTGTTTAAAAAAATAAAAAAACTGTAAAATTTCGATTTTATGATAAATATTTTTTCAATTGCGCTCAAATTTCACAAGAATATCTTAATTCATAAAATAAAGGTTCTGTGCAAAAATCATTAAAATCGGATAAAGCATGTAGGTGTGATAAGTCAAAGAAATTTTTTTAAAATTGAAAAAAATCGTAAAATTGCGATTATCATGAGAAAAAAATTTCCGATTGCGCTCAGTTTAGAGATTTCGAAGGCCTCCATAAAATTTCATCGCAATCGGAGTATCGGTTTAGCCGGAATCGTGCTAACAAACAGACAAAAATACAAAAAAAGAAAGAAGAAAAAAAACAAAAACATTCCGAATTTTTTTCTCCAGTGTAGTGAAATGGAATCTTCGCTTCGCTCGCTTCGCTCGTACGCTCATCCAACTAGGGAAACGCCAAAGTCGTTGTTAGACGAGTGAGTGAGCCATGTGTTGAGTACCCGGTAACATTCCTTTTCTTCCCCATACCTTAGACCTTCCTAGCCTATCATTGGTTAAAGTGGCGCATTATGGCCGGACAGTTGACGTGCCCATAAGGGAACACTCCACTGAAAAAGCCAAAATCCACAGTTTTTGCGCTACAAACACAATTTTTGGTGTGGGCAATGGAAACACCTTTAAAATTGATTAAATTTTTTTTTATTTTTTTGGGCTTATATTTTGCCCCCCTTGATTTTTTTTCATTGTTTTTTAAGCTCTTTGGTAGAAAACACAAAACTTTTTTCCTTTTGGACCGATGTTGTAAAATTTTGCATTTTCCTTGTTTTGACATAACCAAAGACAATTGTGCATGGGTTTTGTTTATTTTTCATTTTTGGCTAATTTTATGCATTTTGAATAATGAATTTTATTAATTACACTTCAGATAGAAGTTTAATATTATATTTTAGCCAAAGTTATGAATATATCTTAAAACGCATGCACAATTGTGTTTATTTATGTCCAAGTAATAAAACAAAACCAAAACTAGCTCATTCGGACAAGTGGTACAGAAGAAGATAGTTTTTTAAGTTCTAAAAGTGTGATAAAAATATAATCCGCCAAAATGGGTTTAAAGATTTTTTACATGAAATTACCATAATTTTGTATTATTATAGTAATATTGCTCTCCCAGGTATGTAAGAACTATGTATTCCACAGGTTATAATAAGTAAGCGAAGCGAAGACTTCAATTTCACTGACCCCTCAAACAATTTAGCTCCAATGTTTTTTTGTTTGTTTGTTTTTCTGTCTGTTTGTTCGCACGCTACCGGCAAACGGCATATGCGATTTTGATGAAAATTGGAGCGGACCTTCAAAATCTCTGAACTTAGACAGCTGCCACGTTTTTGGGTACAATCGACGAAATATTTCTCATGAATATCGTACTTTTACGATTTTTTCCGGTTTTTAGTGCGATAATTTCGTGACATTTGGACTGATTCTGACCAAACGGGTGGGGCTAGAACGTTCATATTTCACATGGACATTAAGGTAATGGTGATACGTATTGCTTTATGAAAGAAATAGTTGAAAAAATTATCCAGAAACCATATGAATAAAGGTTTTAAATAAAGTTTTTTGAGGTATTTAATAACAATTAACAAGTAACAATAGAAACTTGACAACAATCACCTACAATGCGTTCAAAAAGCACTTGATAAGTTAAGAGATCCCACGCAAACTAAAAACTTACAAAAAAGCTCATCCATCAACGCGACTAAAAAAGCACTTGCGAAGCTTCCTAGTTATATAAAATAAAATGGTTACTGACATTGTCTACATTATCGAAAACTTATAGTGAATTAGAACTTTATGATGAGGTTTACACCGATTTGTTGGGTGCACAAGCACTGCAGGGCGCAAAAGCTAAAGTACACGCGTTCACCAATCACTCAGTTCGGAAGTCACTTCTGCGATTGAGAGGTACAAAAACCTCGGAAGAAATAAAACTATACTCTGAGTAGTAGCTAACACATTGTTTGACGCAGTGAGTCAAGTACACACTTTTAGGTATTACGACAGTTACGGTTGGAAGTCCACGTTTTTAGTATTCAAAATAGGAGTATGAGAATGAAACCGAAACGTGTAATAGTACACACCAATATTAAGAACACGGTTAATCATTTGCAAATGTTAATAGATTAAAGACGAAATTAATTATATTCAAAACTGACCAATCGTGTCTGTTTATAAATAAAATATAGGAACTCGAGGAATAATATCAAAATATTTGTATGAAAACTACTAAACATTTTCACGTTAGGTATATTACACTAAAATAAGAACCATGCACAGATTTTATTTTGATACTAAAAATAAATGAAATATAGTATTTGGAATTTAAGTCACGTGAATTATAAAACTACTAATTTACATTAACATTGTAACTATTTAATTATTGTAATATATCAACATTACCATAAAAAAGTACGCTATATTTTGTCCTCATAGGTACGTATTTATTAAAATATATCAAGAAATTTATTAGTTCAATCAAGAAACAGGGTGTGATGATAAACAACCCAGAATTGTCGCTACTAAACGACGTTTGTTAAATATATACATACGTATTCACTGACTGCTAGCCAGCTCCTCCTACGGTAGGCTCAAGATGTTGCACGAAGTCGTTTCATTGCCTTCATTAGGTCTTTTCGTGTCTTGAATAGCTGACAGATTGCCACGGTTGTTGTCAGTATTATGCTCACTTCACACCAATCTATAGCAGACAGATTGCGCGTCTCCCATGCAAATCCGGTCTAGTCTTCATGCGTAGAGCCTAAGAGTTAATTTTTATTAAATATGTTCTTAAATTATAATTTCTTCCGAAATTCTCACAAAATTTCTACAATTTGCACGTATGTTTTTGGTTACTTTCTATAGGATTAAGAAACTTGTGATCTTTAACAGATGGAAATAAATGACATGAATTAAACAATAGTTAAATCACAGCTACAAGGAATGATGTCACTTACATTCATACACACATATTTGTCAAAAGTGTTCTTGCCATTATTATGCCTTGTTTGACTTTTTGTTTTAGTTTATTTCATAAATATGTTTATTCAATTCAAATAATAGGGAGTCATACATGATGTATGTAGGTACATTGCCATTTGTTTCGGTTTTCTTATAATGTAAATTGTATGACATAGAAAAAAATGGCTAGTTTATGTTTGTATTTCCAAGTGTCTTCGTATCTCACCCGAGATTAGTTGTCTACGGAACAAGTGCAAATAATTGCGTACTTAGGGCTTACCATCATCACTAATTGTTCATCGACTTAATGCGGTATTACACCACAACAAGTGATAAATCAGTAAAGTGTATGTTGAGATGAGGTCAAAAGGTTTTATGATTCTGATACAACATTGATGGAAAGCGTGAGTATAGAGATACAGTAGGAGCAAGCGTTGATTGCTCATAAAGTATGATTTATGTGACCAGATAAGCGTATTTGGTGCTTAAACTACTCACAAGTAAAACAGAGGTTTAAATGTGATACAACTATTACAATCCAGTTTACAATATATATATAAATATATATATATATATATTATATGTTTTTATCCACATGTATTAATTTACAATTTGCATTGATTTACGCCGCAGGAAGTTCATAATATACTGATAGCTGCGATGTTTGATCAGTCTGAATTCACGGTAAATTTGAACATCAGTTATCATTTTCAAATAGAAATCCAATTTCAATCCGAACTCCAGCAAATAGTGTGCACTCCCCCTTTAAAATGGACGCAGTTCGGCTTATTCCATGCAATTACGGTGTAAATTGAGTTTTGAAACCACATTGTTCTCGCGCCGTTGCTGTCAGAACCAATGACTGACAGTCAAGCGCTACATGGTTGCCGTAACTTGCTAAACAGCCGATGAAAATAATTACAAGTGTGAAAAAAAATTCAAATCAATTCTAACTGTCAATTATCTCACAACTTTACAAGAATTTTAGAACGTTATAACACATCGTGTGTTTTTATCGTGCTACTATATATTTGACGATTCCGCCGTTAGCTGTTTTCAACATGCGCATGGTTTGGTTGTAAAAGTTTTATAAGCTGAACAAGTATTGTACTACCGATTCTGTAGAGTAGCACATTAACTTTTACGAGTTTTTTATTGCCAACTTGGCATACTTATTTGATATGGAACTAAATTACAGTTGGTCGTGAGTCTTACCGTCAAAAGTATATTTTAAATCTTTTCCGCTTGAAATAAATCACCGAAAAAGGATAGTTGAAACCGTTGAGTGACTAATATATATATTAGTCACTCAACGGTTTGAACTAAAGATAATTTACGTTTAAGATGAGAGTTACACAATTAACATATTCGAGATATCCAGTTGAAACAACGTATATCCTACAAATAATAATGTATTTTGTTTTGTTTGTCGTACCTTCATTAACACTATCAATGCATAATGCAATCCACCTAGGGTTATTTTCCAAACGATCGTCACATTTTGGAACGTTTTTTTCTCTTTGTTTTTTTTATAACTGAATAAGATCGATGATAAAACTTAAATATATAAAAATATATTTTAAATTAAAATTTTAAAAAAATTAAATTAAACATGTAACATTCAATGCTTTTACGTTATGACTGAGAAGTTGTTGTTGTAGTCAACTTTTGGTCATTCCCTTCACAACTGCCCTATCTAAAAAAATAATATACACCTGAAAAGGAGGTTTGCCACAAGGAGTATATCAATTAAAATCTTATACTCCAATCTTATGCCTAAACATGATATCGTGACCGGAGATAGCATTTTATCACCAGATATGGATTTATAATTTGAGTTTTATAATGTTATAATATGATAATTGGATGAGCAAAGCGAAGACTTTCAGTCTGTTTGTTCACTCTCTACCGGGCAAACGGAAAATGCGATCTAGATGAAAATTGGAGGGGACCTTCGAAATCTCTCAACTTAGACCTGCCACGTTTTTGGGTAAAATCGAAGAAATATTTCTCATGAATATCATACTTTTACGATTTGTTTCGAATTTTTGTGCGATATTTTCGTGACATTTGGGCCGATTCTGACCAAACGGGTGGGGTTACAACGTTCATATTTTACATGTACATTAAGGTTATGGTGATGTATTGATTTTAGAAAGAAATAGTTGAAAAAGTTAGCCAGAATTCCTAGAATAAATGTTTTAATATGAGTTTTTTTAGGTTATAATAACAATTCACAAGTAACAATAGAAACTTGACAACAATCACCTACAATGTATTCAAAAAGCACTTGCAAAGGAAAATAAGTGGCCCTACGCAAACTAAAAACTTACAAAAAAGCTCATCCATCAACGCGACTAAAAAAAGCGTTTGCGAAGCTTCCCAATAATTTGATCTGATGTATGTATTATACATTCCTTCCAGCCACTGACACAACTGTTTCTATCTCTGAATATGAATAAATAAAGTAGCCGATCTGTATGGCCAGACTGATGGTGTTGGACAGGTTTTAACCTGATTAAATCAGTCACCAACGAACTCGACCATTTATAGCTGAATTCGATATTGAAAACTTATAAGGGCAGCTGTCGTGCCCTAAAAAGTAATATTACCACAATCGCTTAAAACCGTTCAACTTTACACGTATTCCCATCACAACTTGTGGTTATTGAAAGCGTCTACAACTAACGTTGAACTACTGAATTATTTTTTATTGTTTAGCTGCATTTGAGTGTGGATAAGCCATCAACCCCAGGAAGTAGGTTAGACCAGTGACCGCAATTGCCGTAACTCTGACCACATGTCTGACAATGTAACGCAACTGTTGGTGACAGTACGGAAGTTCAATTTGTGTTACAAGAAGGGAAACTAGCAGGTTACATAAATTAAATATTTTTCAAACATTAAATTAAGGTGACTTTTATTTTTTATTTTTTATAAGTTCTGCAACCGGAAAATATGCAGCAGGTTGTTAGGGTATAATATGTTAAACTAAATCACAGGACATTTCACTGTTATATCATTTATCAAACTAATCATCTAGGAACTTCTCGTTATCATTGGTCGGAAAACACTACCGTAAAGGTGTAATTGTGTATTTGGAAATAAATCAAGAAAAACAAAATCCATTTAAGCCGGATATCCAACCAGGGGAGTACTGTTCCATTCTATTCCAATCTGTATAATGCACCAACAATAAGTTTTGTTTTGTTTTTAATAATTAAAATATCATATAATTTGTAACGAAATACTATCAACTATAATTCAAATCAAAGGGAGAATATCACTTCCACTTCGAAGTTCTAAACCTTGCAATTATACTTCATTTCTGTGTGTGTGCCTTGAAGGTTGATTTTTACCCATTCAAGTTTTAATATTGTATGTATACACATTAATTTTTAGTATGGAATTTCATGAACTGATTTTTACTGGTAAGAATAGGGATACAATACTATCTATCATTGTTCTTTTGGACGTTTGAATAAATAACTGACCTTGTTGTCAAATATTAAAGCGAACATGGTGTGTAAGTCGCCCTACTTTGAAAAATACTGGGAGCGCAAATTAAAGGTTTCAAAAGTAGATATTTTAGATTATATTTAACTTAGAAGTTTTACGTTTTCTCCTTGACGCACATTACTGTAAAACTAGCTATGACGTAATCGAGAAATAAAATTGTTTATGAATGAATCTACTACTTCCTTCTACAACGCGCTGTGAAAATGTGCTTCTGTTCTGTTATCAAATCCTCCTAAATAATATAATTTATTGTTGAAAATTTCTTCTAAATTAGAGGCTCGAATCATTACTATTATATAAGTCCATGTCCAAAATGTTCAATCTATTTATTCAACAATTTTAGTTTATTATCACTGTGCGCAGGTAGAGGTTTTTGACATTTCGGGGGTTCGGGTACTAAACTGCTTTGAGTTTTTAGGTCGGATCGCCTAGGGAAAAGACGGCCGTTATAATATTGCATGTAAAAAATTACTTTAAATTTTATTTTTGACGATTCTTTCACTATATTTTTATACAGACTCATTTTCCATTGTCTGAATTTTTATTGTATGGCATTTTGTATAATATGCTTTAAATTAAATATTGTCTGGACCGGCACCTCACCATCCCCTCAACGAAAATCAGATAGGCCTATCGGATCGGCCACCATACCCGACCCGACCCGAAATTTCGGATACCCGAACACCACTTAATTTTATTACAATGGTGTAAATGTGTTTTTTCACATTTTAATTGCTGAAATAGGAAAATGACTAATAAATAATTAGCCCATAAAAAACAACTTAAACTTTAAATCTGTTCCGTAAGTTAAATCAGTAAAAAACTGTTACATGTTAAATCTCCGTGAGATTGACTGAAAAACAACACATTTCTCATTCCACACTATGTTTTTCGCGCCAAAATTATAAGCCAAAACATGGAAATAAATAATGTTTTCGACGTCATAACGTTGTCTTTAATAAATACAAAATTATTTATGAAGTAAACTAGAACGGAAAACAAAAAATTGATAGAATTCCCTATTGCCTTAGTATGTGCATTTAATTTAATTTATATGCCTAGGTTACTACCATAACGTTAAATTATAGTTATGTTATGTATTTACACTGGTTTAAATTTAAATTGCTATATCGGTAATATGTGTACCGTGTACATGTCAACTGAACAGGAAAAAAACATGAACTCGATATTGGTTTACATTGGTTTGAGGCATATGCAAATGTAATAAGCTAAATGCATACACTCCCGTGGAAGTGGAGCGGGTAAATAATAACGCGACCCTCATAGGAAATTGATGACGGATTGATTACACTTAGCTGTACTTCCGCTATTACCGGTATGAGTATAAATTAATGTTCCGTATTTTCGCTTTGCATGTCAGCACAAATATCTCATTAATAGTGGAAATTATCAATTATTACAAAGCAGTAAGACTAGATACAAATATTAACAATAGATTAATTTTTACAGTTTAGAATCTGATTTACAAACAATGGTACAATAATTTCGTTCTTGTACATGTAAATGAGCAATATTTGTACGTTATTGTGCTAGGAAAATAATGGAGTTTGTTTTGTAAGGCCTCTGTATTAATTTTGCATTATACATACATACATTATACATTTTCAAAATACATATCAAGTGGGGTGAATTTCGAATTGCGTAGTAGAAATCGATAGAAATATTTCCACGTACGCGGAAAATAAAATTAAAGTCCATCATTAAAACATAAAAAAATTACAATGTAATGTATTGATGTTCAAAAAAAATAAGCAGTAGTTTATAAAAAAACATTAGTTTGTTTATCAGACCCTTGAGATACATTTGTCTTGTTCCATTGAAAAGTACCTTATGGGTTTGATTGCTTCGACTGCATATAATAAAACAGTTGGGTGATCAAAGGATTTCTAGAAACGTTTCTTCCCAGTAATAACGAGGTAGTTTCGTCTGATACGACAGGTGGAAGTCAAACATCAAAGAGTTCTATCTCATTCCGTTATCTTTTGAGTTCTGAGGAGAATTGCTGAAATGAAGAACTACTCGAGTGTCTTTGTCATAAGCTACCGTCGTAAACAAACGAACAACAGAGAAATGATTGCGCACATAAGAATGTATCGATTCTGTACTCAAAGGAGACTATCATATTGTTATGTTGGCCTAGTTAATGTTAAGAAAATACTACAAGTCGTTCAAAACACGGGCATCGGAATGATTGGGAACATACTTAGATATACACGTATACCAGATCCACAATATGTTCAAACTTCACACAATGTTCGAATTCGTGTTTAACCTGACACATTTTACCACAGCTGGGGAAAAACAACACCACTTTCATTCTGATTCATAATATAAGATAATACACTTTTCTACTACTACCATTCAACAGATATAAGCATAAAGTCCATCAATCCTTCAATCTAAGTGACTATGAGGTGGATACGGTGTGTCGAATGATGTTTAAAGACATGGCTTCTTTAAAAACTATTCGTTTTTGGACGGTTTTAGGGATATTGCTTTGCGTTAATGAAAGTTTAATAGCACAAGTACCTCGAAAGCCTTAAATAACCATTATTCAATTTCGTGTTATGAAAATTAAATTCGTATTAAATGCTCTATCTCACCACCGCAGACAAAATGGGCGAATCCGGTGCCTAATTGTTAGTTTGTTGTATTTTCTTGCGAACGTGATGTAATAACTGTTTGAAGACTCAGATCAAAACGTGCTGTTTCAATCATCGGGGAGCCTTCAGTTATTTTCTTTCTAAAGCAGACACGCTTGAAAAACATTGAATACACGTTTTGTAAGAGATTTCTGACAGTCATCATAGAACTGAACTGAAAATAAAAAAATACATTACAAGCTATGTTCAAGAGAAAATAACTGTGAGTAATTTTTAGTGCTAACAATAACATTCTTCTTGTTTACATTATTATTAAATATTAGGGTGCAAAGCTTATTTCCTTCGAAGCACCACTTTTCTGTCTGTATGTCTGTCTGTCTGTCTGTCTGTCTGTCTGTCTGTCTGTCTGTCTGTCTGTCTGTCTGTCTGTCTGTCTGTCTGTCTGTCTGTCTGTCTGTCTGTCTGTCTGTCTGTCTGTCTGTCTGTCTGTCTGTCTGTCTGTCTGTCTGTCTTTCTGTTAGTTTTGTGCGCGTGTCTCGTCGTACGTTTAAAATCAAACATTACCTCAGATTGGCATTTGTTTTTTTAAATTGCCCTTCAGATGACCCAGAATGTTTTGTTGACACTTGGGGTTGTTGAGATGGTGCTAGCCTGACTCAAGTAGATGATATTTATTCTCATGCAACAACACCAAAATATATCATTCTGGTTAACATTTTATTTGTGCCTTCGTACCCCTAGTTGCTTCGCTTCTTATTGGATGAGCGTAGCGAGCGTAGCGAGCGAAGCGAAGATTCCATTCTACTACACTGGAGAAAAAATCCGGAATGTTTTTTTTTTTTCTTTTCTTTTTTTCTTTTTTTTTTTGTATTTTTGTCTGTTTGTCCGCACGATTCCGGCTAAACCGATACTCCGATTGAGATGAAATTTTATTGAGGCCTTCGAAATCTCTGAACTTAGAACTGCCACGTTTTTGAGCGCAATCGGAAAATTATTTCTCATGAAAATCGCAATTTTACGATTTTTTTTTTCGATTTTTTAAAAATTTCTTTGACTTATAACACCTACATGCTTTATCCGATTTTAATGATTTTTGCACAGAACCTTTATTTTATGAATTTAGACATTCTTGTGAAATTTGAGCGCAATTGAAAAAATATTTATCATAACAATTGAAATTTTACGGGTTTTTTCTTTTTTTAAACAATTCTTTGACTTATAACACCTACATGCTTTATCCGATTGTAATGATTTTTTTGCAGAACCTTAATTTTATGATTTTATATATTAGTGTTAAATTTGAGCGCAATCGAGAAATTATTTCTTATAAAAATCACAATTTTACGATATTTTTTTAACAATTACGATTAATAAATTAAAAATATAAGTTAATTTTTAATTTAATTAAATTTGATTTAATTTAAAAAATATTTCAACTTAGTAATGATTTTTCCACATAACAACAGAAAATTTGCATAACACATGGCAGCTCAAGGCACCAATTACGCTCATCCAACAACGCGGCGGGACTTAAGCGTTTTCCTAGTTTTAGAAAGCGATAACTCCTACATAAGCATCACTTTTCTGCCCGTCTGTCCACCTGTGACTGTTTGACGTCTCACGATAAAAACCGAACACGATGTCCGATTGGCATGCGTTTTCTTGGCATTGCCCTTCAACAAGTATAATACATCATGCTTTTGGGAACCCTAGGGTATGGGAGGAATAACTTTTCCCCCAGAAGGTTTGAAAACTCAGGAATCGGCACCTCCACCAAAACCATACAAAATACGAAATCAACGTACGAACATTTTCTAAGGGTCAGGAAACCCGGCACCTCCACCAATACCATACTGAATACGAGATTAACGTACGAACATTTTCTAAGAGTAAGGAAACCCGGCACCTCCACCAATACCATACTGAATACGAGATTAACGTACGAACATTTTCTAAGAGTAAGGAAACCCGGCACCTCCACCAATACCATACTGAATACAAGAACAAGCTACGAACATATTTTAATGGTAAGATAACCCGGCACCTCCACCAAAAATAACGAAGGATGTCGAATTATTTTATTTTCGTTTTTCTCTTTGAAGATCCATTGATTAAGTAGCTTCGCTCCCTCTCTTGGCTTCTCCCGTACTCGTGAATGTTGGTAAACAAGGAATATAACACTAGATGATTTGAAATATATTGTCCTAGATATGCCCAAGGATTGTTTGTTATGCTCACTGCTAGGCTTGAATTCTCCGAAGTTGTAAAGATTGGAACCCACGACCGGCGGAACCACCCTAGTGTCTCAGCCTTGAGCCACTTCTATTGGATATAAACCAACTTTCTTAAGTACAAAAAACAAATCTCGTTCAACTCTTTGAAAACTGCTTTCCTTACTTGCTCCTACTTTTTGCGTAGACTGTCCCAAAACCCACAAAAACAACGATCGAGCCAGATCTGTGAAGGTCCCCTGACTGCTTGAATATTACTCGGCGATATTGGCCAAGCTGCAAGTCAGCTAGCTGCCTTTCAAGTCTGTGCTGGCTTACGTATAGACGACGTGCTCTGCATGGCCTAGCGCCACCCCTCGTTATAGGTATAGAGACCCGCGCGCAACCTTTACTTTCCCTACTTTAGTACACACTACAGAATTAAATGAACAAATGGGTACATACTTAAGTTAACAATGGAATTTTAAGCAATTTCGTTAACTGTCACAATTCATTCCTAGGTACTTTATAGTACAGGCTCATTATTTCGCACTTTCTATTTACAAAACAGTGTTTTGCTTCGCCTAGAATAAATTAAAGCAAGTAACAAATAAAATTAAGCAACCTGAGTAACAAGTTTAAGCTTTCGCTTCCATTTCCAACAAGTCCCTGCCTGCGTTGTTAGCTTCCTTATAGCAATAATGAAACTCATTGGGCTGTGCAAATAGTAGGGCCTATTTGAACGAGTAAGGTTGTGTGTTATTCTGTCATTTATTTTTTCAATTTGTATTTATATACGCCTACATATGTTTACATTGTACATGTATTTCGTACATATACACATTTTTAATGTGTGGGCATTAACGAAGTCGAAATAAATAAATTCATACTAATTGAAGTACACAGTTTTGTGTCCATGTTTCCATACATAGGACTGCAGTGAATCGTAATGAGACGCAACTCTGAAGCATGCTGAACAATAGGACGCGAGTTCGAACTCAACACTGTTTTGGAAATAGTTACTTTCCTAAAACCGTACGACATTAGTTTACACCATCAATTAAAAACAATAAACACACTCATTTATTGTAATATGTGTTATCAAGTTGTAATGTTTAAATATAAAAACACATTGTATTTTTTGGGACGAGAGAAATACGTGTCATCCAATAGTTGAGTATTGACATATTTTAACAATTGTAAACAGTTACGAGTAAGGAGTACCCGAAAAGGGAGGAGACGTGTGATCCTACGTTCAACCTCTCTTGGCGGAGGTGCCGAGTTTATAGAACTTCCACCTTTCTTAGGGTCAAGCAACGCCCCTGACTCCAAGTGACCACAACAAATTCTGTATACTCCTTGTTGAAACGCAATGTCAACTTAAAAGCATGCCAATTGGATGTTATGTTTTGTTTTTATCGTAAAATTTAACTAATGTGTTGACGGACATAAGGAAAGAAATGAGTTGCATAAAAGGGAGGTTCGCTCCCTATATTATCCATTTCAATATATTTATTGTTATAAGGTTGGCTGCCACCAAGTGTGTTTGGATCTTTGCTCTTTTCTGCCATCTCCGTGACACATTTAATTAGTGAATATGTTGCGTAACAAATAATCATACAAAATACATAAAAAAAATGAAAAAATAGAATAAAATGTATTGATTTGACAACATTTGACAGTAACAACAATGCGATTTTATATCGGAAATGTTTGAACCCTGTGAAATAAGAATCTAAAAAATCAAAATTATTCCTCATCATTTTGAGCTAAACTGTAATTTAGTCTCGGATGGATCGAGACTTCATCCGTCTTAGAAGTCAAAATGCGAGGAGATCTTTTCATAAGTTGTCACAAAGTTTGAAAACGTGGGGGGTTGAAGAGTGCAGAGGTGAATCAGGGACCCAAGCGAATACGATCAATATCAACTTATGTCAACTAATCTCAGCCTTGGAACAATTAAGCTAGAATTATGTCTCTCTTCTGTCGCCGTCACTTGGCCATCTTCTTCGTTACGACTGGAATAATTGCTAATTGCAGAGATTGCCGAACGCATCACTACCTCGATAAATGAAAAGCTTCCACTAATGAAGTAAGAAAGCAAATGTGTGATAAAACTATTTTACCAAAGGATTCAACGAACCCTGCTTCACTGATTACATCGCAATTTTGTCGCCAAAGTTAATTAAAACTTGGGTGTGAAGACTTGTTTTTAAGTCTCATAGTAAAAGACGGCAATCTTTACAACTAGCAACATTACTTAGGCTGGATGTTTGAAAAATATTTAATTATCGTTACAGAATAATAGCTAATTATAAATTTAAAAAAGTTTTGTATTGAAGGTTTGAAATGTTGTAATTATTTAACGAGTTTTGTGCTAAAATTGTGTTGATCATTTTTTCAAAATCAAGCGTTTATATTGTTGCTGTTTGTTGTTGTTGTTTATGGATAATAAAAGAATGTTTTAAATTGTTTTCGTGCCTATTTCTGTGTGTTTGGAATGTGACACTTGAATTGTCACTTGTGAGTCTTGCAAAATTGCTAAAATTACAATTATTTGCATCATCATCATTGTGTTGATTTTATAAACATTTCTTGACCAGTTAACAGTTGAGGTTTTCTTCACGTCTATCCTGGTTGTAATCAGGGCATATCCCAATGAAGTACGGCAAAAGGGAGCTGAGGAATACACCCGTAGTTTCATATTGATGAACACTGCTTTCCGAAGTTCCTACTTCACGATTATCATTCGTCTTCGTCTCCGTCTCCGTCTCCGTCTCCGTCTTCGTCTTCGTCTTCGTCTTCGTCTCCGTCTCCGTCTCCGTCTTGTCTCCGTCTTTGTCTTTGTCTTCGTCTTCGTCTTCGTCTTCGTCTTTGTCTTCGTCCCACACTATAAGAGCTCTACATTATGCGTTCCCGGCAACGTTGCGCACCACACCATTAACCCCACATCATTAGCCCCACATCTTAGTCCTAATCCAAATATCAATACTTAAGGTTGCAAACTAGCACCGCTTTAATCGCAAACTAAGACAGCCTTGAGATTGAAGTACAGCTGCTGACTACATGGACTGAATCTCAATCCGCTCAAGTTTGGAATCTAAGTTATCCAGCAAATATGGCACGAATATAGCAGCGTCTTGCATGGTAACCATTATGACAACACAAGAACGATTACATTTACACTCGATCAATACACACTATACTTGTTGGTTCCAGTTAACGTATGGCAATGTTGACGAAATCGTCATTGTGTGTGTTCGTTATTTAAAATGAAGATAAAATGTTGAGCGTGCCACATTGTCGTATATATAAGCCCCCCTCGAATTCAGTGCACTGTCTTGGACTTTCTAGAAATCAGACGTACGTCTAGAGACGGACTCATATCTCATTATTGAAAACACTATTAATACTAGAAAACGCTAAAGTCTCGTCGCGTTGTTGAGCGAGCACCGGTATGTGCAACAACGACCCAAGTACGACATTCCCATAATGTTACATACCAATAAGTCTTTAAGGTCTTGACCGATTTAGCTGAAAATTTGTTAAATAGGAGAGAATGTTGTACTTATTGACCCTGCAAAATTTCATAACGATCGGAACATTTTTATTTTTTTATTTTTTATTTTTATTTTTTATAACCAACGATCGGATTTTGTTCAAAAACTATACAGCAACCCGCCTAGGTGGTATGTACATGTGTTAAAATTTTCAGGTCGATCAGAGAAAGGTGCGATCTGTATCGAAGCAGTAACAGAGAGAAAAAAGAACAGACATTCGAGCCATAAGAGTCAAGTGGAGACGCTCGCTACGCTCGCTCAATTACAGTGTGTTTACTTTTGTTGCATTATGTGAGAAGGTTTTAGAGAGAAAATTCTCCGATATTTCGTAGACACACATATATCGGTAAACAGCAATAGTGACCATGAAGAAAAACAACCCCTATAAGTCAGTGGCATTCGTCTCACGGAACCAGACAAAACAAAACTTGCCCCGACTGACATTTTAAATCCACACACACACACACAAGTTTGTATTAGCATTTACATCTCCTGGTTCTATCGCTCGGAACGACGTTTGAGCCGCCCTCAATGTATGCAAACGCAATCAGCTACCCTATTGTGTCCGGGTCTGTAAGAAACAACGGGCCAAATTGAGCCCGGAGTTTGACTACCAAATACTTCAAAGACAAGACACGGGTGTCTTATGAAAGTATATTTAGTGTAAGGGAATCTTTAAAAATTCAAATAAGTTTTTCGGTTAATCGGTTTTCAGCTTAACGAAGCACGTCTGGGTATATTGCCTCGAGAAGAAGGGAGATTAGTAGAAGGCCGCTAGAAAAGTGAACAAAGTTCACTGTCCCCGTGCTAAAACATCTATCTATCAACATCATTTTTACAGCCGTGTAGTTACTTAATGGAACACAATTCCTGTAGAAATCAAAGATGCTACAAATTTCAAGAAAAGAATAAAATTGTTTAGTTAAATTGTCATTTAAAATGTAATTTTCTATAATCAGCCTACCATTCTTTGATACTACAACATTTCGTTTAGTATTGACTAATTTTATCCTATTGTTATAACAAATTTGATTGTTTGTATTTAGTTGTAATGAAGGGAATCAGACATAACTTGCTATGGCTCTCTGATTCTCTTCAACATTTTGATTTACCTTGTATCTTGATTTGTTGAAATAAATAATAAATAAATAAATAAATTACTCGTCAGTTGTTTCATATATTATATACATAGCTAGTAAGAAGTGAGGGCGTGGAGGGGAATACCCAGAATTAACATCTGGGTGTACCAAGTTTCTTGTTTACAATATTTGTTACATTAAAATCGGCTAAGCTATAAGGGGTGCATTTGTTAAATTAGATATCGTAGCAGTTGTTCATGTACCTAGAGTAAAACCGTGTACTAATTATGTATTCTCTTGTTCGACGGGTATCGCTGTGTGTTGCTATGCGACACTCAAGTCGGTAGGTCGTTAATTTACTTACGTAAACACTAGACATAATTGTAATGTTTTATCCGGACAGGTTTCCAACGGGTTTGTACCCTTTTGCACTTGTGGGCGATTTCACTTTCGGAGTTTTGGTCTTTCGGAGTTTACACTCTCATGGGTTTACACTTTAGGTATAATTGCACAGTACACAACCAACAACCCCCACCATACTTGCAACATAAAAATATTTCAAGGATAATTTGAATTTAACAAATTAATACAATATTATCTTACAAGTGCAGGAAATGCACACCCGCAAAATTACTTAAAGTAGGACCTTGTGGGTTGCCCGAGAAACGTATATTTCTTGTAGGACCTATATTGCTGACACGCTAAGATACAAAAAAAATAAATTGTTGAGTTATGCTGTTTTTGATATATGCAGTCAAAATATTATATAACACAAAGGTATGTTTAGTTGCAAATCCTATTTTTTCCCCAAATGTTCTAGCCATGATTATCTTTATTTAAATCAAAACTTACTAGAGAACATTGCAAAATGTTCATTGACTATACTTAAAGTTGCTTTTTGAGTTAAAGTTAATTCAGGTCTGAATGGTTCAAGTTCTTAAGTTGATGTTCCGTGTTTTTCTTTTACATAAACTAAGCCTAATTAAAGTATTTAAATAAATAAATTGGTATTTTAAGTGTTCCCATGCACTCAGTCACATAACAGATTTTAAGTGGATTTCGTGTGTAATGTTAAATGCCAGTCAGACTAGGGGTCGCATGGCCAGAGGGCTACTGAAGCTCAAATAAAAGCACAAACTTTCTCTGAAGGTTCTCCGAGTCTGAAAATATGACGTTGAAACTGACATTTCATTACGATATGTGATTCGAAAAACACTTTGAACCTGGCCAATCGCATGATGGGTATAAACGGTACGATATAAAGGATGTCGTTCGAAAAAAATCTTCTAGATAAGGTAATTGAAACGTTGGTTCCAAAATATATAAGTTATGATTGAGAGGATCTTATTGCTTGAGATACGTACACAAAAAAGTATTTTGTGCAGTTGTTGCATTTATTTTATTTTACTAAATCCAAGGCATGTTAGTACCAATTTTATTAATTGGCCATTTTATTCTTAATGATTAATCATTCCAATTCAGTTTATTTGAATCATTCTTTGATGATTCAATTTTAAAATAAAAGTTCAATGAAAGCAAAGCAAAAATTTTGAGGTGGACAAAACAAAAATACAATAAATGTATTTGTTTAATAATGAAAGTGTCAAATATTCAAAATAAAAATGCAATTTAATCGCATTGTTTTCCGTTGGTATTTTATTGTACATCCCATTGTATGCATTGGATTAGGCCTCTAGTGTAGAACGATCACAAATTGATATTTTGTTTTCTAGATAATATTCAGCGAGTACATCAGTTTATTAGCAAACGATAAACTTGAATACTTTGGACATATTTCACATGTCTCTATCCAAAAATCAGTTATGTTACTTGAGTGATATGTGGATTTATTTTAACTTTTATTCAGTTAATGTATAAAGTATAAAGTATGTAGCAGTTCAATATCTAATCTGAAGATGGAGCTGAAATGATGACTAATACTCAACAAAGGAACAATTGATTTAAACATGCACACGTGTTAAGGCACATTGAACTCTCCTATATGCACATAGTCGTAGTATATTACCGGTGTAGTGTGGCTATAGTGAGGATAGTTGCTAATGTGTAAGGTGTGAAATTCTGATTCGGGAGATTACGGGTTCGATGCCTGTCACTGAATATCCTGACTTAAAGTTCTTTCCTAAGTGTTTTAGTTTTAATGTGAATACTAGGTTTTGGTACTCATAAACATCCCTTAGACATAGTTGCATTGTTAGTCATTTGAAGAGGATAATCGGGTAAATCTAATGTGTACGGTACCGAGAACATACTCGCAAAAAATATCATAGCAGATTGTTCAAGGACTCACAATACAAAACGAAGAATTGTACAATGAAATTTGCCTTTAACTTTAAGGAAGAATAGTAGGACGGGAACGTGTATTATTCCATCCAGTATGATTCACTTGAAAAGAGCACGTTTTAGTGAAAGACGGGTATTTGAATAACATTCGATGGTGCGATTCAAAATATCGTTTTAAAAATACGTGACCGTATAAATCCCAACTTCGTGCTCAAAGTATATCAAAATTATATATAAGCTTACAAGTTTTCCAGCGAATACGCAAATAAATATCTTTAGACGAGTTTGATATCGCTGTCCAAAGATGAGCCGACGATCTTGACACGTCTGTCTGTCTGTCTGTCTGTCTGTCTGTCTGTCTGTCTGTCTGTCTGTCTGTCTGTCTGTCTGTCTGTCTGTCTGTCTGTCATGTGACATACGCTGCCAACCGACTTACGCTGCTCTCCTAGAGTGGCAAACAAACAAACAAACAAACATGGAAGAACGAAGAAGAAGGCGTAGAAATCTCTTCCAGCTCGACGCCCATATTTGTTCTTTTATCTACAGAGGAATCTCCAACACATTCTACTTTGGTAGGGTAGCATTATTTCGATAAATCATATCATAGATTGGTTTAATATTCGTTCAGTCTTATACCAACATTTCCACATCTTTCATATCACAAATCAATAACCATATTATAAGCTTTCGTTATGCGTTCAATATGTATTATCAACTATCGACATCTCACAAATCATTATTATCATATCATATCATATTCACGTTTATCTTTAGTAATTTTAAATATTGGTTCAATGTATTATTTATAGAAATAGTATGTTGTAGGCCTAAACTGTTTAAATATATTTATTATACGTTATTAATCTTTTAGGATATTATTAATGAACGGTGACAGTGTATTCAATCATATCATGTTTAAATTAATAATTAATGACAATAAATGCGGTAATAACACGTTAAGTGCCACCAGATTGAATGAATCAGAACCTCATGTAGATCAGCCAGACATAGAGCAGGAAGTTCAACTGGTGCCGGCTCACACCCAAGACTCGCCTGGACAGAAGATGCGAACTCGCAGTGGAAGAAGAGTGATACTTCCGTTACGATACAAGGAATAATAATTAAATATATTAAGTAAAATTGTTAACTAGCTATACATAAACGAAGAAGGGAAGATGTTGTATAATAGTATGCATCTCTATGTACTATAAGTATACTCTATATATGGCTGTTGTCATAACAACAGTGTCATTTAATAAACATCAGTTATCATTGCTAATCTTGTCAACATAGGCAGACTGCTCAGTGAGACATTTCCCTTCAATGTGCAGGGAGCACTTATGGGAAACCAACTGCATGTGCTAAATTAGTTAGTTTCAAGTGCTTCATCAAGGCTCTTCGCGGCACGAGATTTCCACAGATTTTGAGTGTTTTAGCAAGATATTTGCTAGCGTCGACGCCGTTTCTTGTTGTAAATTTAAACAAGAATAAACAATAATAATAAAGTGACATATCTTAATTTAAAGATTTAGGAGGTAATATAAAATTTATATTCTATCGTCAAACTAAGAGTAGTTGTTTGTTTGGCGGAGAGAACAAGCACCAAAAAATATATTCGACCTTTTTCTTAGTTGCTCAAATTGATGTGGATACTTCATTTGCTAGGTCATACATATGGGTATTCATTTGCATTTAGCGATGAGTTTAATGAAATATGTAATATTGGATGAAACGTGTTATGGGTAAAATGACCCTTGCAGGGTTAAATTGTGTGTGTGAAGATAGTCGAGAAAGTGCAGTCCGAGTGATATTTAATGCAATATCAGCAAACGCTTTTTTCATTGACCGTTTCCGAGTAAACAGACCTTAATTATTATCAAACCCACGCTAACGTTAAAAAAGTACACACATTATTGGATGAAGTAGCAGCTTTCAAAATTAAATCACTGATATCGAGCAAAAAGTCAGTGAAACGTCCATAGCTTACAGGATTATAGCAAACTGTTCCGGTTTATTCCAAATGAGAATAATTTAAGCACATTTTCGTATTAGATCCCACTCAAGGGGGATTGAATGTAGTACCTCTACCATAAATCCTACTATATCCCACCGTTTCAATCTACTTGAACCGCAGGTAGTTCTAGGAATCAGTTTTAATAAGACTTTAAAAAATTTAAATTTCGTTTATGAATTTTGCTTTTTGGCATAGTACCTCGGCATTAATGTTTGAGGCATATTTGCTGAAATCGAGTGTGGGTATAAGTTACATCACTAACATTTCTGCGAAATATACAAACTGAGGAGTTTATATTTAGAAGTTGGTTACTAGCAGATAGTATTTCATGTATAATTTTCATTTATAATATTCTGATCGAGACATTGAAATAACACATAATATACACTACATGTATTTCTATCAAACTACAGCTGTCTACAATGTACTGCAGTAAACATAATATACCTAAGGTAACATCATGTGATGACATCTGATCAATGATAATATGTCACTTGCAGTACTAACAGCTTCAGGAAATCTATATAATAATAGGTTAATTTGCCAATAACACAGTCAGATATGTATCGGATTTCTGCGGCCCTAGCTCAATTAGCAAATCACGCCAAGCCCTGTGCCCTATAGGTTGACTTGAGATCAATCGCAGAAACTTGTAAATTACTTACTTTCATCTACAGAGATAGTTCACGTGTGTCGTGTGAGGCTGTGATTCGGTAGAGAGATTGGATAAGTTACTACCAGAGAGAGACCATTATTTAAGTACTTCGGGCAGCCATGTTTGCCAAACATTTTTTAGCTGCGTCAACTGCCGTGAAGTGAAGAAATGTGCATGGCTTGCAACATAGATTGAGAATGTTACTCCGCATCTAATGGTACGTCTAACTCAAAATAAACCAAAAGTGTAGTTAGGGCCTTGACTTGGAACATTCGGATCCCGCCACCAGCAGTCCTGACTGATAATGTTAGAGGTTTCCTTCAGTCGTTAATGCGAGTTATTGAGAACTCTGCAACGCCCTTAGACACTCCTTTCTCGATTATCCTTAAACCATAATAATCTGGTTACGCCGGATAAAGACGGTGCGAACCCTACAGCATGAATCCTTACGAAACACTTTCTTGTAATATTGGTTGCTTGCTGGAACATTTACTTATCTGGTTTCGCCATAAATTGCACGTGTTAAGAACCAAGCTATCGTTTATTCATGCCAACTCATTTATATCCGTCTATTCACGTTTCATGATAAAAAACAAACATAATCTCCGACCGATGTTTGTTCCTTGCTGTCATTGCCCTTCAATGAGGATTTCACAACGATTTTGCGACTTTTTTGGCCGGGGACGCTGAATGGCGTCGACTGGAATAACGTCGACCACCTCGTTTGTACAGGCCTTGCACAACGAAAGGTTAGGAGAAACAAAGAAAGTACACTACACACGAGGTGGTCGACGTTGTTCCAGTCGACGCTATTCAGGCGACCCTTTTGGCCGATATTATGAGCTAAATATTTTTCAGAACAATATTTCTATCCCCCATGACCATGACCCTCTTTTTCCGCTTCTCCCCTTCCCCACGAAGGATTAGGTGAAAATGAGATTTCACGACATTTAGTTTCGCACTCTTGTTTGGGCACACCCTTGCCTGTTAAATCTAGGGCTAAGCTATGACATGTCATTCAATCATCGAAATAACATGAACATTTCGGTATCGACATTTTACTACCCGTGCAAAAATTGTGTTTGAAGTAAACAAAAATGTTATCATTAAGTAGGCCTACTTTAAAGAAGATGAGTGGCAGAAATCGCTAAAGTGAATAACGATGCTTACGTCTCACACTTGCGTAAAACCACCCGGCACCTCCACCATTTGTAAAAGTAAAAAGAAATTTAATATATACTACCCGGCACCTCCATCATTATAATTAAGCACACGAACAGAAATTTGAAGAAAAAGATCAAATTTCTTTGCGTATATTTACAGCATTAAGGGCTTGCACATTTACATTTCCAAATATTCCTATTATTTGAAGTTCTTTTAAAACATTTAACGTTTATTATTTAATTTTTCTAAATTTTGATATTTTTGTATGGAGTCCAAATATCGATGTCAAAAATATTCGCACATATCGATATCTTTGACCAGCCCTAGCTAAACCCAGAATGACCCGAGTATGGTAGTGGGGTATTATCTTGGACGCATCACCTTGGCAACAACTGGTGGCTAGAACTTCATTCCAAACTTCCCGCCAATCTGACAGTACCTCGAGTTCCTATCTCAGGACGCAACTACCGATTCTATGAACGAACCACTCGACAATATTGTCAATGAGAAAGGAAGTGGACCAAATGAAATTAGAAATTTCCCCCATAAATTTGTGGAGTTTACGAGCCTCATGCCTCGTGAATTTTCAGTACTTATTTTAAGACGTAATTTAAGAATATCTTAGTTGAAACGAGTTGGCAATATAATGAAAGGGACATAAACATAATGGATGGTGCTTTAGAGTTCAAGTATTCTCGGTTATTTTATGCGACGCGAATACGAAGTACCTATTAACGAAATAGTTTAAATAATTCAAGTCTCTAACCGAGTATACAATTATGGAGAGGAGGAGGAGCACCACCTAAATTCTGACCAAGTGCCGGTCTGTGTGTCACGTTTCACGATAAAAACAGTTCATGGCCAACAGCTAGCAAGCGGTATTTGTTGACATTGCCCTGTGTCAAGGATAATTACCTTCTTGATTACTTGGAGAACAAGGGCGGATCTAGCCCCACCCGGAGAGAGATATGCTATCAACTCGGCACCTCCACCAACTATACGAAGGTGATACAAGGTAAGATTCGTTGAATGGATATTGCTTAACGTCTCATATAAATGCACTTTGGCTATTCGAGACGATGAGCGGTGATAGATGAGGATGAAGTATGAACAGAAGGGAGGAGGGGAAACCCGGTACCGGCTCGTAGCCTACTCCTTTCGAAAAGTACCAAGGGGATCAATGGCTTCACGTCCCATCCGAAAGGACGGTGTTACCTTGGCAGTCATATAGGTTCCTCCACTAACCCGGACTGCCGAACAGACGTCGAGGAGAACGAAGCCGTTACACTAGCTCTCGAACCCTCCATATGTTCTAACCAGCGGTATATGTGAGTTTCAGGGCAGGGCGGTCACCGACTCTACCCATGACTACACCCGAAGGCTGCTTAACTTCGGTGTTCGAGTGGGATTTGGTTCAACGACCTCGGCTAAACCGCTGACTTTAGTACTCCAGTATTCTTATTGCGATTAACTTATTTTATAGAACATTGTTTTAATCCACACCGTATAGTTGTATTTGATAGCGATAATAAATTATTATTACATTTTTTATACTTATTTTAATATTGTCGATACCTGATCTGATAGATAGAGAGCAACGTTTAGAAAAGTATTTGAAACAAACATAGAATAGCATACATTTTTGTAATATGTAAAACAAATTTAAAAAAATTGTGTCGACCTGTTTGTCTTGAAAAGCTGCACATTAAAGAAAATCAAATCAACACACAAGAACTCTTTATATGGATCGCTTTTGAGTAAATTATTTACGTCGGTGAGTGAGCTTGCCCACATTCATAGATCAACGAGTATAGAGAAGAAATTACGCATACATAAATGTTCCAGCAATTAATGTCATGAATGTCGTCTGTTTATTAAAACTAAGCTTGAAAAACTGTTTGACATAATAACAAAATCTCAAGAATAATGTATTTCCCTGGTTAACAATCCTAGTATAGACACTAAACACTAGATGAAAAAATGAAAAACGCTATTTGTCAAGATTTCATTCTTCCATTTATCAAAATTTCCACTAAAAGAGTGTCATAATTTGTGCATTTAATTTTGTACCGCTTGCTGTTTAATAAACGCTCAGTGCCGCTTGTAAACGAGGATTAGAAGTTTCTTACATAACATCAAAAATAATTCATGAGACAACGTTAAAGAGATTGAGGATAGTAATTAAGGAGAGTAATTTAATTTACCTTTACAAGAATGCCCTCTTTAGAGAAAACAGATTAATACAGAGCGTTTTGTAGACAGTCCCCTATTGCATGCACCTAGTTTCTTGAACCATCAGAAGAATGGCCACAACGCACTATATCTTGCATTCTTAACAAAGCACTAAGATATTTGAAAGGTGTTTGTTTATTTAATGTTTGTTCCGCAACATTTCCATTTAACATCTATTTTATTTATTTATTTTACGTCTATCTTATTCAGTGAAAAAACTCAGTGTTAAACTCCTTTGTTGTGTTCAATATCTTGCAATACATGAGAAAACAGTTTATATGTTAGGGGGAACATGTTTTGAATGTTCATTATTAAAGTCACCAACCTTCAATGTAGTGTTCAAAGTAGTATTTAACTATAAAATTAAATTTAAAATGATTTTGGCAGATCAGAAAATAATTATGTTTAAGAAAACTTAATGAGGCCAATCACTTCACCTTTCAAAAATATAATCTCTAAAATTTAAAGCTTTCAACCCGGTAGACTGTAACTGCATGCCGGTCAATAAAAGCAGTATTACGTAATTAATAAAATAAAACACTAGCTACCGGATGTAAACTAACGATCAGTGGTAGTTTTTACAACGAACTTAACACTAAAATTGCAATTAAAAATAAAGTTTCGAATCGTTACTTCCGGTCAATATTCACACTTCCGTTATGAAAACTCTTCCCACGTAGAACTATATTGAGCAGCGCCTGAGTACAAAGTTAGTTTTAGATCGGATGTCGCTCGTATTGTACAAGTATATATTATTATATAGTCTTTCGTGAATGCATATTCACTTCATTTCCTGTGTCTGTTGCTTCACTTCCGGTGTACACAGGAAATAGACACCTACATAACAAGATATTTATGTAATCAAAATCGTATGTAAGACGTGTGGGCCGTATTCACGAACTATTTGCATCCTAGTTATTTTAGCCACATTCCATCTTTTTGGTGTTAAACTAGTTTTAGATACAGATTTACGACATGTTTAAAGTGTTCTTTCCTTCGTTGAGAATCGAAAAAGCCGAGTTATGGTGTCAGGTAATAAAGTGTTTCGTGCTCTTACAGGTACGTACTTGGCAAGTCAATATATTTCATACTGGATAGAATTTGTAACTCTTAGAAACAAAAATTAAAATTGTATATTGCACATAATACTCTAGGTAAACTACTAGGTACTATAACAAACTTTAAATATTCTTCTTCTACTATCATTTCATACGCGTAAAAGAAGTCTACAGCAGTTTCTATTATTCTAGTTCATCATTACTAGCATACAGGAAATAATGAAAATAGGATTCCTTTAATTTAAAGCAGACCAAGCCAACCTTGTCGGCGCCGACACCATGGACGAGCAAACCAATAATAACGGAATATTTTAATAAAAATATATTGATCAATCAAGCTGGACATGATTCCACCCACAAGAGGCGCCAGAATCAACAAGGCTTATTCTTAATAACCTTAGAATTTGTTATGCGCCTCGTTGATAAGATGGCTTCAAAGTCACCGTTTACACGGTCGTAAGCCAATATATTAAGGACTTGAGACCATGTCAGAAGTTACAAATCTGATGCCTCAAAGCGGTATTCTTACTTGCTTGCAAATTGAATGAGACAACGCAATAAAGCATTATGTATGTTATGTTATACGTTACACCAAACAAGAGTCAAAAGAAAACATAAGATAAATTAATATTCAACTGCGAAAACAGTATGCCAACGAAATCAGCAATAAAGAGGAAAGACGAAGACGAAGACGACCGAGGGAAATATAAAGTCCGTGGAAGAATAATTTTCAGCAAGAAATATCGTATTGCGAATATGACTATTTATGTATTTATCGTGCATCCTATTCAAAAACCTAATCCTTAAATTAATTCATTACGAGAACGAGGTATCCACTTAATATGCTTGACGCGAATGAACATATCCGCTTAGCTTGGTCGTTTTGCTGGCTTAACTCTTTGTCCGTATGGGGGCAGATAAACCACGCTGCAAAAACAGTTGGGATGGAGGAACGGGAAGTGGAACTTCTTTCTCTCTCGAATGAATTGTGGGCTTGTATTAAAGTAAGATACCTTTAAACTACACACTGTGAGACCACAGAGAGTGTGTGGGATGAGAAGCCTACATGACAGGAGCCGAGGCGCTAGAACGCAATAGCTTTGGTGGAGGTGCCGGGTATGGTGATTCTACTGAACGAATATATAGGCCTACACGTAAAAGAAGCGCCGCTAGATCATTAAAATCCTTTTCGTGGATTAAAACTTTTTAATAAATCTATTCCTACGGATATTATGAACCTGTTCCGTCATCAGGTTATATTTATGACGGATGGTTAATAATGGTTGAAAAGTTGTTTACAATTTATTTATAAAAGAGTTTGTGTAGGTATTCAGTAATTTTTTATACACTTCAATACAAACGTTTCGAATACTCATTGAAATACGGAAATAGATTATATTAAGATGGTGGAGGTGCCGGGTACGCATGTTTAACATATTTTACTGTTATACTACGACAGAAAGTACATAATATACTCATAATGTATTTAAAGTTAGTATAGTTATATTGGATAAGTTTTGTTTTATGTTAATGTTGGTTTTAATTTCAAGTTTATTAATCAATTAAGTGTTATTCTGTGTCATAGATTCTAATATACATTAGGCAACAGCGTTGGCTGCAGAGACCAATAAAGGTTTAGTTGTACATAATATATAACAGGTTTTGAAGTAAGAAATTGACTCCAACCAACAATAATCATTAGATTGAGGAAATGACAAGTTTAATTAAACATAATAATAATTGGATGAGCGAAGCGAAGACTTCAATTTCACCGACCGCCCAAAAAATTTATCTTGGGTGTTTTTTTTTTTTTTTTTTTTTTTTCGTCTGTTTGTTCGCTCTCTATCGGGCAAACGGCATATGCGATCTTGATGAAAATTTGAGGGGACCTTCGAAATCTCTGAACTTAGACTTGCTACGTTTTTGGGTACAATCGAAGAAATATTTCTCATGAATATCGTACTTTTACGATTTTTTTCGATTTTTAGTGCGATATTTTCGTGACATTTGGGCTGATTCTGACCAAACGGGTGGGGCTACAACGTTCATATTTCACATGCACATTAAGGTTATAGTGATGTATTGACGTTTGAAAGAAAAAGTTAAAAAAGGTAGCCAGAATATATAGAAATAAAGGTTTTAATTTGAGTTTTTTTGAGGTGTTAAATATTAAAACCTTTATTCCTATAGATTCTGGCTAACTTTTTCAACTTTTTTTTTTAAAAGTCAATACATTACCCTAACCTCAATGTCCATGTGAAATATGAACGTTAAACCCAACTGTTTGGTCAGAATCAGCCCAAATAGCACGAAAATATAGATTTTTGATCTTTCTCACAGCATTGTATGAAAACTTCACAGGAGATTGTATAGGTACCTTACTCACAGCCTTGTTACAAACAATCAAAGGTCCAACAGACCTAATGATTGCTTTGTATGGGCCGTGTTAATATGTTTTTATTATTTTAAAATTAACATTCTATAATTAAAAAGCTCATCTATCAACGCGACTAAAAAAAGCGTTTGCGAAGCTTCCTAGTAATTTCATAATTAGTTCAGATGTCTCACAGCTACTCAGTAAAGTTTGTAAACGTTTCAAGATACGAACCATCACAATAGTTGGTATCTTGTAACGACTATTTGCTATCACTGCATCTATACAACTTTCCTCAAGTTATCAGGTACCTACAACCGATGTGCTATCGTGCTATTTCAAATTATTCAATTTTTGTAATATATTATATATTATGCTTCATTTTTTAAAAAATGCTTAAAAGCTGTCGTTTTATAGGGTACATAGAAATGAGTTTTCTTTGTTCCTGTGTGTACAACATTCTGTGTTAAGTAAACGATTTTCGGCTTAGATCGGTTCTCGAAATCCCTCACCAATATGTTAGAGTAAGCACAACATAAATCGACGTCTACCATATAACGGATTTCCGCGTCGAAAGTTTTATCGCAGCTTTGACAGCCTTTCAACATCACGATGTCGAATCGATCAACAACAGAATACAATATTAGATGTCACTCCTGAACACTTTGCAAATGGTTTGGATTCTCTAAGACAAAGCCACTTTAAATCTTGTCTGTAAGATATCGATGCGTTCACCATAGGAGGTAAATAGCTGATGATAAAATTGCGTTTTACTATATCCTACTTTAATAGAAATACGAGGAACTTCGCTACGTTCTTCATCCTACATCTTAAACAGCGAGTTCATACAAATTAATTCACTTTTATGATATAAGTTTATCCCGTTATATTGACGTGTATATTGTTTTGTGTCTAATAGTCATATCTTATTTGAATGCTAAAGTTCTTTACATATGATCGTTTATAAGTTCTATTTATTGAAACGGATAAATCACAAAATCAGTGCTTTTCATAGACGATATTTTGATACAAACAACATATCACACTTCAGAATCCCTCTCTAGTTTGCATATTTTTAGTGTATGGTGTTGGCTGGTGTCCTATGCTAACAAATGGTCAATATTAAAAGTAACGTATCATGGTATCATGAATAATGTGAATTTAAGCGCATATTTCAATTCTAAAGAATGATGTGTGCTGAATCCTCTGTGCATGCTGGGGATTCAATACATAATAAAGGGAGAATAATGACCCAATTCCTGTACTGTACGTTTTGACAATGATGGAGTTTATCAGTCAACAACACGGGTTTAGGTTATGACCATGATGTTAACTGATAAACTACATCATTGGCAAAATGTACAGTACACTCATAGGTTACGAATAACATTTAAAGTTATTTACGATTTTCTAAAGAGTTATTACACCTTACTTTTAATTCACGTATTTGGTTTTAATAATACGCTTGTTCCAACGCCTATTTTCATATTTAATTTCCGTTTTGAATTTCTGCCCACGGGTTTCATTTTTAACTCCACACGACCATTTGTTCCAGGCCTTATTTCGTTCTCAAGTAGACTCCTCGACCAAATGTTATTCTGCGTATTTATTTGTCTAATCATCACACAGGTAAATGTTACAACAGGTGCATGATGTAATCTGGTAACCAGCTCTCAAAACATACTTTTAACCGAGAGCATGTTTTCAGATGTGTTTAGTGCTGGGTAAACGATACACAGATCTACCACAGCATTTTAAAATAGCAGTTGTCTGCCTTAGCTTAATTTAAATATATTTTACCAGTTGAATCAATATTGCCTTTAGTACTGTATGATAATATTTAACCCTGTATTTGTGCAATTATTATTCGTGGATAATTTATTTATTATTTTATTTAAATTCATTCCAAATGTGTTTGTTTTGTGTTGTATATTTTCATGAATCCTACGTGCTACAACCATAATAAACAGTCGCTCCACGTAGTCAACTGTTGCATATAATCTGTATGGTGAGTGGTGGCAGTCCATACATTTGGCCACGCCTCTATAATTTGCATTACATTATCTAAACGGTAGTGGTAATTTCATTTCATTCATAAACAATATGCTGTTGGCAACAGTTCTGGTGTCATTAATTATTTATCAATATATGTGTGGGAAAGAGAAAACGAAGCACTTGTATTCCAATAACAGTTGGAATATTATAACATTTGAATTCTTACGTTAATGATTTTTTAATTATAACAGTCATTTAAGAATTACGTTTTAACCCCTTGTGGGCCCGGGATAGAATTAACCCAGTGTATTCCTCTTCCGATCGTAGGTGAGAAAAGAGGCAAAGTCCATCTCGAAAACATCAGCTAGGACGTAGAAAATAGTATTTTACCCCCGAAACAAGAGGCAAGCTCTGGCCGTCGACATGAGACACTCCCACATTCCCTCTCCTTGCGTGAAGTTGGATCCGTCTAGCACGAGTGTGTCCTCCCCACATCTCCTAGGCTAGAGTGGACAATAGTGACCGAACGGTTGACGCGCCCTTTAACAAAGTTAACTTAACTTTTGTTTGAATAAAATAGAACAAAACACCAATGCGAATATTTGATATGTCAAAACGTGGATTTCACTTTACATAAGGGAAATTATAACTGATAAGTTTAAGATGGCAGAAATTTTGTTTTTAAACAGTGGATAAGTAAATTATACACATTGCTAACAATACGCATGGAACACCAAAATTACACGAACACAGTTTAACACAATCGGGGAATTATCTACAAAATTAAAGTTAAAAAGACCAAATCGTGTTTGGATGAGAAGTAAAAACACAAAAACGCCATAAGAATGCTAGACTCGCCGCAAAAGATTTCCCAAGCACAACTTTCATAACTCGAGTTAAGTTATAAACTTCCTTTATGTTCGAATCAAGTAAGGAAGAACTTTCCAGCTTACATCCGTCGACTTTGACCGTTTTCTATATAAAAAAATATTTCGCGTTGCGGAATTTAATTTCGTTGTTTCCTAAAGTTGGTAATTTGGAACGTGAGATACAATATGATTTGCGATGGTAAGTTGCTTCTTTTCTTATTCGTGAAGTGGATAAAAGTTTGCTTTTAACAACTCATTCGGCTTAACCAAATTGAATCGATATTTAAGATTAAGGTTGAACGCTTGTTTTCATAAGCGAAACCAGTTGTCGGTTCCAATAAGAGAATGGCGGTTTAACTCCAAGGTTCGTGAATGTCCCAGCGGAGTTTCGCCGAACTAAACCTTGTTTCAACACCAACCAACGGGATAAAAAACAAGTTGGGGAAGAGGGGAAACACAATGTAGTACTTTAAACTCGATTCGTCTAGACAACGTAGTAATTGTTATGTCTTTGGTCTTGACAATATTAAGTGCCGGTGCATTCGTGTTAGATATCAAGTATTTGTGTTTGTAATGGCTTACTTATCATTATAATTGTGATTATCTAAACTATAATTTGGAAGCAAGCCTTTGTTTTGAATCAACTTTTTGACAACTAATTCTCACTCAAAACATTACACTTTGGGAGGTAGTTTAAAAGAATAAGTGAACGTATTCCCCGACCCCCCCCCATTTCCTTTTCCCCCCTGTTTTTCTATTCGCTACGTTTTAATTCATTTCATTTCATATTTTTAATACAATATTTGAATATGAAATTTTTGCTGGAATTTTATTATTTTCAAATTTTCTTAACTAACGTATATTTTGTGTGCATTTATGTGCGTAGTTTTCTTTATTGATATTTCTTTGGAGATAAATTTAGAATACAACTAAATATGATAGACGTAAAGTAAATAAATATATAAATGCACAATATAATTGGAACTTGCTCATCCAACCGTTTGAATAAAAACTTCATACGTATTAGTCAACCATTTCATCAATATTACGATAACTAATTTTGTCAAGATGGTGACAAGAGGTTGAAATTTCCCCACTCTTGATTAACGCGACGAATTAATTCCTGGAATAAGTCATATCATATCTGTTATCTTGAAGTCGAATGCGCATCTCCACAATAGATAGCATATTATACTAATCAATTCATTCCACGAACTGCCAGTGCAAGTTAAACTGTGTGTATGTTTTAGCTGCTCACTTACACAATAAAAGAGTTACTAGAACATATCCGGACTTACTTGAACACCCTGTCTCAAGATCTCCAACAATTGCACCGCTTACCTAGAAAAAAAAAACAGAGAAGAAAATCCATTAACCACAGTCAACTTTTGCAAGAAAAAACCGTTACAACTTAAACCATATACATAGTTTGTTTATTTCATTTTAGTGTTTGGGTTGTCTTGACAATCATTGTCTTTACTTATTATTTATCTACTAAAATATAAAATTATATAATTATATTGTTTAAGATTTCACTTTAAAATATCGTATTTCTAGTCTATACACTCAGTCACAGAATTGATATTTAGTAGAGGACTTTACTTAGGGCCACACCAAAGAAAAGTAAAATTTTATAGTTTAGATTTTCTCGTTCAAAATCGCTCAATCTAGGTGAAGTGGAAGTGGTAAAGTGAGGGGGGGAAATCTCAAGTCTCTTCCAGTCATTAAATCGAACCCAAATTCCATTTATTAACATTGGCTACAATTCCCTCCAAGACATTTCCCTGATCGAGTTGTGGGAAAATCCTCCCTGCCCCCCTACCAAGGGCTTTATTTTTGTTAACACCTTCATTTGAAGACCTACAATAGGTGCTAAGCAAATGCAACTAATGAACATACTTTATTTTATTTTATATTTACCCGAAATTATAATACTTATACTATATCTCCGCTATGTTTTGTATTGTTACTTGTTATCTTTGATCTATTGCGTTCTATTCTTTGGTTGGAATCGACAGAGCTCAAGCAACGAAACACATTAATAAATAAAACATTGGTTCTACCCCAACCGCCATTAGTCTCACTGCATATTATTTCATAGCCTGCTGAGCTGGCAACGTGGCGGGCGAAGGCGAAGTGTTGCAACAAGGCAATAACACGGCCGACTGGTTGCGCGGTGAATAGGTTTCCAGTAGACTGTGATGAAATGTGCCGTTCAATCGTAGAAATAACTATTTTATAGAGACCAAAGAAACGGCCTGGAGGGATAAAAGGGGATGGATTTGGGACAAACCATATTAGCGTGATGTTGATGTGCTACATGTGTTCTCTAAGAAAGCATTATTAAAACATTGAAACACATTTTTAAAAACCTTATACTTACTTGTCTACAAACTTCTATAGAATTACAAATAATTAAATTTATGTATAAAATATTCTTCCTTTTATTAGAGAAACTTAGATTAGTCGCGTACAAATTGTGAAATGTGTAGTGCTTTAAGGCTATTCCAGAGCATATTTACCGATATATTGAAAGTCAAAGGGAAATGGCTGAAAGTTGGCTGGATGAAAGATGAACTTCAATAAAAAAGAAGAAGAAATAACTTTTTTTTACGGGACAAAAGCTCTATTTTGGCCATTATGTGCAAATTTTGGGTCAATACGAAAATGAATGTTTTCGATGCAATATTTAGTTTTGAGCTATGATTGTTTTTTCACTGTTTCAACACACCTTTGTCTCTGGACTGAGTATAAGGGAAAATAATTTTCTGAAATAATGTTCGATGTACAATTTTTTTTGTCACATGGTACAAAAAAGAGTTTTGAACCGGAACACGAAAAAAATCGTTCATCAAAAGTTATTTAATAAAATTATTTTCCCTTGTACTCAGTCCAGACACAAAGGTGTGTTGAAGCAATTTAAAAAAATGCATAGCTAAAAACTAAATATTGCATCTAAAACATTCATTTTCGTATTGACCCAAAATTTGCATATAATGGCCAAAATAGAGCTTTTGTCCCGTCCAAAAACGAAGTTAATTTTTTCCCCTTTTTTATTCAAGTTCATCTATCATCCAACCAACTTTTAGCCATTTTCCGTTGACTTTCAAAATATCGGTAAAGATGCTCTGGAATAGCCTTAAGCTTCATTGTAGCCGTTGACACTAATGATGGGTCCTCACTCTCAATGCAGAGTCGCTTTCATACGACCACGACCACGACCACGACCACGACCACGACCACGACCACGACCACGACCACGACCACGACCACGACCACTACCGTCACGCAAGTCTACCCGTCAGTTTGCAGCCAGAGCAACACATCCCCCCACGCGCGTCATCAATCGCACGCACGTTCATTCTCACAAACTCTCTCCGACCCGTGTCAATAACAGGGCGGGTGTGGCCCGGTCAACAGAAACGTGGGCCGAGCCGAGAAGGAGCTGCTTTCTCTGGTTCTCAGCTTAGATCTCGCTTCCAACTCACATCAAATGTTACATTCAAAGCCAAGGCGAAAAGTCGCCTTCGCCAAACAAGACCCCGTATCTGACTCCAGGCTATCTGGGACACCCCAGATTACGAGTTGTCCCTTATAGGCTTTGCCAATAATGCCGCCTTTTACGGCCATCATTGGCATTGTATCTTATCTAGAGGTACGTGAAAATAGCCTTTTTAAGTGTCATTTCATAGCGTTTTGTAGCATAATTAGGAAAGCAAATTAGGAAACTGGTGTATGAAGTTTTCTCATATTTTAGTTTGAAATTATGTCATCAACTTTGTATTAATATCAACTGAATTACAACTTTTTTATACAAATTATAGATATTACGTTAAATTAAATTAAAACGGTCTGAAAAATCTTAGTTCTAAGTGAAAAAAAAGCTCTTCGTAGCATCTATACTCAAAACGCTATTTTCACGTACCTCTCATGAGCAATGAGCCCAATAAGTACGAAGAATCTGGTCATTCAATTGTCGATATCTCACAAAAGTTTAGATACCAACGAATCGAAATTGTAATCTTTACGCAAAAATATAAAAATAATAATACATAAAAATAGATATGTGGGCCTACTATGCGTAATGCATGGCTAAAAAAAGTTGATAAATATCGCCAAAAATGGCTACCATGTTTCGTCCTCACTTCGTGTTTAATGACCCGGCACCTCCACCATTTTGACAAATAAACTGGGCTCATGCAATATTGGTCCTGCTTTTAATACTAGGGGTATTAAAAACAAAAATACTTTACTAACAAATACTGCAACTTAGTATGGATACAACACAATCTTTATAAAAGGCCTTAAAATTTACAAATGAATTCCTCATGACATAAAAGAACTTTATGGTGCAAAACTTTTCAGTAGAGCTTTCTGTAAGCTACTTAAAGAAAAGGTGGAGTGTACTTTGCCTTTAGAGATCCATGGATTTTGGGATAACTAAAATAAATTGACGAGTAAGGAAATTAATGTTGTTAATATTTAGTTTAGAGTTTATATTATTTCAAACGCAGATTGTGCAGTAACGTTATTCTTCGTTGTTTTACTTAATTAATATTTGTTTTTTTGTGGTTATTTTGAAGTGTGCTCTATTGTTTTAATATGTACTAATAAAAAATATAAATTTTGCCACAAAAATATTATACTACTATATATGTAAAGCCTATATTAGACGATTCAAATTTGCGTTCAAGATTCCTTGAATTAAAGGACAAAAAATATTCAACGTGAAGGAGGTTTGTTGTATTTAATTATCTTTGCACATTTTGATTGTGATGTCCTTGAATTCAAGGAATTTTGAACGAAGACATAACAGTCGTAAAGCATATTTTAACAATATACCCGGCACCTCCACCAAAATTAAGCACCTCGACCAAACTCGGCACCTTACGCGGAAAGCAGGAGAAGGATTAACGCAGTCCTAGCGACCAACATAATGAGAAGATGAATCTTGATGATCCAAAATGAGATTTTAATATATTTCCAAGACTCCGATTTAATATAATAATGGATGTCTTACATTATTTGTTTTTGTTAAGTACTCTGGATACTTTTCTAAAAGAATAAGCAATTTTCCCAGGTAATGTAATGAAGATTCTATGCACTCTGGAAAGTTGTGGGATTGGAATTAAATCTCAATTGAATAGATTAGTTTGAGTTAAGCTACCCTTGCCGATATTGGTTTCTCTGGCTTAACTCACTCGGAAGCTAAATTAACGGAAAGGAAATAAAACGAACGGAAAACGAAATATAAAAGGTAAGAGGAATTAAAACCCCATCTCGTATTTTATTAGGAAGGACCTTGAACCGCGCGATGAGCGAGTCCCGCGTTATGAGCGACAGATGACGTGCTGTCTCGTTTCCGTACGTCTTTGAGCATTAAGGCTATTCGACCGCGTTTTTTCTATTTTCCCAAATATGCTACCATGTCATTATAAAATAGTGAATGGCTTTAAAATCTGGCTTTTTTAGAGAACTTAAACTATTTTTAAAAATATTTCTGATATGGCTATTTTAGAGAACTTAAACTATTTTTAAAAATATTTCTGATATTGCACATGGCAAATATCGCCTCTTAAAATAATTTTAAAACTTCAATTTGCCCAAGCACACCATTCAACGTAAGTAGTTGTGTTTATGTGACATAATCAACTGGTTTTCTAGAGGCTAATGAGAGAAAAAATATTTTTTTAGACAATTGTTTTTCCTGCGAATTATTCCGTTTGGCGGTACAAATTGGTTCAAAATACCGCCAAACGAAAAGATTCGCAGAAAAGACAATTGTAAAAAAAAACTCTCAGTCAGCCTCTAGAAAACCAGTTTGAAAATTAATGTCAGAAAAAAAAATACCTACGTTGAATCATGTGCTTGGGCGAATTGAAGTTTTAAATTATTTTGAAGGGGCGATATTTGCCGTGAGCCCGATCAGAAGGAGCCAGAGCCAGGTTTCAAAGCCATTCACTATATTTTGACTTAGTAGTTTATTTGGGAAAATAGAAAAACGCGGTCGAATACCCTTAACAGCATTGTGTACGACTAAACGAAGTTCGAAATCGAAATCAAATTAGCATGGGAACGCTACGTTTCGAGCCGAAAAAGTGCGTTCGTGTTTTTCGAACTTAGCCTACATTTTTCCATCGGTGGAGATAATTTGTGTGTGAATAGTCACAAAGGTGATACCACTCCTCATGCATGGATTGTATTTTTATTTTATTTTTTGCCTCGTTTGGTCACAGCAACATTTTATTGACCAAAAATTAGAATTTAAGGATAAGCACGAAATAATCTTTCGAGTCTTAAAAAAGGTCTTTGTACGAGAAATAAGTAGAGAACAAGAAAATGTTGATTTCCGTTCACGGTTTCCGAAAAGTACAAAGGAACTTGCAATCTAGTCGCCGAGAGTCTACACGCAAGTTCCTTAATCTACATAACTTATGTTATCATGCGTGTTTTATACACTCACCACTATAAGTTGGCTGGTAAGTGTTCGAAAAACATTCGTCAAATTGTGATTTTTTTCGAGTAGATTTGGTGGAGGCGCCGGGTCCGAAGTAGATCGCGAGTGTAGAAATTGAATTTCACTTTCGTAAAAAATCGAGTTAGGAGTGTGAAATTTCACAAACACACACGACTCGACACGAAACTAATAATTACGAAAAGTCTTGTGGTTAGCATCTCTGCTTCCAATGCAGAAGGTCCTGGGTTCGATTCCCGCTAGAATCAGAAGTTTTTTAACTTCTGATTTGGACTTCAGTCAACCAATTCTTGTTTTAAGAATTTGTAAACGGTGACTTTGGAGCTGTTCTAGCAACGAGGCACATAATAAATTTAAAGTTGTTCTGAATCGGCCTTGTTGATTCTGGCGTTGATGCGCGGGTGTTCACACTGTCCATACCACTGATTGATAAATTTCCTATTAAAAAATAACAATCTTTGGTTGTTTATGGCTCACTCGATCGGTCGATTGCGTCGGGGCCTACAGGGATGGATTGGTCGCTTTGGTTTAATGTCCCCCACTGAAAATCAGGTATATAACTGAGAAGGTTGACTCTAAACACGAATTAAAGTAGTTGATTTTGTATGATATACAAAATCTATCTTAGACGAATAAGTCTATTATCGATCGATTTTGCAATTATAGTTCGATCGATAAATGGATTATCAAAATGGCAACCCTACTTTTATTTGCATGTATAAAACATATTTTCGACAAGGATTTGATAGAGGCTAATATTTTACGAATTATTTGTTATTATATCACCAACACTTTAAAAAACACACACATCATTGACTAGTGGCATACATAAATTATTAAAATATGGGCGGTTTTGCACCGAACATTTTAATATGACACCGCCCTTGAGGGTATGCGTAAATACCCTTTATATTGTAAACACTAGGAAAACGCTTAAGTCCCGCCGCGTTGTTGGATGAGCGTAATTGGTGAATTGAGCTGCCATGTGTTTTGCGGATTTTCTGTTGTTCTGTGAAAAAATCAGAACTTTGTTGAAATTTTTTTTAAATTAAATCAAATTAAATAAAAAATTAACTTATTTTTTTTAATAAATCGTAATTTTAAAAAAGGAAAAAATCGTAATATTAAAATTTCCATAAGAAATAATTATTCGATTACGCAAAAATTTTACACGAATATATTAATTCTTAAAATTAAGGTTCTGTGAAAAAATCATTATAATCGGATAAAGCATGTAGGTGTTATAAGTCGAAGAAATTTTTTAAAAATCGAAAAAAATCGTAAAATTGCGATTTTCATGAGAAATAATTTTTCGATTGCGCTCAAAAACGTGGCAGCTCTTAGTTCAGAGATTTCGAAGGCCTCCATAAAATTTTATCGCAATCGGAGTATCGGTTTAGCCGGAATCGTGTTAACAGACAGACAAAAATACAGAAAGAAAGAAAAAAAAAAAAAAAAAAAAAAAAAAATATTCCGGATTTTATTCTCCAGTGTAGTGAAATGGAATCTTCGCTTCGCTCGCTACGCTCGCTACGCTCATCCAATTATTGAAAACCAACTGAAAGTTTGATTTTGTATCTGCAAAGTTTTCGGGGTCATCAAAGTCCCACCGTCTACTCCGCGAAGCTAGAGCCGAGCACTGGTTCCTCCTTCCCCGCCCACTTTCCATTTCACCAGACAGATCGTGGGAGCTCGGTTTCTGCGCTGAGGTCTGATATCTCGAGTCATCTGCGGCTGGGTCTAAATAGCATAGTCTTCTCCGTTATGTGGGTTCATCCCACTTTACCCTAGGTTAAGTTCATCATCATTCACATATCGTCTCTGTTAGCGCAAGTACATAATATTATAAGAAGCCTGAATATCAATAAATCAATCAATCGAAGTTCTCGCATCAATTTCATATTGGAAGAATGTGATATATTTGTGCTGACTGCTCGTTACAGTTTCACGGGTGAGTGAATCGCCCTCGTTTACTCCCGCTACCAAGTACCAAACCCATCCTGCTAATGGCGTTCATGAAACCTAGCAGGCGCACTATGACATGTGAAATCCTGGCCTTACTTTTCTGTGATTACAATTCAAACCATTTAAGCGATAACAATTACAAAAAAATTTTAAATGTGATTTATTTAGTTGATTATTAATTCAAGAAATGTGTACTTGTGATAAATTATGGAAATATGGGTTTTCAACTTAAAAAAAAGTAAAATTTATATTTCATGAAAACGTAATACAAAGTCATGTAGATGACACCAATATTTGGATGGTGACGATGAGTGGTGATATAAGAGGGTGAAGAACAATTACAAAAATATGCCTTACGCGGGATTCGAACCAGCGTCCTCCTCGTGTTATGCGGTTTGGACTTTGAGCCACCGCGGACGGCTCCCTGAATATTTGAAGATTGAAGAGTGTATCACAAAAATAGCGAATATAATAATGTTTACATCTATTACTTATAAAACTTGGTTCACTATGATTAAGTAATGAATACGGCATACAATAGGGCTCGGCTATGAGTATAACACAAAAAACGTCAATGTGGAAATCAATTAATCGAAATTTTATCATTAAAAAAAATCAAAATCCCCCCCCCCCAAAAAAAAAAAATCTAAAAATTGTATAAAAAGCGTTAGCGTACTATTATTTATGTGTGTGTAAAAGGGTTCACAAGGCATCGCCAAAAGTGAATTCCGAGTTTTCCATTCACTCAGTTTATTGACCCGGCACCTCCACCATTTGTAAAAGTCGAGATAAATTCACTAAAGGCTACAGCATCTTCACAGTAATTAAACTCGCGAACTGAAATTTGAAGAAATAAAACTATTTTTCTTAGTTATTTGAATCTTAAAGGTGAAGTGATTTAATAAGTTTAAAGTGCGCAAATGTATAATGGTACGAATAAAGATTTCCACAGGATAGATACAATTTAATAAACATATAGTTAGTAGTGCTCAAAACATGAGCATGCACAACGCTACACATCTTTACAGAAATACGCACTCGTAGTTTTTCATTGCGACCTCTGCCATTTGCTCTAAGTATACGTTAACCTGAATGGTGCACTTCATGGATCATATTTCCATGAAGCTAATTAACAAAAGCCATTCCGTTAAGTGTGCGGTGATGGTGTGGAGATGGGAGATTGCAAATCATTAATCAATTTTAACGGCGTTATCTGTGAGTGCTTCAACATCGCAGTCTGTCAACGTCATGCACGGTTGTAATATTTCCCAACAACGCTACATGTAAGTGCACAAAATATTGTGGAATTTGGGGAACTATAATCATCAAAATAAAAGTGAATATAATAATCTACATTGGTCAACATTTGTTATAAAATGTAAAAACCTCCAGTTTAATATTTTATTAAACCTCTCCTTCTTTCTGGTGCCTCGTTTTTATGATATTTTTTTATTGTGTTTTAGTCGTGTCGGTTTCATTTTATTCGTCAGCTTTGAAAAGATCACATTAATTTTAATGATTAATTATTTTTGTGTGACTTGAAGGGCTCTTCAATCTGCTCTGGATACCACTGAATAATTTTGTTTGGCTGCATAAAGTTAAAAAGCCTTTTTAATATCTCTAAACACAATAATATGTTTAAGTTCCTCGTTATTTTGGCAGACACATTTCTGTTAATTTATTATTAAAAGTCTTTACGTCACGTTAGAACCATTTTACAAAGACCCTAACTACATCGAAATAAATAACAAGGTGATTATGACATGGCGAATGATACGCAGATAAAGAAGAAGATGGTTATGAACAGTTAACAAAATACAAAAAATATAAATAATAAGAAAAATAAAGATTACATTGATAATGCTTGTCAAATATCAACATAATGGCTTAAAAACTGTTAAACCATTACAAAATTGGTATACTTCATATATCAAAATAAAAATATAAATGCTGATTGAATGCCAAGGACATGGGACGTACACACTACACAGCCAGCGTTCCTCTTCAGTCACGTACAAAGGTGAAAGTTTAGCGGTGGTTCTTATATTCTGTTCTACTTGGTATCCTTAACTATTGCGAACTACTAGTGTTGAGCGGAAACCTTTATCACTGGGCCTAGCAAATACAAGAAAAAACATTTTTAATTAACATTGTTAGGAGGTACTTCAGAAATGTAATTTGCTTTTCTAATACGCTTGGCAATAAAGAATTTATAACATACATTAAACAACTGTGCATTGTTATTTTAATCGTGTTTTGTTCAGTAAATCAGTGTTTTATTATTATTATAGTTGTTATGGTACCTGCATTACCTGTGTTTTATTACGATATTCTAAACGGAACTGACACACAGACTTTATTAGACGTATTTTAAAATAATTCACTGCATCTGGCTATAATTCTCCTTCCTTCCTATCTTGTCGAGTCCTAACATTCGTATTTATTGTTCATTGTTTTTAAATCTTTTATAACGGGTGTAACAAATGACCTGATTTTCTTTTTAGTACTATTACAGAATTCTGGAAACCTATAAAAACACATAATAAAATCATACATCCATCCATTATTCCTGTCGAGTGTCGTAAAAAGTTAATTTAAATTTTGAATCACTGATGCATTAACCACCGTGATGAAATATGCCGATTAAACAGATCTGACTTATGTGTCACGATTCACAACGCATTAGTGATATTAGACATGGTTTATCAATATCACCTGCAGCGCTGTCAACGCATTGTGACCACCCTGACAAGCATTGTACAATACGTTTTCTGAAAATGATTTTGAAGAAAAACACCAGTACGACAGTTAGGATTTTGTTACTGTAATAGTAGATCCAGAAGTGAAATATGTTTAAATGCATTTTTATTTTTGATTTTTCGTGTTGATAAAGTAGTGACATTTTAAAAACCCACACTTTATGCAGATGAGAGAAAAAGAGAAAAACTTGGGGCCTCAGTTTATGGATATTTACATATCTTAATTGATATACGTTGTTGATTCTTGTAACCTACTTTTATACAATGGTGTCAGTATATTTCACTTCCGTTGATCCTTGCTTAATAAATTACATCGCATGTCAATTAGATAATTCATCAAATAATATTAATAACATAATTTGTACATTACATTAGCAAACATTCCCTATAATGACATACTTAAAACGCCCATTCAGCTTCAAACTTTTCACCTTTAGAGGTAGCTCATGCGTATTGCATGAAATTCTAATTCGTGACACGGGTCAGATACACGCCTCCGGCAATCATTGAGTAAAGGTTTGTCTAGGTTTATTTTCGTCGTAAGAATTTTAGAAACTGCCCTTGGATATTCCCCAAACACCCTATGAACCTAGTTTGTCACCTTAAGAGGGTCACACAAGGTAACACATGTACACCCTACAGCTAGCACTCTTACAAAAAGCTTTTTTAACCTGGTCAACTCTAATAATGTGGCGTATTACTTCGTGGTATGTAATTAAACAAAAAGGTTTGTGTCGAGATGGTTTGAGTTGGGCAATTTAGCCCACAGCTTAGTTAGACGTGACAACACTGCTGCTTTTCAATGGATTCACTCGAAATGTCAAAAACCACGGAACAATTAAATTAAGTGCTTAATTTGGGAGTAGAGTTTTTAGTCAGTTCGGGACTGGGATGTTATTGCAGAAGTGACAGGGTACAGTCAGTTCAGTATTATGACGGGGCGTATGATTGTGTGTATGATTGCAGAAGTGACAGGGTACAGTCAGTTCAGTATTCTGACGATACGTCCAGCCTTCAAGGTATGATTGTGTATATGAATGAAAAGGGTATTCAGTATTCACCCGCTAAACAAAAAAGTATTCACTAGTTATGAATTAACAGAGAAACAAAAACATTCTGGGACCTCCCTAACCAGAAAAAAATTGCCAAACTTCCGGACGAAGTCCATCATCCTCTATCACCATTATCTCAAATATCATATGAGGCACTGGGACGTAGGAAGAGAGGCGTATCTAAGAAAATATAGTTTTGAAATAAATTAGAAACACTTCGAATAGAATAGGTATATTTGGGTTTCCATTTTTGGGGGGTTGAATTTTGATAATTGTACTTCATAGTTCAAAAGAGTTAAAAAATTAATGTCAGTTACATTTTTCCTCATATCACAATTGTCTCAAATATGAAAAAATATTGATCTTTGGTTGGTTATCGCTCACTCGTCGTTGCGTCGGGACCTACAGGATTGGCTAGGTCGCTTTGGTTTAATGTCCCCCACTGAAAAATCAGTTATATAACTGAGTGGGTAAACTCTTAATACGAATGTATTTATTTAGTTATTTATCTGTTGTATTAATAGGTTTACATCAAGATATAGACAAATGCTAGGATTTGGTATTTTTACGGTCCATGATATCGCATGCTAACTGCCCCCAAACACTAACTACCTAGTCAGTTCCGTAAGAGAGTCACACGAATTTAAACTACTGTCATCTAAGTAGTGGGCATTCCTACGATAATCGTATTAGTATAACCTTAATTTCACAGTGTGTTTTAATCTCGGTGAGTTTGAAATCACCCACTGAAACCCTCAGAACAATTAAGTCACATGGGCTAGGATCGAATCAAACGCGTAAAACAGTTAGCCTACCTTAGGAGATAATATATTCAGAGACCTGTTGCTCCAACCCCACATGGTAAACACTTAAAATGTAATAGGCCAACTTAACATCCAGGGGCATGTTATCTCGTGTTTCATATTGATCTTACATAGTAGACTATCCATTAGGGTATTGACATTCTAGAGCCCATCCAAATATTCAAATGCGACTACCACGGGGCTTGAAACTTAATGACAAATTATCAACAAACTTGGCCGCAAAACTTAAACTTATAGGTGAAGTATGAAATATGGAAAATAGTGTTTGCGCTAAGCCGCTAACAACAGCATGACACAAACTTGTCTAATTCAATGTGGTCGCAAAATATGCAAATTGGGAAATTCCAAATATTGCGAGAAAGTTACAAAGCCAACTTCGGAAGTGACCAATCGCGTTTGAGGATTCATTGAACTGGCCTGGGAGCTTAGGTACATTTCTGACGTATTGAAAATAATGGAAAATACCAACAATAGAGGCGAATTACGTTCAATCGGAAAGACTTACTTTATAGTTCTTTAATAAATTGTATGATTATTAAAAAATGAAGGTTTTTTAAATAAAAGCATTTAGTTTATATAGTCAGTAAAAGATCCAGTGTCATTGGTCATTACGAGAAATAAGCATTGAAATGCAATATTTAACACTAACATGTGGTGATATGTTAGCAAGAAACCGAAAATAAATCAATAAACGAGAGGCCGCTTGTCTACCGACCGTCGTCTAAAATACGCTAAGCAAGGCACTCTAGGCACTTTGTAAATATTGTCCTTTTTTAAAACTAGGCCGCTTCGCGAACGCTTTTTTAAATCGCGTTGATGGATAGGCTTTTTTGGTTGACTATTTCTGTCCAATGATTACTAAGTTTTGTGTATGCTTGGGATCTCATTTCTTTTCAAGTTCCATTGCAAAATCATTTTTGTTAAATTAGGATCATTTTTAAAAAGTTATATTGATTGCTAAGGTAATACCATTTAAAAATAGAATGTAAAATATCTCGAGGCCCAGAGACTTGCTTTTCGAACCCATTGTAGGTGATTGTTGTCAAGTTTCTATACATAGTTACTTTATATACACGCCTATAAAAGGATTATATTAAAACCTTTATTTCTACGAATTATGGCTGTTTTCAACTTTTTTTTTAAAGGCACTACATCACCCTTAATGTCCATGTGAAATACGAACGTTTTTGTACCACCCGTTTGATCAGAATCGGCTCAAATATCGCAAAAATATCGCATTAAAAATCGAAAAAATCGTACGAGCACAATATTCTTGAGATATATTCGAATGTACCCAAAAAACTAGGCAGATATAAGTTCAGAAATTTTGAAGGTCCCCTCCAATATACCGTTTTCCCGGTACAGAGCGAACAGACAAAAAAACGGGATATTTTTCTCAGGTTATGTAAAATTTAAGCCTTTGCTTCGCTCATCCAATTATTTCAAATTTCTCGTGGCCCCTCATCAAGTGTATATATCTATAGGTATGGGAATAGTGGAGTTTCTGACGATTTTGAATGAATGTCTGAGGGATAAACCTCTGAAAAGATCTTCGGACAGGATTACCGGTATCGACGGGATTCGAATCCTAGACTTCCCGAATCAGAGTCGCGCGTTTTAACAACTACAGTTATTATAAAATCTACAGTTATTTTTTGTCTGCATATTATATGTTATTAGCTTTTTTCAGTTGTCCTTCTTCTGTAAACAGTTTCTTTAACTGAATAAAATAGACATTAAATAAATAAAAAAAATATGTAAATTATTTACGAGAAACAGAAAATAGTGCTTTTAGAATTAAATAGTATTATTAAATATAAATAGTAGCTATAATGTAACATAATATAATGGAATACAAATTTATTTTTAGCGAATATACATTTTGGAATAGAGGGAAGGAAATAAGAAAATGATAACGAAAAAGCAATAAATACATTTTACAATACGAACATGTAGTTAATATGCAGTGGTTTGTGCTCCTTATTCTGAGAAAAATGTTTGCTTTGGCTGTAAATTGTGTTTATTTTCAGGAAGTAGTTATTATGTGGTTGGTCGATTTTGTCACGTACAAAAATCATGTAAATTGTATTTCTTATTCGCAGAGGTGATTTGTATTTACATAAACTGTAACGTGCGAGTGTTGTTGTATGAATAAATATAGGTCTGCATGTGGTTCTTGCGTTTGTCTTGACTACAGATCGAGTTGTAGTTTTCTTTTAATTTCAAGATTACTTCAGATTGAGCTGATGTTCTATACAAGTTCAGTACGTAAGAAATCTCACGTCGCCCCCACCCCCCCCCCAGCAATATAAATATCACATGGTGCACGATGCAAGTAATATTGTTTAGCATCATAAGGTGATGTTTTTCAATATGATAATACAAACTTGCAGTACTAAATTTGCCGCATTCATATTAAAAACTTTTCTGACCTACTTCGTGGGGTTCTCTCGTCCTTTTTCCGATTATTCTATTTCAATTTAAAGTGATGTTGCGATGCTACGATAATATTATCTTACGCATTGTGTATAACTCCATATTTATGAGCTTAAACGACACTACACCAAACTATAAACTAAAGTTTAAACTCGAGTTCCTCATTTGTTTTTCTTTCCACAACATAACAAACCTAGTACTGGATAAACTAGCTAAGATTAAAGAAAGTCGGGCCTAATGTTTAAAGCTCGGCCTCCTACAGTAGCGGTCGTTCGGAGATTGTACCAATTTAATTTTTAAAACCAGTTTTCCGAATATTATTTTAACTTCGATCAGTGGGCGACCACTACTTGAAATATTATGTGAAGATTGTTGTAAAATATGTGGTTGATGATAATGTGATAATGTTGGGCATAAACTGATGTGTGTGAGAAATAAGATGAACATTTTGACCAATGGACGTAGTATAACATCGGAATTATGTTTTGGTCTATAGAGAATTTTCTTTGTTAAATAAAATGTAAGTTGAGTATTTGTTTTTGAGAATATTCTTGCTAGGACTAGGCAAAGATATCGATATGTAGGAATACTAAAGATGTCGATTTTTTAACTTTGAAGAAGAAAAAGAATCCTGTCTAAAACCAAAAAAACGCAAACAATTAGAACGAAGATAGGTATTTTTTGGAATGTAGATGTGTTAGCCTTTAATTCTGAAAATATATCACACACATTTAAAATACTTCTTCCCATTTCGGTCCCAGTGCTTAAATATGGAGGAGGTGCCGGGTAGCTTATATAAATTTGTCCGGAATTTTACAAATGGTGGAGGTGCCGGGTCATTCAACGTGAGTGTGGGAACGGAAACATTCATTCAATCATTCAGCATTATCCAATTTTAGCGATAACTTTTTCAACCCTTTTCAGCCACACATAAATAGTAGGCCCTCTTCTTTGATACAATTTTTTTTAATACATGATATTTCAATTGTTTTTACACATAATATAATTTCGATGTATATCGATATCGACATTTTCATGTGACATCGATTGTTGAATGATTAGTCATAGCCCAGCCCTTCTTATATTCAATACAATGTATTTACCGCGCTTGTTTGACATTGTTAAGATTCAAACATTTGACATCTTCGAACTCACAAAACAAAAAACAAAAGTTTGTTATGCATTGTTGTAATATTACTATTTCAAATATTTACTTAAATGTAGTTCATTGTTGTGTTTGCATCTATGTAATTAGATTTATTTAGTTGTCCTCCTTTGTAAATCAGTTTCTAACTGAATAGGGTAGACGTTAAATAAATAAATAACAGAAAAAAAATAAAGGTCTGTGGTGTGGTTAACTATAGCAGTTACATCCGTGTGTAACTCCACGGCTCTGAAAATCTTCACATTTACCCTATTGGGCTATTGAATGAAACTCTTAAGCGTCGTTTTCATGTAAAAGAGCTAGTATCAACGAAAAGGTTCTAGAGTCTAGACCAATCAGACGACCAAGAACAACGCGACTAAAGTTGAGATCGGGTGGTCGCTTGAGCTACGCTATTCGCTCGTCTACATGAAAACCAAACTTAATTTCAAAAGTGAGAATTCAATGTCGACCACTGACAGTTCATACTGGAATTATTTCCAAGCATTGTTCAATATGAGACGATAATGGGATTAACTATTGTATATCCTTAGAAAATTGCGATAACTTGCATGGAGGAGCGCCCACTCGATTTTTGCCCCAGATTTGAGGATTCGGTTGAGTTTTGCATGCGTTCGTGTATTTTACAATGTAAAGAGTTTTGAATTACTACCAAAAACTACTAACAGAATTGAAACCAATATAACAGACTTATGCAACAACCACACTATCAGAAACCACTCTTATTGTTCGTTTAGAACATTTTTGGTGGTGAACCTACCCATGCAGGGTGACATTTAGGCCCCTCTTCAGCTGGTGTCTATGTATTTAGGGTAAGAGTATTGTCCAAGGGCTGTTTAATCCCTAGCATTCGCATTCTCAACTAATTCTTAAGTAGAACTCAATGGTGTAAACTGGGTCACTTTAAGTTTAAAACACTTTAAGTTTTAAGTGTCGATGGCTGTATCAGAGAACATTTTATTCTTTTCATTCTTATTGCTTGAAATGTACGATTATTAGTATCTGTGACATTTTGTAGTTTCCCAGGCTAAAGTATAGGATACATTATTCATAATGAATGTGGAAATATTACTTTATAGAACCATGCATATGTTTATTGTAAACACCATCTCGATTTTTACATTTTGGGGGTTTATTCAAACTCACCTGAAAGCTACTCACATGGTATGGACGTTCCTAAACCGTCCCTCGCTCTCTCACTTCGCTGTATCAGAGAACATTTTATTCTTTTCATTCTTATTGCTTGAAATGTACGATTATTAGAATCTGTGACATTTTGTAGTTTTCCAGGCTAAAGTATAGGATACATTATTCATAATGAATGTGGAAATATTACTTTATAGAACCATGCGTATGTTTATTGTAAACACCATCTCGACTTTTACATTTTGGGTGTTTATTCAAACTCACATGAAAGCTACTCACATGGTATGGACGTTCCTAAACCGTCCCTCGCTCTCTCACTCGCTGTATCAGAGAACATTTTATTCTTTCATTCTTATTGCTGAAAAGTACGATTATTAGAATCTGTGACATTTTGTAGTTTTCCAGGCTAAAGTATAGGATACATTAGTCATAATGAATGTGGAAATATTACTTTATAGAACCATGCGTATGTTTATTGTAAACACCATCTCGATTTTTACATTTTGGGGGGAAAATTCAAGGTCGAAAATAATTCAAAATATTTCTAGATTCACTGGATATGGCGATCACTTGATATTTAACTGGGATGGCTCACCTGAAAGCTACTCACATGGTGTGGACGTTCCTCAACCGTCCCTCGCTCTCTCACTTCCACGCCCAGATATTCAAGTAACCCCAGACCACAACTCCACCCAGCATTGGCTGGAACACCACTTCAAGGAACTCGCTCTGATCTGATGAAGTTCTGTCGAGGACGAGCGAGCCAATTATTGTAATTAGCCCTACGAGCTGAAGTAGCAGACCAAGACTTGTCGGAGCTTATATGAAGGTAAAGTAACGAACCTAAACTGGCATAGAAATCAAAATGCTGGCGAGTTTTATAAGTTTTAGCAACGTATTATATTCATAAGCGTTCTATCGATATAGTGCTTTTGTGCGTTTAGCAAAATTTAAAACGCCACGTTACTCAATATATTGCTTTATCATTTTCAGTCCGGATTTGAAATGCGAAAGCAAGAAGATTATAATTTTATTGAATGGAGTTCGATACGCTTTTCACTTCGAGTCAATGTAATAGGAAAAAGTTTTCTATAGAATGTGTATTGAACCGCATTTTAAGATTTATACTATTTAGGCACAGAGAGAATTAAAAATAATGGCTAATAAACATTTACATTACCGATCTAAATTTATAGATGAGGTTTATAAATAACACCATTTTAAATACTGCACTTCACTTAAAAATATATGTTCAATTTTGTAAATCTTCCGATTTTCCTTATTTTAAACAATGTCTTGGACGTATCGTTACACCATAGTAACGCATGAATCCAACAATCCAGGGGTATTTCGGGGAAATGATAATATGAGTAAATTTGGTCAAATTGTTCTGGAAAGCTGTTCTTCCACTGTTGTCTTAAACCACTTTTCCAAAATATTCTTATGAAAGTACCAAAAAATGCTCACTGGGATTGGTCAGTCGATCGGTACCACAATGTAGACCTACTTACTCAGTATTTTTGTATCAAATTGCATAAATATAAGTGGGCTCAAGATGATTTCAACTGTTGATGTAGTTGGTGGAATTAGACTTATTTTCTTAATTATTCCAGATTAAAATCAATACTTTTTATCCACTTGACCCAATAAAAAAAAATATATATATAACTCTTTTCCTAAACATTAAAGCATTATCATTCTCAAAACAAGGATTAAAATATACCGTTATAGCCGGTTGTAAAAGTAAACGAAATGCCGGCTAAGTAAACTCGGATAGTCGAACGTTCAAGTTCCACCGAGCGGCACCAGTCTAATCCTATTGTGCGCTGATAACTATCCTGTCCGAGATACTTCGAGCTCTTAATCCCTGACTTAGTCAACACAAGACTTATAAACCTTGGTCAAACTAATGACAGCCAGAATCCCACGTAGCAATTAGCCAGACGTCCAAGAGTTAGGTCGTCTAAGAGATCCGGAGATGCCGTTATTGGATGAGCGAAGCGAAGACTTCAATTTCACTGACCAACCAAAAACATTAGCTCGGGTTTATAATTTATTTATTTTTTATTATTTTGTTTGTTTGTTCGCGCTCTACCGGACAAACGGCATATGCAACCTGATAAAAATTTGAGGGGACCTTCAAAATCTCTCAACTTAGACTTGACACGTTTTTGGGTACAATCGATCAAATATTTCTTATGATTATCGTACTTTTCCGATTTTTTCCGATTTTTAATGAGATATTTTCGTGATATTTGGCCCTCGACCGGGCAAACGGCTACTCCGATCTTGATGAAACTTTATGGGAACGTTTAAAATCACTGAAATTATATATGATATGATTTTAGAGATATTTGAAGAAATATTTCTCATATATATCGTACTTTCCCGATTTTTTCCCGATTTTTAATTTTGTAATGGAACTTGAAAAAGTAATGAGATCTCACTTAAAAACGTAAACATTGGACAGAAATATTAAAAAAAAGCTCATCCATCAACGCGACTAGAAAAAGTGTTCGCGAAGCGGCCTAGTGTAACTCGACATTGACGCCGCGACGCTACACGCTTTATAACGAGCACGGGCACGGGAGTACACAAAATAGGGAGCGAAGCTACTTAATTAATAGATTGTCGAAGAACAACACACATTAAATCTAATCGTGCATTGAAAGCCTTAGCGGTACGAAAAATTTACCGTTTAAAAATGCTACCACCACTACACTTGATCCGAAAGGGTCACCAAAACAGTCTGTGTCGTCCCAAAGTCAGAAGGGCAATGTCAAGAAAAAATCTCAATGTAATTATGAGGTTTCATCGGTTTTTGTCCTCCTTTGTTAATCATTTTTTAAACTGAATAGAGTAAACGTTAAATAAGTAAATAAAATCGTGTGACTTGACACACTCAAAGACGGACGGAAGGACGACAGACAGGAAAGTGAAGCTTTAAAGGGAAGATTCGCTCCCTTAGAATTCAGGTAGGCCCACAATTTAAATGAATTAATACAAACTACTTACTTGTCATGATCATACAAGGCAACCTAAATATTGAAGACTACATGTTGCTTAATAAATAAATAAATAAATAAATAAATTTTATTTATTTATTAAGTTAAATAATAATAAATAAAGAGGTAGTTCTTTGTTTTATTCATTGATGTATAAGAAGAGAGTATACCTATAATGTGAAAGGCGTTGGTTTCATTAATTTTGTTAGTTCCTTTATGCTTTATAAAAAAATACGTGGTAATTGGTTCATTCATTACTTTTTTATTGACTTTAAAATTAAAAACTTATTCAACAAGATAGCCTTACCCTTGCTTTAATAATACGTTAGATTTGAATCGCATAAAGATGCTAATTTGCTACAATGATTAACAAATAGTTGATTCATTTATTGTATTTTACCTGTACCTTGTCGGGACATGTCGGCCTGTGTAGGGTTATAGACATACCCTCTTTAGCATGTATGATGAAAAATGAACGGTACAAACAAACCACAATCCCAGGACCATAAGTTAGGACGCAGATCTCGCAACTTTTACGAAACCTTTTACAGTGACCTGAGTAAAATATGGAGAACTTGATAAGCTAGAAACAGTGTCATATCGCTTTTAAAAAACATTCTGCTGAGATGTGAATAGGGGATAAAGTCGTGCACTGCATTGGAACTCCTATTTTAGCATGACAAAACTTTCCTTGAGAAGTCCTGACGATAAACTGTGACTCTCCCTATTCCATATTCCACATGCACACGCTCACTCGAATGCATGTGGTATTATACACAATTTTTAACTCCGAAAACATGAATTGCATTAGGAACAGTTTTGATATCGTTTGAATTTGAATGTGAAATAGGAAATAAAAACTACAAGTTTAGATCTGATAAAAGAGTGTATTTCTCTAAATTGGATCGCCGTGCACGAGGTTGCATGGGAAATCGTACTCGCAACAACTTTAGTAGGGTAAAGGCTTATTTTGGAAGTAGTACAGGATTGAGTTTGGTAATGGCTAGAGCCCAGAGTTGGATTAGTAAAACCACTAATAAGTAACAGTTTTAAAGTTAAAGTTAAGTCTACTCAAAATTAACTTATTTTGAAAAGTAGTACCAACACATTAATCATATTTTAGTAAAGCCTTAAACGTTACATTACTAAGTTTTTAAACATATATTTTTCTTGCTCTAAATCTATAAGAAGTGGGGACGTTGGTGATGAAAATTCACATTTCTGTTAAAGCCTTGTCTTAAATTGTCCGTTTAATTGAATTCTCTCGTCAATATCTGATAAAAACAGATTAAGCTGACAAGTGAATGCAAAAATACCGTAACTTGAAGAAATTTTAATAACTTTAAGATTAACAAAAATCATCGTCATAATTAACCCAAATAAGTAAAATAGTTACACGACGTTTCAAGAAATAAAAGTGCGTTAGTTAACGAAAAAAGTAAATCGTTCACTCATGCGTAATTTACATTAATAACGAGCACAACACTTCTTCAGATCCTTTAAAGTGTGTTTATTATTTAACTTTTTTTAGAGATAAATTGTATATTTATGCTATCTTGAGTAAAACTTGCAGTTCTGAGGTTAATGTAAAATCTTGCCACAACATTTTCGGATAATTTTTGGATAAAATTTTCATTAGTTTGCTCAATATATCCGCATTTGTGAAATAAAGAAAATCTGCAACCTTTCGTTGTCCGCGATGCTCGCGAATTTTATTGGGATCAAATGTGATAAGCAATGACATAATTTAATACAATTCGCTTATGTGAGCCATGTGTTTATACATGTGTTCAACAGAATAGGTCGCCTAATTAAGTCGCCGCACGTTCAAACCGGTTAATTATGAGCTATACTGTATCTGAGTGCAGCACGTATTGGATTACCGCTCTGCGCTTCAGTATATTGCTCACGTTGTGTCATTAAGATTAATGCTCTGGCTGTACTGATCTTAGACAACAATTACTTCGTAGCGACATGTAACTCAATAAGATGTTCCCTGTTTTACATCACGCTGCTGCAGAGTCGGCCATTTTGTAGGGACTTCGTTACGTGGAGAGAACCAAAGCGTTTTATCAGATTATCACAAATGCATCAGTGAAGACTCATTCACACTTTACTTAAACTTAACTTACACTTATAATACAATTTCGTACGTCATTATTCACTCGTCGATGGTGTCGGCGCCTACAGGGTCTGGTTTGGCGCCTCTCGAGTCTAGCTTCGTCTGCTTTAAATAATTTCAATGTCCTCCTCTGAATATCAGATAACTGAGTGGAGAGATTCTAAAACGAATTTAATTTTTAAATTTTTTATTCACGAGAATTTAATCTAGTAAACACATTTTGTGCAACACCTAAATTTAACCTAACAAAAACAATTGAAATCGGCAGTGTGTAAAAAAGTAGCATCGTAAAATCCTATAACAGAAAATAATAACTTGTTTAAAAAAGGTCCAGTGTGTGGGATTGGATTGGATATTGCTTAACGTCTCATATTTATGCAACTTGGCTAATCGAGACGAAATGGGTAATAAACATTTAACAAAATCCTTACAGTTATGTAGAATGATATAAATTATAAGAATATAGTAACATTTTTAAAAAATTTCTTGTTATTTGCGAAATTTAATCAAGTAAACACTTTGTGCAACAACTAATGTTAAAGTAACAAAAACGATTGAAATCGGGAGTGTGTAAAAGTTGCATCGTAAAATCCTAACGTAAAATAAAAAATTGTTTAAAAAATGGCCCAGAATGTGGGTAATAAACGTTTAACAAAATCTTTACAGTTATGTAGAATAATATAAATTATAAGAATATAATACCAGCTATGTGTGTAATAGACGTCGCAATAAGCTACTTGCCAAAAGAACAAAAAGAGAGGAAGCATAAAAACCGAAAAAGAGCGATCTCTGTCGGCAATGTTCGTGCATCCTCGTGAAACGCTCCTCGTGGCGTGTGTTATCAGATCAGGGACGCAGGAAGAAGAAGAGGCGTATGTAACATGCCCCCTGAGGGTTGCAAGCGAAGAGCACGACACCAAGTAATTCGAATTAAACAGGCGTAATAGCTCAGTGTTGTGTTAACTTGATTACACTCTCAACTACATACAATGCGTGTTTAGAGAAACAATTCAGAGCGTTATAGGACTTACGTTTTATTGTTTATTTTAATTCATTATATAAATTAACAAACACTACCAATAGTGTGCTTAAAACATTTGCAAGAGGGAAAGTATAATTTAGAGCAAAGAAATGAACATAACACACATTAGTAAAATAAACATTTACAATTGATCTGTACAGAACAAAACACATCTATAGAAAGCATTGCTTGCCACAAAGACATAAAAGAAAAGAAAAAAACAAGAAAATTAAAAGAAACTCCGCATAATTAAAATTGTTTTACTAAATTAACGCTTCACAATACGGACTTGCTCATAAATGCTCGTTTATAAATCGTGTGTGCACAAAGGTTTTTTCTCTCCACAATACTAATTCATTTTGAACCCCAAGACATGGACACGTCTTACTGTTTTTTTGCGTTCAAGAAATAAATAAAAAAGCGTCGGATTGCTGTGGAAACTGGTAAAATTTGGCTAAATAAAATTAGACGAATCAAAAATAATATGTTAAAATATAATTCGCACCAAAATATGAAGAAACCTGTACCTGTAAATTCAGTGAAATCGCTCAATGGCTGAAGCCAAATAATCTGATACTAAATATAAAAAAAACTAACTGTATGATCTTTCAGACTGAAAAAAGAACAATGAATCAGCATAATATAAACATATGTACTGGAAATGGAGCAGGTATAGAACAAGTAGAATCTACTGAAACTCTTGGAATACACTTAGATGAATATTTGACTTGGGATGTGCACATTGACCATCTTGCAAGGAAAATAAGCTCAAGTCTATATGTATTCAGAAAATTAAGAGTGTATAAAGATCAAGGACTTTTAAAAACAGTTTATTACTCACTGATTGAAACATATCTAAGTTACGCAATAATCGTGTGGGGGAATTCTTCAAAGAAAAACACAGATAGACTCTTTGTCTTGCAAAAGAGGGCGGTACGAATGATAGCTAATCTTAAAATCAGAGAATCCTGTCGGGGGCATTTTAAAAAACTAAATATAATGACATTACCAAGCTTGTATATGTACAAAACAATACTATACCTCAAGCTACACAAAACAGACACACTAAAAAACAATAATGTTCATAAGCACAATACAAGAGGAAGAAAGGACATGTATATGCTACCTCATAATCTATCAATGTACGAAAAAGGGCCAACCTATGCGGAAATAGTACTATATAATAGGCTGCCAGATAATGTCAAGGATATTGACTTGGTGGAGGATTTTAAGGGACAGTTAAAGAAGTTTTTTATAGATCAGGAATTCTATACAGTGGATGAATACCTAAAATCCCAAGAAAGTAGGTCTATAACATGTTGAGACATCTGTTATGTGTATTTATATTGTAAATAATCTATAAATGTTAGTTGTTAGACTTTATCACTTTTAAATGTATTGACATGCACCATGTGAATTAAGAAGGTTATACTATGGAGGAATGGACAGTATCTATTGATGGATGTAGTGTTTCAATTAAGTTGATATTGTATAGCTACTAAGTTCAATTATGTACTGTACTGTTACTTAAACTGTAATGTTATTTTTAACTTTTATATTTTACAAATGTATTGACGTGCATTACACAATCAGAAATTGTAATATGATGCAAGACTAAATAAATAAATAAATAAATAAAAATAAAAAAAACCCACGTCAGAGAATCATTTCACCTTTATCGAGTGTGTTTTTTTCTTTCATAGAACTTTAATAAAAAAGTATTGGTTAAAAGTTCAACTTAGTGATATTTTATTATTAGAATGAGTGCGTCAACAAATAAAGCACACATTAATCATGTCCTTTATTTCGATTTATGTGTTTGATTGTTGTAGTAGAGCTATTACTCACAGCTTCCAGGGCGGAAGATTTGCGAGCGTTGACCCGAGATGACCCCAGGGCTCGCACTAATCACTCACCCACCCACCATCACCACCACCACCACCACAATAATAATAGTCAATATTCAAAGTGTGGGTGCGACCACCTGTAATAATAACATACGTGGTTTCACCGAGTTCTATTTAATAGTATTATTAACTTGTATCCCGAGTTCTGATTGGCTGTTTGATGTTCACGTTTGACTCGACCACTTCATTATACTAGCTTAATGTAGCTGTGTAGCTGTGCTCATCAGATTCAGGTCATTCATTTATTTTCAGCTTATTTAACAGGGTCTGTACTATTCCTTTATATGATCCGATTTATACAATACGATTAATAACATAAATAACAATTAATACGATTTTAAATTACAGAAATACATAAAAATAAATGACCTGTAAATACACTGCAAACATAATTGGTATAAAACAGCTATCAATTAAAATAAACAAAATCGGTCATTAAAATATTATGTAAATGATATCATTATGTTTAACTGTTCAAAATAAATAAAATTCACTAAAATGTATACCCTTTCAGTCAGAGAGCTGATTTTAAGTGAATGAATTTAATTTTAAAGAGGACCAAACCGCAACCCTATAGGTGCAACTCCATCGACGAGCGAACAATGGCCAACCAACCACCCTCAGGCTAATAATTTCGAATTATAGTAAGTTACTCGAGTTTAGGGCACAACACAATTAGGTTATTAACTTAGTGATCATTTTTTGTTGGTGTGGGGGGGGGGGGGAGGACAGATCCGGACCAGACATAACCAGTCGGGTCAGGGGGAGAGGAGTGATTTCTTACACCGCTGACGTATTTGTCAATGTTTGCATCTCGTCGTCGTCGTCGGGGAGGTCGTCAGTGAGGTTGGGTAGGGGATTCCCGACAGCCAGAGCTCGCATCTAGTTTCGGGTCGTAATGTACTCCCCTAGTTGCTAGCAGTTGTTTGCGAAATGGTCTTTGCATCCTTTCTCTCAGCTTGTACGATCAGCAGCCATGCTTTAAAGTACAGCGTTATAGTTTTTCCTGCATTACGGCAGTGCTAGAATGATTTATATGCGGGTTTTAGTTAAAATATAACGAAATATTGTTTGTTCCTGCCAACAAAAGACACCCCACAAATTCGGGAACATCGTGTTAGGGTATACGCTATGTGCCTGAGTGTGAAAACATCGCAGTTTGGCTCTGGTTCTTAACGGAGTTGGCACATAATGTAAATGAATGAATGCTACACGCCGATAAAATCCTCGGCCAACAAAGCTGTGAGCAACTTTGTGTCCCGCTGTTTCAACAAACACGCGTAGCACAACTATGTTAAACGTTAAACGTTCTCCAGCGACTAGTGGAAGAACATGTGGATTGAGAGCTTGAACGTGAACAGTTTTTCAAAACATGATTACTGAAGTATTTGTTTAAAATTAGATGAACCTAAACGAGTGAACACCCCACATTATTGTTACTTAAGTGTATTTCTGTATTACGCATATGCATAACATTGAGTGGTAAAATCGATCAATATGTCAACTATTTGGATCAACCTACATAATTAACCCAGATGCGACTATGTTAACAAATATATTAATTTGTGAAGAGACGAAATTTACCATCACTTAATATGGTGTTAGAGACTAAAGGTTTGAATTTTTATTACATTTCCAAATATGATTTTTAAAGTTGTTATGTGAAGAAAGCAATAGGTTGCATTCCAATACAAACAGTTTTGCTGCATTTTATGAATTACTTGTATAACTAACTCCAAATGTCTAGGGAAAAGTAAATGTGTGGGCTGGTCCACTTTATTTCTGAAGCCCTCAATTATTGTAATATAGTTTCGCCATGATTTATTCCCTTAAGTTTGATTTGGTGAGTGAAAGCCTAATGGTTCCATATCCTGGGAGAGTCTAGTTAGCTATTTCCGAAGTTCGGTGGTGTTTAACCGGAACTAACGGGACCTGCCCAAACATACCGAGCAAGGACGCTGTCCAGCGCCCAACTCGGGCACACTCTGTTATAGTTACAGGCTCTTCGCAACAAGCACTAAAGTCTATCCATCCTTGAGGTACAAAGTGACCATCGGCGGACGAGACCGGGATCGGTCGTCCGTCTATTGTCTGCATTTTTCCCTTTCCACCTTTTTGGCGTGACCGAACTTGGGAGCGAACAAGGGTTTGTTCTACCTGCCTTCGCCCATTTCAAATCTATTGTGATGAAAATAATTTATTCAGCAAAATATTTTTTTATAATTGCAAATATTTCATAAAAGTGGTTCAAATGGGGTAGCTTGAGTTATGAAATGTGTATTTTTCCCTAGTGTCTACGATCAAAACTGACTGAAATACATAAATATTATTATATAATTATATAATATTATCAAAATATGTTCTAGAAACATTATCCGTAACTCAGTCAGTTTTTATCGTAGAAATCCGTCCAAAAAAAAAGAAATTCAAGATGCACGCTTAATATTTCAACAACGTTATTAGATATTTGCAATTAAACAAAAAAAATTAATAAATAAATTAATACAGCAGGTTTTAAAACCCTCAGTTTCTAGGATGGTCTATTTTACGACTACACGCGACAACCCTTAGCAGCTGCCTCACACCCATAACCGACGCGTCCGTCGATGGTCACTTTGTACTTCATGGATAGATAGACTTTAGAAATCATTTGGAGAGGCTTCGAGTCCCGCAACCAGGCCCCAAACAGACCGGCAGTTAATACACTATCTAAACCCCCGTGTGTGCAATGATAGAAATAAACTATAATCTTCAATAAAACGTATAGCACTAAACTATTTCTCTCAATGCTTCATTCAGATTTGAATGTAACATTTTCGTAAATCTAGCCTACATTTTTCTAAATTCAAAACTGAGAAATGTTTAAAATACGTTTATCATTCCTGAGAAGTAGTAGTCAGACATTATCAAAAAACACGAGCTGAAGATATGATGGCGTGTGTGTACCATGCATACACAGTTAAATACCTAGTTACACGTTTAACCATAATAAGCTGACATACCTTCAACGAATATAAACACTGTTTCAATTTGCTCAACCCGTTAAGTCGCATATGTTTGATATTTTACACAAGTTGTTATCTAAGAATAAAATATTTATCTATACATTTCATGTTATTAAAAAAAATATATATATATATATAAAGAAAATAACAACAAAAAATCAATTTGATACATTTAGATCTTGTCAAAAAGGTCATTAACACTAAAGTAAGTCTGCTTTTCTTACTGATTTCAAAGTATTGAAAATCTTCTGTGATAGTTATACGTAAATTTATCTATTATATCCTATGACAAATAAGTTGAATACATATGTTAGTGTTCATGTCTGATTCTAATCTCTCTAAAAAGTGCTCGAAATGTATTACATATAAAAACAAATACCTTACCAAATTAAAAATATACTTATTATGAGAGTCTAGTCTCTGAGAACAACTTGATTTCTGTGGCACGTTAACGGAAGGACGTTCCTTGCTATTTTAATGTCATGCATTGCGGTGAGCATTAGATAGTGCATCGAGTGCTCATGTGACATGTCAGCTTATTAATAAAGTTGAGTATTATCACAACCAGGTACGGATAGTATAAATGAGGTCAATTGTATGAGCAATCATGTACCTAATCTCACTAATGCTTTCCTGGTACACAGTACTGAAGTTACCCTTAGTGGATAGGTGTGGTTGCATGATTTATTCATTTCATCATGGATGGATTGCAACTTTCAATATAAGGTAATTTTATCGAGGTAAAACGTAATTAATTAACATCGCATTATATAATCCCTGCCTATTTTATTTGAGTTTAATTCGTGGAGAAGAGATAAAGTAATAGAGTAAATACAATTAAAAAGTGTTGTATAATTTTAAATACAAATATATTAACTGATAATGTATATGTTAAAATTACTTATAGTAGGCCTTACTTGGTATCTGTTTGGGGAATAGTTAAGCGTACGTAGTACATTTACATATTTGCTCGTTGATGGCCTCGGCGCCTACAGGCTTGCCTTAGTCTGCTTTAAATTAAAGTCCCCCACTGAAAATCGGTTATTTACTCAGTGAGTAGCTAAAGACGTTTTCACTTTGGGGGGCAGACCGCTAACTTTCGCTTTGGATTTGGAACAAACCCACAAGTCCAACAAACCATTCACATTTATTGGATTCCTTTACATTCCTCTGATTTTTCTTGCGCGTTGGCTATTTTAGGTGACCCCGATGTACCCAAATTAATGTTATCTCCCTTTTGACAAATCACCGTCTCATTCTTTAAGTGATTCAAATAACTTTTCCACAGAAGTTCTAAGAGGTTGCGGAAAACTTTTCGACCAAACCAGCAAAAATGCAGAACATCTCGTGCACATCTCAACCAAGAATATTTTAATTAAAAAAGGATTTTCTTAGAAAGTCTTCTTTGTTTGTAACATTTTGCACGTTCTATGTAAAAATAAACGAAGAATATTTCATTAACCTCTAACTTTCAGAAGACAATGTTTTATTCGCTTTAATTACTGTTTTTGATTATAAAGTGAACCAACAGTTAAAGCTGTTATTGATCGAACTCAAATGTAGGTTGAGAGTAAATTCCAATGCTTTACTATTCATGTAATTTTTAACAATCATGTTTACATTATTTGTAAACGACTTGTTTACCTAAAATACATGTATACACAAAATGAGGAGGGAAGCTAATTAATCAAATAATTAATAAAGTTTATAAAAATTAAATTTATTAGTTTTGGTGGAGGTGCCAGGTTGGAGGAAATTCAACTTTGCGAGGGACTATCTCCCACCCAGGGTTACCAAAAACGTTATGAACAAAAATCTATGTGTCCCTCACGATCAAGTTTAATCGTGACACGTGACATATTCACAGACACGTTTCTTCCTCCAAAATCACATCGGTGAGTTTAGCAGGCTGCAGTTTGGCAGGTCTGTTTAACAGTCAATTTGTTATCAAAGTCTGTAATACGTATTGTGAATTTATTATTTATTATAATCATGTGTTTATTAGAGTCATAGTAATAAAAATCAATCCTGAGATTAAAAGAAATCCATCTCTGCGGGGTATTAAAGGCTCCCTGTTTGATTTCCATTATAATCAATTTCACCTATACTATAAACTGAGAAATAATTAGAGTTGTTGTTCAATAGAGCAATTGGTACCCAATTAGGTATGACGAATGATTATAATTCAATGCTCTTGCATAAAAATTAGACAGTCGAATATTGTTAAAAGCCGGATTCACGACGTTGCACCTGCGTTTTAACGTTTTGCGCTAACGCGGTGCTTACGACTACTACTTGCATTTACTACTTACTACTTCACCCATGACTTACTTTTTGCCTACCCTACCCTACCCCAATTTCGCCAATGTATGTTGCAACATAACCTCAATTATATACCTCTCTCACTCGCACAAACGCGCGCTCCGAACGCAAAATTCCAACATTGCCCAAATTTGCGCTTGCGATTCGCGCTTGGGCGCTCTGAATCCTGATTGGCTGAAACAGGCGTTCGCGCTCAAAAGAGCGACGTCGTGAACCCGGCTTAAGTTACTTCAATCGCACTCAGCAATAACACGACTATTCTGATAGGTCAACGGAGTGCATTCTAGTATCCTTGGGTGAAGCCAATGCGGCCAAAAGGTTCACATTCTTCCCATATAAGATGCTTCGTCATTCTAGGTATGCAGCAGACACTGCAAGCGCGCCGACCACGTATCTCATATGGTAAAAATCTGACGCTCCGTTTAAAACTTGAATTACAACGATAAATGTGAACACAGTATATCGGCCCCTGGGATATAGAAACATTTTATTCAACCTCTGCTCTTGAATATCAAACCATCATTCATAAAATATTTCTCGGTTTGGTTCATCCGGGAAAACTTCTTAGGTGAAATTGATGTTATTTAAATAGAAAGTCCTGCAAGTGTAATGAGTAGGCTTAATTTATGACTGTAGTTGACAGTGACAAGAACGACGACGCCAGTGTGTTTGTTACCGGAGATGACTCAGACGCTAGTAAATGTGTTCATCTTTCTTGGTAAGCTCTTGATGCGAACCATTAAGGGAAATTTAATTTCCTATGTTCTCGTATCTTGAGGGGATCCAATATAGCTACCGCGCCAAAAGCTTTTAGATAACCACAGTAGGCCTACAAAACAACAACAACAACCATATTTTAAGCTTTGCGCGCTTCAGTGTGAATTTCAATTTCAGGTTCGTGTTCCTATTCATCAGCGAGTAAACTATACAGTACCCAAGCTACTTCCTGGAGTACTTTTGTCCAATGATTGTCACAGTATTTCTAGTCTGTCATCTAGTTGTATCCGAATTGTTATTTAAGAACGCACCTTGTTTGGTCCTCTCTAATTTTATACATTTCAACTAAACAATATTTTTTAATTGAGTGATGAATAGATGATAAGTTGCATAGAGTATCGATTACCCCTGCAATATGGTAAGGACAAAGAAATGTATCCATGCCTAAAAATAATATCTCATTAATTTATCGACACACTTGATTGCAAAAACGTTTTAAATGGTATATTTTTCATGTATGAAAGAAGATGTATATCGTATTTTTCGAAGCTCGTGCTCAAACAATAATAGGCTTGATATGTTTCCTCCCGGTCAATGTCAAGAAACACCGTTTAATACAGATGAATACCCTCTATAATGTGACACTGTTCAAATAAACTATAAAAAATTTGATAATTGCTAATTTATATTTTACGTCTTCACATATTTTGCAATGTGCATCTTTAAAACCTTGCGCTCATTGACTTTCTGCGTTTGCCTGGGATAGTCATTAATCCGACAAAACTTTACATTATTACATTAGAGATTCGACCTTGAAAAATATGTTGAATATAATATGTCTATGCTAACAATAAAATGCAAAACGCCCCAAAAAAGCCAAAGCCAAGAATAGATTTTTTAAATATATAGTTTTGTACTTTAAAACATCAGTAGATGTTCTTTCTCCAAAACAATAGTTTTATACTTATTTTTATAAAAACGTATTTTATTGTTCGCCACTTTAATGCTCGATAATTTTGTGTAGTACTGTTTCGCTAATTGCCCAGGCTTGAGTTTGCACGCACAAAGAACAGCTATTGAGAGAGGATTTCATATCCTTGAACGTTGCTTGTGCGTCGCAACGTTCAGACGACCTAGCTTCCAAAGTATTTGAGCTTTTGATGGAAAATAATGTGTTGTATCTGCAAACTGCAGCTTAAAGACATGTGTTTTGTTCTTGTGTATCTATCTTTATTCGACCAAAACGAAATGCATTTGGTTTTAATAAAACCGTTTCATAAATATATTCATTCAAAATTCAACGTCTCATCTGATATAATGGTATTTTCTGAGACTGCAATTTTGGCTTCTCATGTAACTACTAAAATAAACAGTGGGTCGTTTATTGTGTATATAATCAAACCCTGTCGTATGTTCACAGTAGAACAATATGATTCTCAATATAACTTCACGAATTAAGTACATATAAGCAGTTTTTGAGATTTATAATGATCAAATATATTATATTATTTAAGTACGATAATAACATTGCAATATAATTCCAGTAGTTTGGGGGAAACGAGACTCACTATTAAGGTCATGAAATAACGGAACACAATTCCGTTGATTGAAAATATAAACATTACCACAACACAAAATATATGAAAACAGAACACCGAAAAATAAATTGTTTTGTTTTCTACTTGAAAGTACGTATATTGTTATAAAACAATGTTTTTTGATGCAAACTATTGTTCTCTCTTTTGATATTCTCCATAAGATTCATTTCAGTACTTCATATCTCTCTCTGTGATTTGTTCTGACAGCCATCTTAGTCTTCGTATGACGTTATTCTACAGAAACAAATTTTCTAATAAAACAAAATGCACAGTTGTAGTTGACATTTTCATCAACAAAATGTACCATAGAAAAACACACGACATCTGAAACGTTTCTCTAAACAATCAGTCGGGAGGCACTCCCGTAGGTGGAATTGATAATATTTAATAAATTCTACAAATGAAAAAATAATATTAAGGAGAGCGACTTCGTCAGAGGCCTGCCGAGCCGGTAACATCATACCATCTCCAGAGTTGTAAGTGCATTCTAAATCTGATTGGATGAAACAATACAGCAGCGAATGTGCGGCCAATAAAAAATCTGGGCACAAAAATCCGCTCGTAGCCTGGGCAAGGAAACTTGCGCATAGTCTGGGCACGAGAACTTGCAGTAGTCTGGGCAAAAGAGAACTTGCACATAGTCTGGGCACGAGAACTTGCACATAGTCTGGGCACGAGAACTTGCTCATAGTCTGGGCACGAGAACTTGCACATAGTCTGGGCACGAGAACTTGCACATAGTCTGGGCACGAGAACTTGCACATAGTCTAAGCACGAGAACTTGCTCATAGTCTGGGCACGAGAACTTGCCATAGTCTGGGCACGAGAACTTGCTCATAGTCTGGGCACGAGAACTTGCTCATAGTCTGGGCACGAGAACTTGCTCATAGTCTGGGCACGAGAACTTGCACATAGTCTGGGCACGAGAACTTGCACATAGTCTGGGCACGAGAACTTGCACATAGTCTGGGCACGAGAACTTGCACATAGTCTGGGCACAAGAACTTGCACATAGTCTGGGCACGATAACTTGCACATAGTCTGGTCACGAGAACTTGCACATAGTCTGTGCATGATCGAGAACCTGCGGTGGAATTGTTGGGATTTCTCGATCAACTCACAATCACATCCTTGACTTTATACTTATCGTTTTTTATTCGAGGGACTGATATTTTATGATGCTTGCGTAGGCCTACTGGGGAAAATTGTGAATATTTCTTTACTTAAGTACATTTGGTTTAAATTACATTGTGCGCTCAATTGTTCAAATGAACAAATGTATAATTTTCTAATTTCATCACCATTCTCAAAAAAGAACGAAATATATTTAATTAGTTAGTTACAGAATAGTTTACCAAAATGTAGTTTCATACAAGTTTAAACAAAACAGTAACTGATTTACAGATATTGAATATCATGTAAATATCGTTATACTTGTGGCAGAAAAATACAATATTTACCGTTGTGTGTTTGGTTCCATTCAATGCAATAAGTGTTATGTTAAACAATAAGATGCATCGTTTAAACGCAATAAGTCACTACTGTTGTCATCTAATGATATTCATTAAATCAATGAAGAGGATAATATGTAGATACGTTGACTTTAATTTACCTTTTATCAGAAGTAGAGGGTGATGTTCCTTATTGGCAAACTAAGTTGGATGTGATGAATAATAGATGAGTTTAGAACACAAAATCTCATTAAATATAAGAAGTAGACGGCGTCCTGTTAAGTTATTCCACTTATAGTAAAGTTGACACAGAACACAGTATTCATTAAGACGCGAACAACACTTGAATATGTATGTGCAGTTTACATCCGCGCACAAATAAAACAACTTTATTCCACTATAAACTTGAAACTTTAACTATTTTTAATCACACGATAAACAATAACTGTTTATTTTTCTTCGAGCTAAAAGAATAAACTCTTTCTATTTAGCACAAAGTAATAAAGACGCGTTTTTATTAATGATCGTTAAAACTAATCGCTCCGTAATTAAACGTAAGGCCATGAAGAAGACGGCTCTTCGGCTCTGTTGGCGGGTGACACTGGCATGGTTCGTCGGCTACTGAATCGGATTGGTTAGTACTAGTCGAGGTCCAGACTGGAAGGAGGATTCTGCGGCAGAGTGTCTGGCGCGGAACGATACAACTAGCGCCACGAGGCGGCAACCCCTCGCACTGCTAGCGGGGACACGTGTCGTCGGGACTCGAGGCCCTCCCGCCCCACGCTCCACACTTGAATACATTACAGAGAAATAGGTCGCATACTAAACGTTTTGGCCGACTAGAACTTCTATCTCGACCGAAAGTGCGAACTTAAGCACAAAATGCGGGACTTTTGCGCGAAGGGTTCCGAGTTCGATACTCGCCACCGACGGTTAAATGTAAATGTTTAGAAATCGTATGCGTATCAAATAACGGACTTCGTGCGAAGTTATAAGGCAACGTTAATATTACTGTCCGTACCCCTATCATTTCGATGGTTATATTCACTGTTTATGAAGAGAAGTCTATATCGTTGGCTTAAGTTCGCCTATTTCTTCAACAAGGGGAAATAAAGACATAATTTTTTTTCTATTATTATTTTAAACTCTGACCTGTACCGTGTTAGTTTTGTATTTTAGCAAAATTCTTCGCGGCACGAGATATCTTCATGATTTTAATGTGTTCTAGCGAAATGTTTGCTAGCGTTGACGCCTTTTCTTGTGAAGATACTTTTACCTTATTTCTTTGTTGATTTTAAGTCTATCTGTTTTTAAATGTAAATATGACAAGGATCAACAATGAATAATAAGTTAATAACCATAATTATGTCTCATAATATTTCGTTTTTATTATTATGTTATTGGGTATAACTCAAAACACGGCCGTGTATTATTCGTGTTGAGGGAACCGGCGCCTCCACCAAAGCATGCTAATCTTCTAATTCGTTGTTCGAATTACGTGTGGACTTGGATACAAATAAACGATAGTTGGCCGTCAATTCAACATGTTTTAATCCCTGCGGCAAATGGCTGATGATTAATTATAAATATAGATGACTTACTATTATTAGAAAAGACAGAATAAAATAAATACATGAATTAAATTAAGAGTCGAATTACTAACTTTCAATACCAATTAACCAGAGCAATACTTTAATTATTAAAGCGGTTAGTAACCAACTTTTTCAACGATTAACAAGCTATATTTATGGCCAACGAGCTATGGGAATCGGGAAGTTTTAAACCACTGGTTAGCCATGATTCATCTTCGACGACCAGCCGCGGTATGTCTTGTTTGTAAGGAATATGTACGATTCACTCTGTGCTAAGTACAGTTCGAGATCCATCTTTGAAATTCGTTACTTTAAAATAAAATTTAATGTCCATCATATTTAGTTGTCAAAAATTGTTTACAAAGAAGGTAAACGAGGTAAGGGGACTACAAGAAACAGTTTAGTTCAGGGAAAAAGTAAGCCACGAAAAACGGTTAAAAATTGAAATCAGAAAGTACAAAACATGATGATTCATTAGACTAACGTTCTTAAACGACAGTCAAAATTCAGAAATCGCCATCAATTAATCCATTCAAATGATTTCATACAATTTCAGAAGTTATAAACATTGGCCAGGAGCTGGAATCAAAGCCCGGACTTTCTAAATTGGAAGCAGAAATGCAGAGTCCGCAGAGCCACACTACTTTACATTTTTAATCTTATAATGTTAAATTTCACATTCGTACAAAAACAGTTTTCCGTGATGAGTTTTGCAATAGAATCTGAACTGATTTTAAAATATTCGGTGAGAGTTCACTAGAATGTTTCACACTATGATTAGGACAAACTTTCAAAATAGATAACAAAGGATTGTGAGTGTATTGTAATATATGGATGTATAACATCAAAATGTAAGTACACATTACAAAATATTTTAAAATGTCTAGCTTAATATTGAACACCAATCGCATTTAAAAGAAGAGAGAACAAAATCAGTCAACATGTTTGTAAACCCGGCACCTCCACCAATAACGATTATACAGAAACAACCAGCCCCCCATAGCAGCTAAATATATAAAAATATATTTTCTAGTATTTGAATAAATATTTAACGCGAATCAATTTAATTATTTAAAAAAAAAACTAAATAAGATGATTTAAAAAGGTATAATAAGACAAAATATGTTTTAAATTCTACTTGCCTTCAATTTTAAGTTAAGTAATTATTCCCTAGTATACAATAATCAAACCATTTTAAAGTATCAGAGGAAGTATCAAGACCAGCATTTAGAAATATTTGGTTAGTTTGAACGCGCAACGAAAATTAAAAAAAAAACACAAATTCCTTTTAGTGTTACGTTTCTCAGGTGATAATGAAAACACGCAGAAAATGAATAGAAAAATAAAAACTTAGCAATTTAAAGTTGACAACCATATTAAGGAACAATGTACACACACATAACAAAAACTTGTAGAAATACAGCCAAACCTTACACACTCAAAAGAAATGAGATCTAAAAAAAGGGCCAAGCTCATCTACCCTTCCACATTTGCGCATTCTTAATTCATAAACGTACAGTGTCCCATAACAGCATCTTCGAAAAGCTTGGCAAAATAGAATTTGCGATTATTAATTTAAACGAAATAGTTCATCCAAGTTCTTTTTTCTAATTAATTAAAACGTAATAACATGCAAATTTTATTTTGCCAAGCTTTTCGAGGATGCTGTTATGGGACACTGTACGTTTATGAATTAAGAATGCGCAAATGTGGAAGGGTAGATGAGCTTGGCCCTTTTTTTAGATCTCATTTCTTTTGAGTGTGTAAGGTTTGGCTGTATTTCTACAAGTTTTTGTTATGTGTGTGATCTCATTACTTTTTCAAGTTCCATTGCAAAATTATATGTTAAAATATAATAATTTTATCAAAGTTGATTTAATTTCTATGGTATTAGCAATAACAATATAGGATGTAAAATATCTAGACCCGGATTCATGTACATCCTGGGTATAGGTGGTATAACCATGGTATAACGACGGTATAAGGACTGGACCCCAATTCTTGAGTTCGTGGGAGATGACTGTTGAAAACGCAATTTGAAAACGAAGTCGTTTTCGTTTGACACTTTAAAAAGATATGCGTATAGCAAAGAGCTCGAAAAAGTTCTATATTTATTCTAGATGGCAGTGCCTTCATAAACGCTGGCCAATCGAAAGACGAGTTGCGTGAAATGATTTGATTGTTGCAATTATGTAAACAAACAGATGAGCAAGCGCATATTATTTTGACACCTTGCTTCGACATTGTGTTTGTGTGTATTGTGTGACAGAACTATGTTGTGCTGGCCTAGGGTTGGCTAGGCTTGCCAAACATGTAATGTAAGTAATAATTTTATCTAGTCCTATAGCCTAATGGAACTTTAGACCTACACTGTTGTATTATAAATAATTTTCTACATCTGGGCCTAGGTCAGGGACGGTTTCTGATTTGTTTTATGAGAGTATAATGACAACTTTTCTCATTTCACACATAGAAGCAAAATTTAAAATGTCCGCCATTTGTTTACGTATCGCACTTTCCCGCCGTACTCTGCTTATACCGTCAACAAGTGTCAAGTAACTATGGTTACTTGTTGATTGTATAAGGCTTATTTTAAAACCTTTATTTGGAAGCCTTCCAACAAACTTTTTCAACTTTTTTTTTCAAAAGAGACTATAATACTATAACCTTAATGTCCATGTAAAATATGAACATTGTAGTCCCACCCGTCTGGTCAGAATCGCGGGCCGACGTATTAGATGTAAGTAGCAGTAGTAGCAGTAGTAGGAGGAGTAGCTAACATCCTTAAAGTGATTTTGAGCATGTTTCAAGCCATTTTTTCACCAAGAAGAAATGGTCGTACCCCAATAAAATTTGGCATGTGTTGTCAGGTACCTAAATCCCCTCGATTGTGATAGTTTTCAAGTTCACATCACGTTACATGACGGCTGGGTAACACCTCGAAATCACCCCAACTCTGCTTGGTGTATAAGGTGCTTGAGTGTGTAGCGCACCGCGGCTTGGCTGCGGCGCCCTAACGGGCACCTAGATTGACCCGGCACCTCCACCAACACGTAATAACCAGCAATGTGATTCCACTGCTTGACTCAATTCGACCTGTCTGTAGGTTACGTGTTTATTCTATATTCTACATAATTAAAAAGCAGTTAAGTGAAAAGAAGAACTATTCACTGTTAACGTGTCCCTATTAATCGATTTTACTAAAATAATCGTTTAATTGTGATATTCCCACACTTTTTTTTATCCCAAAAAAATAATTCTGATCTAATTGCCCTCATAAGATGGATAAGAATTTACAGTACCAACGATTATAGATATTTGATCAATATTAAACCGTCGGCAGATAAATTGATAACCAATAGAGAATCGTAATAGTCTTCTCTATTAAAGCAATAAGCTATTCAAAGTCATAGTTTTTATTTGGAACTTCAATACTAATGTACGCAAACATCCAACCTGCTATATATAATCCTGTATGTAGTGATGTCATTATAAATTAATTCGTTAAGTTGTTAAATCATACTATAAACACGTAATTGAGATAGAGCCGATTCGTGCTTAATTTAATATTATATTCTAATTTTCCCATGAGCGAAACTTAAACGAGAAGTTATTTCATTTCCAAAATAGTTTCCCAACATTGTTAGTTTTTGTTTTTCGTCTCAATGAACTCGACGTACCGCTGGTAATGAGTCTCTGGCAATGACATTGTCGTTGTTTTGTATTTACTGCCACAACTAAAAGCCCCTAGTTCAGCGTTAAACCAGTTATCTTGAAAGTACGCGCTCGTAATTACCTGTCGTCGGGTATTAGTTCATACGTGGGACGTGAGGTGAAATTCACGGCAAAAATAAGGTCCACCCTTTCAAACGAGTTACATGAATGGCATAAAAAACATCCAACAAAAAATGCTACTTTATATAGATTTAGAACATCCATTCATGAAAACGTCATTTACTTTGGCAATCTTATGATCAAAAGGTGGAACTTTGTTTTAAATAATTAACAAAGTTATACTGCATGTTTTCACAAAATAACAAAATGGTGGGAAACATATAAACAATTATTTGGTTCAGGACTACTCAAAACCATGGCTTCATCTTCGATTTTTTTCGCCAAATTGATTTATGATAATGTTATTATAAGTATCAGAGATGAAAAGAATACCCCGAAATGACATGTAAAGCATTTAACTTACTTCAATCAATTAACTAATTATTTAATTAATTAACTTAATCAAACAAAATCAGAATTGTTTTTCCTGTGAAGAACAGACAAACAAAAAAGGCTAACGAAAAATAAAAAAAACATTGTATATGTGAGATTTTGTTCATGTGTTACAATTCTTTGATTGTACTCAAGAACGATGTAGTGACTTGGCCACTTTTGAACGACACTGAAATGTAAGGACATGTCTCACACAGTTAAATGGCCGGTTTTGAATATCGCATTAGAGAATTTCGGTTTAGACTAAGATATACAGCGAAATGAAAAAAACGTATATTATTTGATTTTTGCTGATGGTTATGGCTAAGTTTGAACCTTGGGAATCTTGTTCGTCTTCTCAAGCATACGCAATGAGTTTTTTTAGCTTCCTTAAGAAATATCTAAGTGCACGTTTTGCGTCATTTTTTGTTGTAAAAACATTAACCAGTTTATTAAAAATGTTATATACATTTTCAATAGTAATATGATTTTAGCAATAAACTCTGCACGAACTAATAAATTGATGTATTTATTTATTTAACATCTACTCTATTCAGTAAAAAAAAAAAAAAATATATCAATGGAGGACAACTAAATAAATCTATTTACATAAATGCAGACACAACAATGAACTACATATATTTTTTATCTGCATTAAGGGCGCGTCAACCGTTAGGTCATTCATAATGCACCACTCTAGCCTACGGGATATGGGGAGGAGGAGCCCATGCTGATAGGAACCAGCCACGGGTAGGGAAAGGAAAGGGGGGGTGTTCTCACGTCGCGGTCGTAATCGTTTTTGTCATAGTCATCGTTCGTTGTGTTACTGTCATCGTCGTCGGGAAGGTCGTCAAGGGAAAGTGGAGGGTTTCCCGACGACGATTGCCAGAGTTTACCTCTAGTTTCGGGGAGTAATTCCTCTATTACTAGCTGAAGTTTACGAGGTGGACTTTTTCTCATGCCTTGTACGATTAGCAGAGCCATACTCTGCTACACGCATCCAATATTACAACAATAATACATACATTACCACAACAATGTTTTAATAACACAATAATATTGGTAACAAATCCAAAATGGATATTAAATGACATTTAATGAACCAAATATAGTAAAAAAATCATCAAAAACGGAAAAAACTGATTTGATAGTCGATCCCACTCAAACAAATATGAATAAATAAAGTACTACTGTGTGTGCTTCCTTATCCATACGTAACGTGCAATACTTTAAAATATGATATTGCAATTAGCCATGGCAAATCGGTTTTGTATTAAGTCAATAAAGCCTGAATAGACGAGAGTCTAACAAGGCCTCGATCAACTTGGCTTTGCCGATCATAACGGAAAATAAAAAACTGAACCGGTCGTCATAATAATAGGCTTTGTGTGTAGGCTTAAGGGTAAACACCGTTATCGGTGTGACCCAGCACCAGCACCATCCCTTCCCACTCACTCACACACGCACATACACCAACGCACATTTGACAAGTTCAAGATGGATGTGCTCATACCTCAGCTCAGACTGACTTCTTATATGTACACAGTAGGTGATTGAAAAGTTCAGGAACTTATATAAACCGACAGAAAAGTTTTTAATTTTTTTTGAACGGGACCTAACCTCACTATAAGAATTTATATGAAAGTTATTGGACACTGTTATTTCAGTGAAAATTTAAATTTTGAGCAGTGCAAGTAATTTGTTTACACTGTAGCATCACACATATAATCTTCAACCAAACTATAAAGGAAAAGAAGAGCTGTAAAAAAATTTTATGCACGTTGTTTTTTTTGTAAAGAAATAATAATCTTTTAATCCAGTATGCTCAATTTTAATGCAAATACTGATTATGAAGTTGTTTTAGTTTTTTTTTTTTGTATTTGTATTTTTATTCGTCTAACTTCCGTGCATTTTTAGTAGTAAACCGAGGTTTATAGACTCTATACATGCACTATAATTGTTGTCTATGGTAAATCTATGGCTATAATTTCCTTGACAACTAAAATAATTAAAATGCTAATTATATTATCAAGTATTTGTTTTTCATTCATGTGGCGTTATAACCACTGGGTTCAAATATCGATTTCGTTAATACTAATTGATGTTAATTTATTGCTATTAAAGTGCCGTTTAATTGACATTTTTTTTGCAAGTGAGTATCAATCTTTCTTATCATCTATTCGATATCTCACAAATCATTGTGCAGACGCTTTCGAAATTATTATTATTATAATGTAGGTTATAAATGTATGTTTATTATTACTATAATAATAATTATAATATATTTATATATTTATTTGAGGTATATCCTCTTTGTATGAAAACATATCTTAAAAAAACTAAAATATGTTTCATTATTTTCATTTTTCATTATTATCTCATTAAATCACTGATTAATGTAATTTGTATATTGTGCTGTTTTTATACTTTATTACCTTGTTCTAAAATTTTAATGAATGTCTATTCTTGATGAAAAATGGTATAGCAATGCTGTATTCAAGAAGCTTTCAATAATTCATTACCTTTCAAAATGCTTGCTTCTGATTTATTTGTTCCAAGGTATATTAATGTATTATGTATGATAAGACGTCTATACCGTACCTTCTTGGCAAGTTTCCTCCGTGCACCAGTTATTTATCATTTATCTCCTTGACTCGATGTTTGTATGCAAAAACAGAAAATAAACTTTAATGACCCTATAAACAGTGTTGCTGCTGTACACAAAGAAATCCAGTACAACAGCTTAATAAAACGTACAATCTTGCTTGCTTGCTTATATAATGATGTTTTGTATGTATGTTACAGAATAAGTGCCGCACTCTTGAAATAGTCCAGGGTTAACAGCTCGGGTGATGGTTTGTTAGTAGGTGGAGGGGGTGGGGGGAGAGGGAAGATCACAAAGTACAACAAGGCGAGACTTTAATATAGACATTAAGACTAGACTTAAACACACGTAACTAGGCTTTAAATCAAATCCCCACGATGCCAACGAAGTACACTCTACCTCCTTGTATCCGACTCGACAGTGCAGTCATCGAATTCCAACAACTTCTCAAACTCAATGCAATAAGAATGAATATTGTAAAATTATATACAAATTGTTGATTGTTTGAATGAAATATATTATTGATTGAAATAAAAATAGTAAAATGCGATATTGAAAAATAATACTGATAAAGTTTCTTGTTATTCACAGAACTAACCCACAAAGTTTTAAGAAGGAAAATCTTAACCTTGCCTTGTACACAAACACTAAATTGTGCATTTATACAAAATATTTAAGTTTTAGGGTTCTTGTTACACCCACCCATTGAATTTATATTCTCCACACGACGTCGAATATTAATTTGCTAGTAGACATTAAAAAACACGAATTTAAAACGATTGGGGTTATAGGGTCTACCGAATCAGTGACATAGTATATATCTGACTTTCAGTGGGGAAATTTTAATTTAAAGCGGCACAAGCGAACCCTGTCCGCGCAGACGCCATTGACGAGCAAACAATGTTCAACCTACTTTTATGATCAAACTCGTCAGAAACGAATAAGCCGTGGATTTCGCCAGAATCAACAAGGAAAATCCGGATTATATTGTGCCTGCCATACACGTGTATCAGTAGGATATTGTGCCTGCCATACACAAGTGTTTCCAACAATTCACTGCAACTATATGGCACCGATCGACTATATCACTATCAGGGGCGTAGCCAGGATTTTGATTCGGTGAGGGGGGATGAATTTCGTGGTTCGTGGTGGGTGATAAATTTGCAGAACTGCCCACGAAACTATAATTTTGGAAAAGTACTCCTGGTACAATGTGGGGTCTGGGGGGTATTCCCCCAGCTAGTGCGGGTCTCGGGCGCATAGACCCAGTACATTTTCGATGTTTTACATTTCAAATTGTGACATTTTACTAGTTTTTGGAGTGGGTTTATCGAAAATTCATAAAATTGTGAAGATCTGCATACTGTTAGTTTACAAAATAAAAAATAAACGAACAAGGTCGTATTTAGAGTCCACCCACTCAAAATCATGCATAGGTAGGGCCTACTATTGTATGTATGCCACATAGTACGTATAGTACTATTAAGTTTTATTAAAACCCTTCTTCTGATTTCGAGGGGGGGTCGGACACCCTGATCCCTTCTCGCTACGCCCCTGGTCACTATGCAACGGTGATGCTGTGGTACCGAGCATACCGGGGGGACATGTAACTCGCTCTCTGATTGATAAGGTATAGCGGTTAAAAGAGGGACAGACTTGAACGTGTCTATATTTGAGAGTTTATTGATGAGCCTAGCATGAAGCAGATATGTCCTGTATGTGCACTTGGATATGGAGAATTCAAAACAATTAGAGGGGAGAATATGAGTTTTAAATCCGGTTGGTAAAAAACGTTGATATTTACTGATATGCACAGTTCAGGTTGAAATTATTCCACGGCATGAACACGAGCACGGAGTTTTCAGGAAGCGCCGAATGTAAACGAATAAAGAGATGTATGTGTGTATTGTTTTGAATCGGCTTTGTTGATTCTGGCGTTGATCCGCAAGTGTTCGCACTGTCCATACCACTGCTTGCAATATTTCCTATTAAAAATATCGATCTTTAGTTGGTTTTCGCTCTCTCGTCGATTGCGTCGGGGCCTATACAGGGTTGGCTTGGTGACCTTGGTCTCTTTAGTTTAATGTCTACCATTGACAATCGGTTATATTATGACTGAGTGGGTAGACTCTAAATACGATTTTATTTTATTTATTTAAGTATTTCTTATGTTGAACAAAAATTAGTAATATTGATTAATAACGATGCCAAGAAATCTCACGAAACAACTTTAAAGCTTTACAAAAATTAGTAATATTGATTAATAACGATGCCAAGAAATCTCACGAAACAACTTTAAAGCTTTACGGAATTTTGGGAATCCCATAAAAATGGCAAAACAAGTGATGCACCAAAGGATTGTCTTATTGGACAGTGACACTAATAAGACGACAGTTATTTTGATATTATAATGAGTTTAAGAGTTATTTGTACATTGTTCTAAAATAAAATACAATGAACAAAATGTTCACTAGTCTTGAGAAGCTTATAGTATTGTCATGTAGCTTGTCAATAAACCTGTCTAAGATGGCTGATAATCTGTATGTAAGTTTCTGGAACGATTTCTATATAAACAAAGTGTTTTATAAAACTTTTAAATGTCTCGCTACCCGTTTATGACATATTTATTTATCGGGTTGTTTTGTAGCGGTGGTATACATGATATTCTTATGTCGACGTTTCAAAGACCATTTTGTCATTTTCTTCAGGACGTGAAATAATATGATAAAACATATTATTGGTATTAATTGATATTGATAAACAACCCAATAAATAAATGTCAAAGTGTTTTATTAACCCTATTGGTCTTACTTTTTGTATATCATTTAAATCAAGTTGATTTTAGTTTAACCTTTTTGAAAACATTTAAAATAAAAGCGCAAAGAAAATCAAGTTTTTGCAGATTTGTAAAAAAAATATGCTCCACATTGCTTGGTTTAAAAATGAAAGTGCTATTATTTCATATTGAAATTTAATGTATATCTTACTACTGATGTCATCACATATTAAATAGTTAGTTCATTTCATATGAACAGTAAGGATCATAGTCCTTAAACTGATGTAATTGAAATATTGAATATTTTCATTAAAAAACACAAACACACGAACAATAATATTGTAATATTGTTCGTGTGTTTGTGTTTTTTTATTGATATCCTTCGGGCAAAGAGTCTTGGTTTTAATTAATTGTTGGATATTTGGTTTACTTCATATTTACAATATAGTATCATACAGTCAAAAAATCATGTATAGCTAAATGCTACAATAGTTATTTTGATTTGCTAGCTGAAGGAAGCATAAGCAATGATATTTAACATCTATAGTAGGCTAGATCCCCAGTCTTGGACCACTTCCGTTACAATTTGAAACCATCTTGAATAGGTTAGTATGGATGTTGGGATGGGAGCGATTTGTAGCCCAAATATTTTTCAAGATGGCTGTCAGGTTGACAGGTGTGCATATTAGCCATTAACACCAATAACTTCTTATTGTTTCTGTTTGTGCATTCCCATGCTGCACAAGCTATAACCATATCAAAAAAATCCAGAAAAATACTTAATCGCATCTAAAACATAATGTCAAGCAAAAATTGAAGCGCCAAATCGCCATCTTGAATAAGTCAAATAAACGCTTCAATTTTTTACGCTCGCGCCTGTGCGGACGTATTTGAGACTGGGTATCTAGCCTACTATAGGTGTTAAATATCTAAATACCATTGAGCATAAGTGTTTTTATGGACGAAACTACACTCTGGCTAATTAACTGTAGCGAGTAGTTGGTTTCTCTGTTTGTACTGTCTGCTAAACCAAGAGATGCTCGTCGTATCGACAGCTAATTGCTTCAGTTCCTCAGTAGTATACTCTCGTAAACAAGCGAGGCCCGCGCGCGGCTCAAGTCAATAATAACCTTCGAGAGGGTTTCAGAACCCGTACAAGTGTGAAACATTAGGTGACAGGGTTGGGGAGGGGACATTACTCTATTACGGAAAGTGTAATTCATGATTAGTTCGGCTTTAAAGGAGATGGTTTATTACACGAAAGTAAAGTGTCTGACGATCTACAATGTTGCAAAATTTAGATTGCACAACTTTATTGTTAGCACTGATACAAGAGCAATAAACATATTAAACAGAAGTGGCACATACTGGTGCTACTTTGAAGAGATCTGATTGAAAGTTGATAACTTTTGTTGCTGGAAAATAAAGATTGTTGAACATATTTTCGATATAACACAACCTGAATTGACCCTGTATTGGGCAGCCGGCAATATGCGTGATATTATATTTATTAATTTTTCAATTAGTTGTAATTGTCAAACAAAACATTCATCATTTAAGTAATAATGTGAAATAGATCCATATGAAACAAGACAAAAAAACATTCACCTAGACAACCATAACAGCAAACTGTCTCAAATAAATTATATACATTTCAAAACTAGACTATTTAATAAAGTCCCAATGACGAAAAAGAAAACATTTAAATTGACAAATTTAAAGTAACAGTAAAAATTATTTCTAAAAGATTATATTTTGTTTGACCAAAATCTACGACTTTGTTACTTGTTTTTAAATTGCATTAGTGGTAATGTAAATTTATTATTTTGTTGTCACTACTTAAGTTTTATTAAAATTTAAAATATTTAAAAGTTTGTGTCTATGGTTACCTAATTAAATGTAAACAAGTATATACTTATCAGAGGCCAATAAACATTGAATTGATCGTATGATAAGAGTCAGAGAAAGAAGATCTAGATTCTAGAATGTGGTTTACTTCTAACTGTGACCGCAAGACGTGGCCCAGCTTCCAGACAACACAGTTTAAAAAAGCGATAACTTCGGTTAACCGAAAACCGGTTTTGATACAGTTTTGAGCGAAACCGGTTTCAAATTTCTTGGCACATCCATAGACAGTTCCTAGGCGAGAGCTAGCTCGTGTACAAACGATTTTGACGATCTCACAATCGCGTTTTTATTACCCGGCACCTCCACCACATGTACCAGCCAGTATTAATTTTATTTCGACTACCCGGCACCCCCACCAAAATTACGAAATTTAGCATTTTTTTGTGGTAATTTTGATATTTCGATATGAAGCCAAATATTTATGTCGGAAATAAACCCTCTTATCGACGGCGTATCGAAATATCGCGTTTTTTGCCCTACTTTTCATATCAACTCAAGAAAATTGTCTTTTACAGCTTACCCATCTCCAACCAAACTAAGTCACCCACTTTTCCGATCGTAAATATGCTAATAAAGTATAGGCAACAAAAATCCTCGCCACCCCTAACCCACAACCTTAAAAAAAGTTTTTGTTTCGAAAAATATCCTCATATCTTCTAAGTTCACGGTTCAAATCCTTGCTCCGTTGTTGTCACCTTTTTCACGGTTGCCAACTACGTTTTCCAAAATCAACAACAACTGACCGGCGATTGATAAAGTTCCCCTTTACCCACTTTTGCTTCAACCCCAATTACAAAACAACAATAAAACCAGACCGGCTATTTTGTTACCGCCACCCCTATTATTGAAGAACTTCGAACAGCTCTTAGGGGTGTAAAACCTACGCTAGCGAAAGAAAACATATTACGTAGCCAGCGGCGCTAGCAGCTCGCGAGTGGAACTGACCGTAGGGCTTGATCTATAAATTCGACAAGATATAAATAGAATTCAGGAAATTTTAATTTTTTTACAAAACCTTTGGTTGAAACTTAGAAATTACGTTGCGAACAACATTGCACGTTGGTAACGGACTTTGCACGGTTGTGAAGGTATTAAACCCCCCCCCCCCCCTTTCAACAAGAAAATAATATGAAAATCGAAAAGCATTCTCTTCAAGCCCTGAGGCGAACGTCTCATCTGATTGGTTTTGTTTATCGAACCGGCAATCTTCCAAAGTACCCGCATTGTTCCAATATTCTCCATCATATATTGCCATACCTACACAATGTAGAAAAAATCTTAAATAATATATAGCTGCCAACCGAGGCAGCACGCCTCTTAAAGACGGGGCTTTGATTCGGGAGGTCCTAGGCTCGATACCAGCCAGCCTCCGGCCTGACTTAAAGATGTTTACTATTGTTTAATTATTGATTAGAATGAGGCCTACGAACCATCTATGGGCATTTCTTTCTAACTACCGGAAAAACCTTATTACCGAGTAAATCATCTGAAATGGGTAACACTGGATATAACATTTGTATTTATAAGGGAAATGGGGAGTCATAATTGGAAAGATGTTTTGAAATAAGTAGATAACATAAATATACCATTGAACTGGCATTCCTACCAAAACGATTGTTATATGTAGGCCTACCTAGCTTAAAAAAAAACTACTTGGAGACCTTGCTATGGTTCATGAGTTAATAAAATTGAGGATAGCTGTATAAGGAATATCCAAGGGCTATATAAGAGAACTTAATCCATAGCACTCACATTCTCAACGGAAGAAAACGCTGGAAAAAACTTTCAGTTAGGGTTCCAGGCGACGAACATTGAACCCGCTACCTCTATCGATTAGTTGACATCGAACCTTTAACAAACCATCTTCTCAAATTCGATCGATAAACTTTATCGTCTAGCACAGTCTATCGACGCCAGCCACAGATAACTCAAGCACATATACATAAGCCCATGTTCCAATCGACTGGCAATAATATGTCCATTGTACTATGCCCAGAGATACCACACGGATTAGTTTGGTGGTTGCATGGTTGCAATAGGTAAACAGTTGTTATCTTCCACAAATATCGACGGACATGTTTGGTTTGTGCATTAATTAAATTTTTCTTCATTGCGGTGATTCATGAGGTGTGTCACCTAAGAGATAAGACTGATGTGATAATATCACTCGCAGAAGTTAATATAATAATGATTGATGGGTACAGGTGCCTGTTAAAAGCAATCAGGACCGTAAGCAGGAAACTGTGTGAGGTAATTAATAATTGTTTTAATAACGTTCTCGTGGACATTGTTCCAAATATGATATCGATCATCACTCGAGAAGACTGTGCAGCGATAAGTTATATCAGCAAGTACAACGGACAACTTTTTAGATCCCTTCCTATTTAAAATACTAAATAGTTGGTCATTGTTCGCTCTTCGATGTTGTCGGCGCCTACAGGGTTGGCTTGGTCTGCTTCTAAATTTAATGTCCCCGACTGTTAATCAGTTACGTGACTCCAGCATTAACCCTTAAAACAATTGATCATCAATGATATTGAAGTTAAGAATATTCAGATTTTAACAATTCGATTTTGACTGAATGCTATAAGGCCTTAAGTTAATTAAAGTATAATAGACTTTAAAGTTGTCAAAAAATATCAATCTCTTTAGGCCTTAGAAAAGCAGGTTTACTCCTCTAGAATTGAAATGATTCAAAATATAAAAATTAACTGCTAATAGAGACTGAATATGAATTTATATTATTTGTATTTATAGAAATTGATATGTAACGTGAATATGCCCTTTCTAGACTGAATTATTGGGTTGCATAAAAGTACAAGCAATCATTACTTCAAAGAAGGAGAGCGAAGCTACTTAATTCACAGATTGCCGAAAGGGTTAAAAAAATATAAATAAATATTTTTGGTGGAGGTGCCGAGTTTGACGAAAATTGTCCCCCGACCTTTGGGTGGGTCTAGTTCCACCCACTGACATCAAGGTCACCAAAAACGTTAAGGTTAACACACATATACAATGTCAATAGCAGGAAAAGTAAATAAAGTAAATACATTCGTAATTGGACTCTACCCACTCAGTCAGATAACTGGTTTCAGAGGGGGACTTAATTAAAGCGGACCGAGCTCACCCTATCAGCACCAATACCATCGGCAGCGAACAATAGGCAACAGACACCGGTATTTGAAGTAGGAAATAGCGACTAAATGGTTGCTTTCGGTTTCTGTCCTGAGACGTGACACACGCACATTCCGACTGACAGACCGACGGACAGAATAGTGATGCATAAGCAGGATATTCGCGTCCTCATAACTTATTCACCGATAAGTGCAGGTAAATATCATCAAAAGGGAAAAAATTGGACTAACCACTGAGAAAATAAAATGAACTAGGCCGCTTCGCGAACGCTTTTTTAAGTTGTGTTGATGGATGAGATTTTTAAAGTTTTTAGTATGCCTGGGATCTCTTTACTTCTTCAAGTTCCATTGCAAAATCATTTTTGTTAAATGAGATTATTTTTATAAAGTAGAACTAATTGCTATGGTAATTAGAATGTTAAATATTTTGAGGCCCAAATACCATGCTTTTTGTACGCATTGTAGGTGATTGTTGACAAGTTTCTATAGTAACTTTTTAATTATAATTAGTATTAATACCTCAAAAAACTTATATTTAAACCTTTAATTCTATGGATTCTGGCCAACGTTTTCAACTTTTTATTTTAATATGTACTACATCACTACAGCCTTAATGTTTATGTAAAATATGAACATTGTAGCCCCACCCGTTTGGTCAGAATCGGCCCAAATGTCACGAAAATATCACTCTAAAATTCGAAAAAAAATCGTAAAAGTACGATATTCATGAAAAACATTTCTTCGATTGCACCCAAAAATGTGGCACGTCTAAGCTGTTCATAGATTTCAAAGGTCCCCTACAATTTTCAGCAAAATCGCATAATATGCTAGAGAGCGAACAAACAGAAAAAAAGAAAAAAAAACACCCGAGCTATTTTTTTTTTTTTTGGGGGGGGGGGGGGGTCAGTGAAATTGAAACCTTCGCTTCGTTCTTCCATTAAAAACAACCAAATATTTTCCATTTTAACAACAATCTACCCGTTCTACAAGTTACTTATATGTATTGTTATATATTTTCTAAAGAAAAATAAAGAAATCACGTAACTATTAAGCATCCATGTCTGGATCGCGTATCTTTGGTGATGGCTACAAGCCTGGACGTCCTTTGAAAACCATGGCTGACCGCTGACCTCTCAGCATTTAATTAGATCCATGTAAGTATTAGTTCGTAGGGTCTGGTGGTGTAATACTTAGCTCACAGACAAGGACGGTCTCCCAGCTCTTTGACGTGGTAGTGTTTGATAGTTGAGGCACATTCTCAGAACAATCGCAATTGACGCCGGTAAACCACACGTTGACACGATGAATTCAATTATTTTTTACTAGATACCAAGGTGCCCGCAGGATAGAAATCAGGGGAGCATCTTCCCCTGCAATGAGAAACATCCCCTGCTCGGACTCCCAGAGCAGCGGCCTCCGGAGACAAATATGCGAAACAAGTTTTTTTTAGACTACGGACCTGAAATGGCAATTTTTGACATTTGAAGTGTATTTTTTTCAATGATTGATGGTTTGTGAAATTGGATTTTAGTACTTCGATGTAAGATTCCACTGAAATTAAACTACAAAACATAAATATATTTTACGTAAACACATTGGTAAACTATTTTGAACAAGTAGGTAAATTGAGATTGAATTAGAAACGGATATTTTAAATATTGCAATTTATTTAAAAAAAATTAAACATTAAGTTATCCAGGGAAGCGCAAGTCCCCCCCTTGCCCCTCCCCAGCCAGCCCCTTCCGGGCGCGCATGATTATTATTCATCAAAGGAACTATTGATCATTATTAAGTCTGCTTCATTTAGCTATTCAAATATTTAAAAGCATATAAGTATGCAATTTTTTTTTCAACATTAACATTTTAAATTTATACTGGAGATTAACATTTTTGACAATCTATGCAGCGTCGTGTTTCTCGACAAAAACCGAACTTTACCTCCGATTGACATCACCCGTCTACAAAGATGATACAGAACGTTGTGACTCTTTAGGGAGAAGAAGGCGAAGCTATCCCCAACCTTAATGAGGACATTTCTATATAATCTGAACCTCCATCAAGGAGAATTGAACGTTGGAGGGAGACGTTGTATAAGTACATTAAGATTCCATAATCCTGTCTGTTTGTTAAGTTGTCTGCATGGTGCGCTCTGTGTGAATTACTATACACGAATGCACATTGACCAGTGCTATCACATGACAGTTCTCTAAAACTATCGATATACAGCATTAAAACTGCGTCCGAAAATGGAAACAACTTGTTTCAAAAAAGACTTAGATAAACTGGAAGATTAAAACGGTCCCAAACACGTGCGTCGACGTTGGCAGCAAAGATTGTGCGGGAAAATTTTAAGAATTCTGATTTATTTTTACTTCCTGACGGTAGAAAATTATTTACATGCCATAAAACAATAGTTTTTGATTATGAAACATCATAATACGGTAGCCAAATTAGGCGCTCCACGCTAAGAAAGGAGTTGCGCGCGCTTTTAACGGGTGAATTGTAGCCATTCAGCAGGCTCCAATTTAAAATAACGATCGCTGATTGGCCCGTCGAAAGCGCGCGCATCTCCTTTCTTAGCGTGGAGCGCCTATAGTAATTTTGGGGTTCGTGTTAGTTGGCATGCGTACAATTCTATCAGGGTTGGCTTGGTCGACTTTAAATTACTGTCCCCCACTGAAAATCAGTTTATGTGACTGAATGGGTACTCCTCACACGAATTTACTTATTAATTTTTATTTTCTAAATTCTTGAAAATAAGTTAATCTGCTGTGAACATATTCTTAATGTGTTCAAACATAAAACACTTCTATTATTATTTATTTTTGAAATTGTACAGACATAATCGAATATTAAGGTGTTCAACCTCACAGAAAGCTAGAAAAGGGCCATGAGGCCCCAGTCACAAAGTGTCTAACTTACTATGCTTAGTTGTACCTCTTAAAACCACATTATAAAATACAAAATAAATAAACGTGCTGTTTATGGAATACTATTCCTCTAGAAATCAAAAATGCTCCAAATTTCAAGAATAGAATAAAAGAATATTTTAGTTAAATTGTTTTTATATGTCGGTATACTACATTAGGCCTACCATATTTTGATACTACATTATGTTAATTTATTGACTATTTTATCCTTTGTTTTCAAATAACATTAAGTTATTTTGAATAGTTTTAATGAAGGGAATCAGGCATTCTAGCTATGGGGCTATGCCCTCTTTGATTCTCTTTAACATGTTAAGTGTACTTTGTAGCTTGATTTGTTGAAATAAATAAAAATAAATAATAATAAATTAACAAATAATATAAAATCAGATAGTAAAGGGTGAACAAATGACAGTAAACAATGGCTAGTAAAGGGTGAACAATGATGGTATGTTACAAATAATATAAAATGAGATAGTCAAAGGGTGAACAAATGATGGTGAACAATTGATAGTAAAGGGTGCACAAATAATGGTAAACAATAATTTGATTACTTCCGGCGTGTCATTACTTGATTGATGCGTTCTCATTAAGAAATTTTGAAATGGTTCCTAATACCTACAGTTTAAATGAAAATAAAGCATTTAATACTAATACACCTTTAAGATTTATATATAGTTCAAATATAGGCAATTAAACATAAAATTAGTGATATAAATGATGGTATAGGCCCGTCAAACATATAATGATGAAAATATGAAATTAATGGAAAACATTTCAATAATAGAAGATCATACTAAATCTGATGTTAAGAAAAACAATATTATAATTAGTCATCAAAGAATTTATTAATGGGGTAATAAGATTCTTATTAAGATTCTGATAATAAGAATTATTTGAGCTTGATTTTGAAAGGTATAGGTGATAATAATATTTTTATATGAGTGCAATTTTGTTATAAATAGTAAGACAAAGATAGTGAGGACTTTTCGAATAGGGACGTATTGTGAGAAGGAACATGGATCTTGGCTGATGAACGAGTTGAGTAGGAGTGAATGGAAGATGAGTTTTGGGGGAAGAGAGATGGATTATTGTTGACGAATATGGCTGCATGATGAATACGGGAGCAGGCAAGAGCGCGACTTCAGTCTAGAGGCCCCAGCAATGACACGAACCGCTCGCTGTTGCAAAATGAAAATTCGTTTAGCCTGGGGCATTCATGGCTGCAAGTAATTTACTTTTTACCTCGTTGAAATAGTGATATAATCATGGGGAAAACATACGAGATTGAAGACAGTTTAAATATTCCTCCGAGAGACGCACAAGAAAATACTGCACATTGGTTTGTAATAGGAAATGACGTAATACTAACATCCTAAAACAAGAATTAAAATATGTTGTATGTGCGCAAGAAAAAGGGACCAGTATGTCGTTTAAGTCTATAACATTTTTATCTCCCCCGAACCACTCCTAATACTCGGCTTGTAAGATAATCCCCGATGGGACTTAGCTCGAAAGGAGCAGTTCCAAAAACATGACGGGTTTAACGACAGATGTAGCTTCAGGCTGTGTCGACCGTTCACGGCCAAGACACACACCACGGTGGACATTAATTTGTCTGGTTATTATCAATTGTTACACACTTTTAAGTATGTCATTACCTCGAGAAGTTTCTGCTCTTTCTCGTGAACAATGCATTTTTGGCGTGCAACGTATAATTTTGTTTTAAAACTGCAAAAAAATTACAAAGGTCGCGTTTTGATTTAATAAAGAACAAAGTTTTTGCAGTTAAAAAACAAAATATAGGTTGTACGCAAAAAATAAAAATGAAAAAAATTCTCGAGATATTGACATATTATCTTAAAAGTGTGTAACAATTATAGATAAATAACCAGAAACAAATACTATATACCGCGTCGTGTGGTTTGGCCGTGAACGGGCGACTCTCAGCTCGAGACTATGATTCTTGAGGTCACGTGTTCGATACCCGCCACCAGCAATCCTGACTGAGGTTTTCTTCAGGTGCCAATCGGAATGCAAGAGGTTTTCTTCAGGTGCCAATCTTAAACAGCCCGTGGGCAATTCTTTCCTCAACTACCACAACTACAAACTAACTAGTTACGCTGAAGTGGGGTCATGAACCGTCCCTGGGCAAGTTTCCAACGAGAAATGAACTTTTTTTTTAATTTTTTATTTATTAATATGTTTTGCATTCATTTTTTTTCATATCAATGAATAGACTAAACATTCAATTTATTGGAAGAGCGAAGCGAAGACTTTTATTTCACTGACCCCCAAAACATTTAGCTCGGGTGTTATTTTTTTTTTTTATTATTTTTTTCCTGTCTGTTTGTTAAATCTCTACCAGGCAAACGGCATATCCGATCTTGTTGAAAATTGGAGGGAACCTTCGAAATCTCTGAACTTAGTGTGTGTATTGTTTTTGGGTAAAATCGAAGAAATATTTCTCGTAAAATCGTACTTTTACGATTTTTTTCGATTTTTAGTGCGATATTTTCGTGACATTTGGGCCGATTCTGACCAAACTGGTGGGGCTACAACGTTCATATTTCACATGGACATTAAGGTAATGGTATGTATTGCTTTTTGAAAGAAAAAGTTTAAAAAGTTAGCCAGAATCCATAGAATAAAGGTTTTACTATGAGTTTTTTACGGTTTAGTGCGATGTTTTCGTGCGGGGCTACAACGTTCATATTTTACATGGTCATTAAGGTTATGATGATGTAGTACCTTTTGAAAGAAACAGTTGAAAAGTTTTGCCAGAATCCATAGAAATAAGGCTTTTAATATAAGTTTTTTACCGTAAATAATAACAATTGACAAGTAACAATAGAAACTTGACAACAATCACCTAAAATGCGTAGGCAGAAAAACAAAGCACTTGCAAAAGTAAAGATATCACGCGCAAACGAAAAACTTTAAAAAGCTCATCCATCAACGCGGCGGGACTTAAGCGTTTTTCTAGTTAAATTTAAAAAAAAGCATATGATTGGGCAATATCTCTTAAGTAACCTGGATGGATATAGAAAAGTAAAAGTTATAGTTGTAGCTGTAAATAGTGTTTTGACTTATCTAGATAAAATCCGTTATCTATTATCTTATCTAGCTTAGTTTTTTGGTGTTATCTTTTTATTTTATCTAAATAAAATAAAGTTTAACTTATCTAAGCATTTTAAGCTTTCAGATAACATTTTTAGATATAAAAATAATTGGATGAGCGAAGCGAAGACTTCAATTTCACTGACCCCCCAAAAAATTTAGCTCCAATGTTTTTTTTTTTTTTTTTTGTATTTTTGTTTGTTTGTTAGCAGGATTCCGGGCAAACGGCATAAGCGATCTTGATGAAATTTGTAGGGGACCTTCGAAATCTCTAAACTTAGAAGTGTATTGTTTTTGGGTACAATCGAAGAAATATTTCTCATGAATATCGTACTTTTACGATTTTTTTTTCAATTTTTAGTGCGATATTTTCGTGTTATTTGGGCCGATTCTGACCAAACGGGTGGGGCTACAACCTTCATATAATACATGGACATTAAGGTTATGGTCATGTAGTACCTTTTGAAAGAAAAAGTTGGAAAAATTAGCCAGAATCCATAGAAATAAAGCTTTTAATATAAGTTTTTTACGGTTTAGTGCGATATTTTCGTGCCATTTGGGCCGATTATGACCAAACGGGTGGGGCTACAAAGTTCATTGAACGAGTGAGCGTAGCGAACGTAGTGATTTCCATTCGACTTAAACGGCCCTGATGGTTTTTCTGCGTGCGTGCGTGTGTGTGTGTGTGTGTGTGTGTGTGTGTACGTTGAAAATCAGCCGAATCGCTGAACAGATAACGCTGAAATTTTAAACGGACATCCGGTACGAGTTTATTGAGAACTGCTAACAAAATCAGCAAGATTCATTGCGATTTAAACCTACAAGAAATGATAAACTGAGAAATAGACTTCCAATGTTTAGAAATTATTTTAACGACAATGTTTTAGATTTTGAAAATATATTTTTTGTTTGTTTTTCGCCTGGCCGTGAAATGCCGTGCCCATGCAAGGTCAGTCGAATGTTGGACGTCAAGGTACCCCCAAATTCCGCTCGTAGATTGAGTAAACCTTGCAATATTTTCACGTATTTCGTACTGGCGTTGTTTACCATAGTAGGCCCTATTGCCACAGATGATGGACTACACTGCGTTATATGCATTTCAAAACATGTTTAATTATTTTTGAAATACAATCTAGAAATTACAAAATCTTTCCCGACCATTGAACCCACGTCTCCCACATATCGGCTACAAGGGCGCCTTAGCCAACTAGACTAGGGAAACGCCAAAGTAGTAGTTAGACGAGTGAGCGAGTCATGTTGTGAGTACCCGAGAACATTTGCATTTAAGTTTGATTATATTCGTATAAATAATAGTTTTTTAAAGTTTAGTTGGTATACGGGGACGGGCGCGTCAACTGTAAGGTCATAATGCGCCTCTCTAGCCTATGATAGGCTAGGTAGGCCTAAGGTAGGGGGAAGAAAAGTAATGTAATCGGGTACTCAACACATGGCTCACTCACTCGTTTAACAACGACTTTGGCGTTTCCCTAGTATTATACATGGACATTAAGGTTATGGTGATGTAGTACCTTTTGAAAGAAAAAGTTGAAAAAGTTAGCCAGAATCCATAGAAATAAAGCTTTTAATATAAGTTTTTGTACGGTAAATAATAACATTTGACAAGTAGGCCCTAACAATAGAAACTTGACAACAATCACCTACAATGCTTAGGCAGCAAAGCAAAACACTTACAAAAGTAAAGATATCCCACGCAAACTAAATACTTAAAAAAAAGCTCATCCATCAACGCGGCGGGACTTTAGCGTTTTCCTAGTAAACAATAACGTATACAAAAATGTAATAATAATAATAATAATAATAATAATAATAATAATAATAATGATTGGATGAGCGAAGCGAAGACTTCAATTTCACTGACCCCCCAAAAAAATTTAGCTCCAATGTTTTTTTTTTGTTTTTTTTTTTGTATTTTTGTCTGTTTGTTAGCACGATTCCGGGCAAACGGCATAAGCGATCTTGATGAAAATTGGAGGGGACCTTCGAAATCTCTAAACTTAGAGGTGTATTGTTTTTGGGTACAATCGAAGAAATATTTCTCATGAATATCGTACTTTTACGATTGTTTTCGATTTTTAGTGCGATATTTTCGTACCATTTGGGCCGATTCTGACCAAACGGGTGAAGCTACAACGTTCATATTATACATGGACATTGAGGTTATGGTGATGTAGTACCTTTTGAAAGAAAATTTTGGAAAAATTAGCCAGAATCCAAAGAAAGAAAGCGTGTAATATAAGTTTTTTACGGTTTAGTGCGATATTTTCGTGCCATTTGGGCCGATTATGACCAAACGGGTGGGGCTACAACGTTCATATTATACATGGAATTAAGGTTATGGTGATGTAGTACATTTTGAAAGAAAAAGTTGAAAAAGTTAGCCAGAATCCATAGAAATAAAGCTTTTAATGTAAGTTTTTTTACAGTAAATAATAACATTTGACAAGTAACTATAGAAACTTGGCAACAATCACTTTCAATGCATAGGCAGCAAAGCAAAACACTTGCAAAAGTAAAGATATCCCACGCAAACTAAAAACTTAAGAAAAAGCTCATCCATCAACGCGGCGGGACTTTAGCGTTTTCCTAGTAAATAATAATAATAATAATAATAATAATAATAATAATAATAATAATAATAATAATAATAATCATAATAATAATAATAATAATAAAAAAAATAAAAAATAATAATAATAATAATAATTCAATTTTTAAATGAAGAATACTTCTACTAGTTGTAAGTGCAACCCGGTTAATGTCAACTTGTCAAGTCTGACAAATATTACAATTGACTAGACTAGGAAAACGCTAAAGTCCCGCCGCGTTGATGGATGAGCTTTTTTTAAGTTTTTAGTTTGCGTGGGATATCTTTGCTTTTGCAAGTGTTTTGCTTTGCTGCCTATGTATTGTAGGTGATTGTTGTCATGTTTCTTTTGTTACTTGTCAAATGGTATTATTTAGGCCTACCGTAAAAAACTTATACTAAAAGCTTTATTTCTATGGATTCTGGCTAACGTTTCCAACTTTTCCTTTCAGAAGGTACTTCATCACCGTAACCTTAATTAACATGTATAATATGAACGTTGTAGCCCCACCCGTTTGGTCAGAATCGGTCCAAATGGCACAAAAATTTCACACTAAACCGTAAAAAACTTATATTAAAAGCTTTATTTCTATGGATTCTGGCTAATTTTTCAAACTTTTTCTTTCAAAAGGTACTACATCACCATAACCTTAATGTCCATGTATAATATGAACGTTGTAGCCCCACCCGTTTGGTCAGAATCGGCCCAAATGACACGAAAATATCGCACTAAAAATCGAAAAAAATCGTAAAAGTACGATATTCATGAGAAATATTTCTTCGATTGTACCCATAAAACAATACACCTCTAAGTTCAGAGATTTCGAAGGTCCCCTTCAATTTTTATCAAGATTGCTAATGCCGTTTGCCCGGAATCCTGCAAACAACAGACAAAAATACAAAAAAAAAAAAAACATTGGAGCTAAATTTTTTGGGGGGGTCAGTGAAATTGAAGTCTTCGCTTCGCTCATCCAAAAACTGTTGTTGGGGAAAAATAATATTAAAAAAAAAAAGCCGTTAATATCAATAATTATTATCTTTTATTTTAACAAATATAACTAGATAATTACTTTTATCTCTAATCTTTTATCTATAGATACTTTTCTACATTTTATCTTTTATCTTATCGAGATAACTTTTTAGAAAATTAACTATGTCTTAATTTAGATAAAAAAAAATTATCTAGTCACAACACTGGTTGTAAAAGAGTATGTTAGTGTTCTGGCAAGTAAACTGCTCTTGCAATATCTCATCAAACTAGATACACTTGGAACTTTGCCAGGTACAATGTCATCTTACAGTCGTATTCGTATGTTAATGAAAATGTCAACTGTGAAACTGTGATTAATCATGAAAATGGAAATAGTATGTTAATTATATTCTTTGTCTGAAAGGCAACCTTCATGAGAATGGCCGAACTTTGTTTTCAAAATTAAGTTAAACAAACTAAAACTCAAGCCCTATTCACACAACAATTACCCTGAATTAAACGGATGTAGGTACCCGTATGGCCAAGTGGTTTGGACTACTTTGCAGTATCGGGTTTTATCTCTGTATTATCGTATTATGCACCGTGCATAGAGCAAAGAGATAACTTTAATTATAAAGTTAAGTGGATGCAAGCATGTTATGCTCATCATACCAGGTTTCAACGTTCAACTTTCTCGACCATTGGGATATTTTACATAATAATTGAGTTATAATGTAATAGGAAGGCATCTATGATAGCATAGCACTTAGCCTTAATTTATTCTGGAAAATACATTTTACCTATTATAGAAGATAAATTATATTTTATAATCTGATGAAAAGAATAAAAACATCCGAAACAATGTCTGCATTTTTGACTAATTAACCATACATTTGTGAAATATGGTTATCCTTTTTCAAGCAATGACGCAAAGTGATATTTGCATTTACTGATTTATGGCTGCAGCAATAGTAACGCGCCGAAGTTAAAAACAGGCCGATTCCCTCTTAAAATTATATCTATGAACACAAGCACAAAACGTTTTATTATAATTAGATAACGTTTGATTACTCCTCGTTATCGTACCGTTTAAAGTATAAAATATATTCTGAGTCTTGCGTCGGTGTCTTTAAGAAAATGTATTTCTGTCGTATACTTTTCATGGGATTTGACAAGAACGAATTTCACAACTTTCTCTCTTTTAGATTTTCCGAACAGACAACGGTCATTTTATTTTCCCCCTGAACTTTTATCCCTGGTATTGATTGGTTCGAGGTTATTGGCTGATCGGAGAAATGCTAAAGTGCGCGCAAACCCCTCCGTCAAGGAATGAAGACACCGACCGCGACTATAGGAAACTCGGATCGAGAAACTAATTGAATTTTAAATTTCTTCCAATTATTTAACAATGACAGCTGAACTATATATTTTATTCAACATGTCATCTTAGTCTGGTCGTTCGTGTGATTGAGTGCCCTTGTGGGTCGTTTGTTAGCCCTTATTAATAGCGAAACCGTCGGTCAGTGTGAGATAACTGCACGCTACTACCGACCTATCTGATTAGATGGACATCCATTATGGTGGCATTTTCTTCATTATCATTTAAAACAAAATAAAATTAGAAGCATTTTGATTATGGACACATCGAGAAATGTTCCAAATCAATTAATTATGAATTTATGCAAATTAAATAATATATCATTAATTAATTATTAAATAATTATAAACTCCCGGAATTCAAAACTTACTCAATATGTTGGGTTTCTACTTCCTCCGGATGGTAACTTTGCATTTAATTCATTAATATAGCAATGTTCATAAAAAGAAGGCAGACAATTTATCGAGAATTCTATTTTTATAATGGATTCCGAAATTGAATTCTGTGTGTGATCCCATCAAACCCATCTGTTATAAAAAAAAACGTATTTGTTAAAAATAAAAATAATAGCGTTCAACGTTGTATTTGTTCATGTTCAATTCTGCTTACTTTTTAAATCCATTAAGAGTACCACATAATCCACACAGTTTGTTTCAGTATGCGATAAATGCCGAATAAACAATTACACGCAAAGAAAGAATGTAAAAATACAGAAACAGACAATCATTTTCACTCCTTAACGTGGTAGAATCTCAAAAGAGTATTCTGAGCTTTGCAATATATTATGGTTTGAACAGAATACCCCCCCCCCCCCCAAAAAAAAAAAAAAATAGCTCGGATGTTTTTTGTTTTTTTTTGTCTGTTTGTTCACGCTCTACCGGGCAAACGGCATTTGCGATCTTGATGAAAATTTGAGGGGACCTTTGATATCTCTGAACTTAAACTTGCCACGTTTTTTATTACAATCGATCAAATATTTCTTATGATTATCGTACTTTTACAATTTTTTGGGATTTTTAATGAGATATTTTCGTGATATTTGGCCCGCGACCGGGCAAACGGCTTCTCCGATCTTGATGAAATTCTATGGGAACGTTTAAAATCACTGAAATTATGTTATGATTTTAGACATTGGAAGAAATATTTCTCATAGAAACCGTACTTCTGCGATTTCCCCCCGATTTTTAATACGATATTTTCGTGATATTTGGGCCGATAATCAACCATAAAAGCTCATATATCAACGCGACTGGAAAAAGCGTTAGCGAATCGGCCAAGTTATTATTTAAATTCATTTTGCACATGGAATCACTACAATCTTGCAATCATTTGTTTTTATCTCGGTCCAAATTTTGTTTGGTTTAGTCACAGGTGGTAACAGTAACGTTGAAATTGAATGCTTGGCTGTAGTCATGGCAGGAATTCATTTTAAGATTTCATATTTTGCACAAATATAGAAGGAAACAATGGAATTCTTGGCTCTTCAACCTCTTCAAGTCAATCCGTGTATTACGGAGAAGTTAATGAAAACAAATTGATATTTGTTTATGATGCCATCTACAAATTAGGGCTCCACTAATGAAAGGAATTTAACCACTTACAGTAGCTATACGAAATCAGGGAACATTTATTGAAACATTAAACATTTAATTGAATTAAAATACACATCAGTCAACACACATTACTGGTTGAAATTTGGTGAAATTGGATTTATTTTTGTAGTGATGAAATTTATAAACATGTAGGGATTAATTTTGTCGGACTGGTGTTGGACTCGGATTACTCTTTGTAAGCCTCAAAACGATAATTTACCATATGTTCTAGAGTCTAGCTAGACTAACGGTTTATTAACAGTCAATACATTAATTATGGTTGGTTGATTAGCCACCGATATTTTTAGGTTTTTCAATATCATCCATTCAAAGAAAGTTGTATGCCCGGCCTATAGTCCTAAAACTGATTATAATTACTCGGGGTTAATTCACTGATTAGATTTGTAAAAGGATTAGTAGAAAGCTTTGTAAATAATAATTTTAAGTCAGAAAATGTGAAGACGTTTTCGACTTGGATTTAAAATGCATTGCTATTAGGCTTTACGTCTCTCATTTATATATGTGCAACAACCAATACGTATTTGATTTAAACTCATTGAATGCTTTCTACATTCTGGATTTCCAAAATTATACATGCCAATTTGGCATTAATTATAGTCTAATAAGTCGCATCTTATTGTTAAACTAAAGATCCAAATGTCCCACAAATCCTTATAAAAAAGTTTGAATATTCCATCCAATAGGGTAAGTGGTTGGGATTTGTGTTCTAGACATTCTAGACATTGTATGCATGGCTTTCTTCTTCCGAAAGTACAACCGAAAGTGCTTTCCCCGAAAGAGTAATTCCGCGAAAGTGTATTTTATCGAATTTTCGGGGATTTGAACTTTCAGGAATATGCACTTTCGGGGTTTAGATAAAGACACTTTTCTTTCTGTAAAATAACCTCGTAAAAAAATGACTAAGGTCAATCAAGTTTTCAATATGTATATCCTCTACCCTCTACCCTCTACCCCCGCGGAAACATCTTTATTTCACTGTGGCGATGTAGTAAGTGTTGGTATAATTCCGCTTGTAAGCTCACGTACATTATGCCTAAATATACAATAGAACGGTATAGAAATGTTGAGTGTTTCTAAGAAGACTTTGACTCAACTACTAAATTGAATTGAGCTCACTGTTCAAATTGTGCTCGACGGCTTTCTATTTAATTTAATTTCAATAAATTAAATTGTCTTCAAATTTAATTCGCTTTCCAAGGAGTTAAAGTTCTTTTTAGAGACAGTTTTTACGGAGGTGGAATATCCAGTTTCTCGAGTTGGCGATAACTGATCCGTGACGTTATGTGGCGTAATTCGTGTACTAGAAATTACTTGAAATTATAGTGACAGGTGAACAAAATGTATATATTCAAAGGTGTTTGTTTATAATTTTTGTTGTATTGTTATTATTTTTACTTTGTTAAAACAAGTTTGTTTAAATACCTTTGAGTAAAGGTAGAAATATTACGAATAAAATAAAATATGGTAAAAAATCAGTGTAATGTAAAAAACACTTATTTAAATATTCGATACCTGTTCTACTAGTTTCTGCAGTTATTTACAGGTAATCACCCGCTAAACGAAGAAAATATATTTGGTAAAGGCTAGTTAGATAACGAATTTACCGAGTAAAAAACAACGAAACACGACACAATGACGCAAGGAAAACATTCAAACGGATCCTTTTCGATCAAGGTCCAATCGGCCTAAATCTCCAAGTCAGAAACATGGTAAGAGTTATCATAGATTAAACCCCTAGCGTTATACCATACCTAGATAAATGTTAAAAATATAATATCATGCAGAAATACTATTCTGTATTTTCATCATGGTGATTTGGATTGGTCGTGGACATAGTATACATGCTTAGAATCTGATAAACAAAAATTAGCACGTAAATAGCATTTTACAGAATATTAACAAATCCCAAGATCCCATACCGATATCTTAAAGACCAGTATAAAATAAGATACTTTTTTAATGCCAATTACGTCTCGAATCCTCAAGTCCTAAATCATATTACCTAGTTATACTATTTGTTGAGGAGGCATGCACCATATATACCTAGTTAACTATGTGTTCAGAGGGGCATGAAATATCATATAAACAGTATATCTATGTATGTTAGAGGTGCTGCAAATCATATCCTATTATTATGTAGTTAGAGGGCGATGCACATCATTATACCTAGTTATACTATGTAGTTAGAGGCATGCAAACTCCAATATACCTAGATATATGTATTAGAGGCATGCAACTCTATATCCATTTATACTATGTAGTTAGAGGGGCATGCATTGCACTCTAGGCAGGTTTCCCACGAGAAACATAAGGAATTTAATTTTGATTACGCTGTTAATTTTAATTCAATAAAATAATATCAACGAGTCAACTACATGTTCGCGAACTGCATGTGCTGTCAATCAGTTGAGGAAACAAATAATGAATTTCCAACACCATATTACTGAAAGGTCACGAGTGATGAATAAAGATGCCACGTGACTAGTGTGTAATGGAAGAGAGCAAGATGCGGCACACATCCTTGACTACTGAGCTTTAAGAAGACATCGATTACAGCTTAAAGCCATGGGTCAGAAATAGGGAAATGAGCTCATGGCGTCACTCGCCTCGATAATAAGGCTGTTGTATCGCTCCCTAACCGTTATCTTAAAAGTCCTTGAGAGGTGGCTGAAAAGTTGAATAAAGCTTAAATATAATAGCAAAATAGTTTTAAAATGTTTTCGGGCGTGAAATAGTTTCCCTATGATATTTTGTATGACATACTGTGACAATTGAAGCGTGGGCCGAGAAAACGTTGGACTTCGATATATACATTTAAATAAAACATTAGCGCTGTGAAAATATTGGCGGTACAACCAACGTTGTTCGGCAAAAAATATGACCAGTAAAAAATGTACATACAACGTTTTTCCAGCAAAGGAAGAAATTATTATTGATGTAAATGAATTTTTTGTAGTCCATCAATATGTTTTTTTTACTTTAAATGTTAGTTTTCTATCCAATTTTATTTTATGATGTGGTTTTAAGAGGTAAAACTTAGGCATAGTAAGTTACGACAGTTTGTGACGGGGGCCTCATAGCCCTTTTCTAACTTTCTATGGAGTTGTTCGATTATTTGTAAAATTTCTAAAATAAATTATTAATAATAATAACATTCTTCCGGACTACGCTTCAATTTTTGGACAAAAGTTTACACAACGAGCCAGGTGCAAAATCAAATTTCCAGATACAATTCACCGAAAGACGATTTCTGTTGGGCTACGATCGCTCTGCCAGGTAAACAACCAGATATGGACATGGATTTAGATTTAAACACACGTATCGTTAAATTATGATTTATTTTGGGGTCGATCCCCGCGTCCCATTCTTCTTAAATCACAGGACAGAAAGAATAAACTTAAATAATATCGGTAGAAACTATAAATAAACAGAACGAGTTTCTCATTCGTGAACTTTTTATTTTGTTTTCGCTGTAATAATAATATCCTTCGAATCATATAAAAGAAACATTTGTATGAGCTTCCAACAAAAACACTATTTTGCGGAGAATATCTTGTAGAAGCAGCTTGAAGAGATCAAAGCTCAACAAGAACCATCGCATACTTAAAGAAATCATTTGTTTATAGATCGTCGTGTGCCAAACCAGCCACACGGAAAGTCCCAGCGAAGACTCCCGCCGACCGGTGAAGGAAGTTGTTTATTTTCGTATCGTACGTATAGTTCGCAAGAGCAAAGTTTCGAACAGAACTAGTGATTAAGTTAGCTGTTTTTATCTTCTTCTTGAAAACAAGTTCACGAAAATAACATCGTCAGGTATCAATAAACATTGGGAACTTCGATCAAGTTTACCGCTTTGATCCAAGAAATGATATTTTGTTTGGACTCTCTTCTTAGTCCTTACTAAAGTGTGGCGACCAAAAATATTTTATCGAGTTTTTATTTTCGTTTTGATGAACCCCTTAAATCGGTTTCAATCTGTTAACTTTTGTTTCCAATATAGATACAGAGTATCATATTAATCTTAAATTAACATTAAAACTGGGCACAAATATACACTCAAACACGCAAATATGGTTTCCGAAATTTCATCCCTTATATTTATTGGTCACTAACAACAGGTATAAAACCCACAAGTGCTTGGTTACTAAAACTAAACAATTAAGTCATCAATTCAAAGTTATACAAATACGATAAACAAAACATTAAATACATGAACAAGTACTATAACTAGGAAAACGCTTAAGTCCCGCCGCGTTGTTGGATGAGCGTAATTGGTGCATTGAGCTACCATGTGTTATGTGGATTTTCTGTTGTTCTGTGAAAAAATCATTCCTAAGTTGAAGATTTTTTTAAAATTAATTTAAATTAAATAAAAAATAAACTTTAATCTTTAATTTTTTTAATTAATCGTAATTTTAAAAAAGAAAAAAAATCGTAAATTTTCGATTTTCATAAAAAATAGTTATTCGATTGTGCTCAAATTTCACAAGAATATATTAATTGATAAAATTAAGGTTCTGTAAAAAAATCATTACAATCGGATAAAGCATGTAGGTGTTAAAAAGTCAAAAGAATTGTTTTAAAAAAGAAAAAACACGTAAAATTTTGATTTTTATACGAAATAATTTTTCGATTGCCCTCAAATTTTACACGAATATCTTAATTCATAAAATAAAGGTTCTGTGCAAAAATCATTAAAATCGGATAAAGCATGTAGGTGTTATAAGTCGAAGAAATTTTTTAAAAATCGAAAAAAATCGTAAAATTGCGATTTTGATGAGAAATAATTTTTTGATTGTGCTCAAAAACGTGGCAGTTCTAAGTTCAGAGATTTCGAAGACCTCCATAAAATTTCATCGCAATCGGAGTATCGGTTTAGCCGGAATCGTGTTAACAAACAGACAAAAATACATAAAAAAAAAGAAAAAAAAAAAAAAAACATTCCGGATTTTTTTCTCCAGTGTAGTGAAATGGAATCTTCGCTCCACTCGCTACGCTCATCCAAAATAAATGTATAAAACGGCTGAAAGCCCGAGATGAACGAAGAAAAAAAGCTTCTCAGTAATCAGCATATTTTGAACATCCCACTTGCCCAAATGGCATAAACAAATATTAGATGGTTTACATAAAAGGTAGTCGGGTAGGCCTCTACGTCAATACTGTCCAATATTTATTTAACCAAAATCCTCGCAAGGTCACGGGTCATAAAGATCTTCTCAATGTTATTTATTACAGGAGATTTTTGTCGATGGGACCTATAGCTCGAAAATTACAAAAAAAAGGTCAGGACGTTTTATTACTCTGTAAATTCATAACTATAGTTATGAAATATATTAAAACAGATTTTTAACCTTAGCGGGTGGTACCCCTTTACTAAAGTGTGGTGTTTCTTAATGAGAAGTGTAGAGACATATTATGAGAATTACGGCAAACAACTACCACGCAATCTTCTCTACCCCCCTTGCTAATTTACGGTTCGGACCTGTGCCCCAAGTAACAGCTATAGATGTTATTCCAGCGATGTAATTGGGGTTTTGGTATTATTAACACAGCATAAATGCGTTTGGAAGATAATTTCTGACACCTAACTATAACAAGGTGTATTTGTAAATTATTCATAAGTGCAAATATTCACTATTATATTCATAATGTTATCACGCTACTAAACAAAGAATGTCCTTTTGAATGTAGAACATAGAATTCAGACCATTATTCACAGAAATTTCCCTGGACATAGATGCACAAAAAAGGACACATAAGATTACATTTCAAAATCCACATAATGGAAAATAGCGTGTTTGTAGTTGTCCTAGAAAACCTTTGGAATGTCCACAATTTAAATTCATGTGTTTCATTGTCGTGCTAGAAGATTTAAAGAATCATATAAAACGAACATACATAAATATTGTCTTTGTTACTGACGACAATAACAAAAGTTATATCAACATAGTTCATTCCACGTGATCTCATTCAGCAAAGTGATCGTTATTACTTCCATTTCGAGCGCGGGTTCCGACCAGATAGCAATTAGTCTGCGTTCTCTGTCACGTTTCCAGTAAACCGTCTGGTTGAAAGAAAGCAGTTAGTTCACGTGTCCCCGGATTTACCGCCCGCTCCACATCGTCCGCGCCGACAACGTTTACAGCCGCCCCTGTGTTAGGGACGACGAAACTACGCGAATTAAATACCCATCAAATGTTTTATTTCTCCGGGAAGCATATATTATTTTGGATGATACTTACAGACTTTATGACAGACATATACGTTACGTACCACCGCAAGTATTTAAGACCTGCATTTAAGACACTCATTTACGATCCGACCTTGTGCTCGTGGCACTATCTAGAGTGCTGGAATTGCAATTCCCAGACAAATGCTTAGCAACCATCAAAATAAAACATTGCTTTCAAAGTGAGCGTAAGTTTTTTTACAACCACTGATGATCCTGACGTTGATTTCCAATTTAGTCTTAAACTAGGCCGCTTCGCGAACGCTTTTTTTAGTCGCGTTGATGGATGGATGAGCTTTTTTGTAAGTTTTTAGTTTGCGTGGGATCTCTTTACTTTTTCAAGTTCCATTGCAAAACCATTTTTATTAAATTAGGATAATTTATATACAGTAGTACTAATTGCTATGGTAATTAGAATGTAAAATAACTAGAGGCCCGAAGACTTGCTTTTGTACGCATTGTAGGTGATTGTTGTCAAGTTTCTATAGCTGCTTGTTAATTATTATTATTTACCTCAAAAAGCTTATATAAAAACCTTTATTTCTATGGATTCTGGCTAACGTTTTCAACTTTTACTTTCAAAAGTTTCTTCATCACCATAACCTTTTTAATGTCCATGTAAAATATGAACGTTGTAGCCCCACTTGTTTGGTAAGAATCGGCCCAAATGTCACGAAAATATCGCACTAAAAGTCGGAAAAAAATCGTAAAAGTACGATATTCGTGAGAAATATTTCTTCAATTGTACCCAAAAACGTGGCAGGTCTATGTTCAGAGATTTCGAAGGTCCCCTCCAATTTTCATCAAGATCGCATATGCCATTCGCCCGGTAGAGCGCGAACAGCAAAAAAAAGAGCTAATTTTTTGGGGGGTCAGTGAAATTGAAGTCTTCGCTTCGCTCATCCAATGATGTCGCTATTTTGAATAAGTTTGAAAGTATGTTTAGTGTGTAATTTTTTGGTTCAAAACTCGCCTACCTGCACCACTTTTCTGGTCGTCTATTTGTCTGTACTGTATGACCGTCTGTGTGTGTCACGAGTCCCAATAAAAACCGAACATGACCTCCGATTGAGATGCACTTTTTTTGGTTACTCTTAAACAAGGATACCATAGAACAGAACAGTTTTGGTGAACCTTGGGTCAGATGGCGGGGCTAGTCCCTGTCGAAGAAGCGTTCTCTTTCAACCTGGCACCTCCACCAATTGTATTTAGGTTGTACAACGACGTATAACAGTAAGCTTTAAGGCTCATTCACGATCAACTAAGACCGCTAACTTGTCCTCTTACATTTAGGAGGCTGTTCACGACGACTTTTTCCGAGGTATAGTTGTCACTGTACAAATAAATATGCATCCTATTTCCTATTTTGCCTGTATATGAATTTAAATAACATTTATAAAAATAAAATAACAATCTTCGTGTGCTTGACTGGGAGTAAAAATTAAACGAACATCATTTTTGTCAAACAAATTTTGCTCTTCTTTCTTTGGCATCCATCTTTACAATATTTTATTCTCTAAGTGCTCTTTGATTGGTTCATTCTTACGAAACTTTTACTACTAAGTTTAAGTTTGGAGTTTGCAAACTTTGGGCCGCGTTACGTTTAAGTTAAGGGTTAAAGTTTTCGTCGTGAACGGGCATATTATTTTCCATAAGACAAACCTTTAAGTTAGCAAAAAGTTACCGACTAAGTTGATCGTGAATGGGCCTTAAATCCCAGTTTCAAGTACTCCCGTCCCTGTGCTTGTTAAATGAATTCATTCGTATTATAATTAAGAGTCTACCCACTCAAAAGTCACAAAACGGATTTTCAGTGTGGGACTTAAATTTCAACCGAACAAAGCCAATCATGTGTGTGCTCTTATTATGTATATGCATAACACCGTTATATTCTGTCCGCAAAGCGGTCGTTTAGCCACGGTCGCTTAGCCGGTTCCCACTCGACACCAAAGTTAAGAAACCTTCAGGCGTGGTCAGGGGGAGAGTGGGTGACCGCTCTACCCTGAAACACATGTATACCGCTAGTTAGAGCAGATGGAGTGTTCGAGAGCTAGTGTAACGGCTTCGTTTTCCTCGACGTCTGCTCGGCAGTCCGGGTAAGTGGAGGAACCTACTTGACTGTCAAGGTTAAACCGTCCATTCGGATGGGACGTAAAGCCGTTTGATCCCATTGGTACTTTTCGAAAGGAGTATGCTACGTGCCGTTACCGGGTTTCCCGTCCTCCCTTCTATTCACGCTTTATCCTAATCTATCACCACTCATAATCTCGAATAGCCTTATAGTGCTTTAATATGAGAAGTAAAGCAATACAAATCAATCAATCAATCAATCATAAATAATTAATAATCTGGTATCTCAACTCAAATTAAAGTGGCATTGAACGTTTATAAACATAACCACATCAACATCAACAGCTTTATGCATGAACTGGATGTGATGTCCAAAGTTTGTTAGTGACAGGTACGGTGATGGGTATAAACCGCTCATTACTGTTGCTAAATTGCAGCCCGGCGATGGATACGTTTGAATCTCCGTACGTATAAATCAGTATTACGCTTGCTAGGTACAGCAAACACGAATCTGTTGTTTTCATTCTAGAAACCTTATTAAATTAATCACTAAGACCTGATTACATCCTAATTAAGATATGTTACGCAAAACTTTGCTACACCCTCAGCACTACGGGTTAGAGCTAACTTATTACGTCGATCTAACTTACAAGTAGGTATAATAACTAAGCAATAATCTTCCCTGAAAAACAACATAATTCTTAAGGTGCACCTATATTAGCAATGATGTTTGTCTCCCGTGTGGGGTAAAGTTCACATTTTCCCATTCTCGTTCAGAAACCTCAAGATAGTCAGGAAACAGAGGATTTTCAAGGAAAGGAAAGGATTCATAATAGTTTGTAAAGCTATTAAACAGCGCGAATTTCCTCAGTGGATCACTTTGATGCCCATCATTTGTCCGTGTACGCATTTATCACGTATTTCGATAAAATTTGCACCTGACTTTCGATGGACATGCGTTTTTATATATGGGACTGGGAGAGGGGGGGGGTGTATCACCATCAAAGGAGGCAAATATATTAACCCGGCACCTACACCAAAAAGTTGTGTATAGTCAAGGCAATTGTTTGTATCCCTTTTCGTTTCTATGTCTATCAAGTAGCTTCTCTCCCTATATTATGTATAATTGTATCCGTGCTTGTTTATAATATAGCAACGGTAAACACGAATATTAAATAGCATCATGCTTTTTTTGACACAGGCTTATTATTTTATAGGGAGATGTAAGCCTGAAGGCCGGTAGACCACGAATATTAAGTAAGTATAGCTGATTTGAATTCTCGCTAGTGAAAGAAAGGGTAGGTACAGGAGAATATACCTGAGATTATGTGTCTTCATGAAGCTCCTCTTAATTGATTCATTTTATTTTATTTATTAGTATTTTGGTTTTCTCAATTTTTCCTTTTTTTTGTTGTGCGTATAGATTTTTTTATTTAAATTGTGCTATTGATGTTGACTATTCAATAACGCCTGAATAAAGGCCTAATTTTTATTTTGTATCATTAAATTTATTATTTTATGTAATTAATAACTTTCACTAAATTCTCACTTTGTAATATACATAACATACACACAACATAATAAACATAACTTGTCTATTACTATAAAGACCTCCCGGCATCGGTACGTGACGGTAAAAGTGTATGACGTCAATCTTGCTAGTGTTTAAAAAACAACTTACTATTATAGTTTTAACTTTATTATACTCATTATTCAACTCATAGGTGTAGAATAATTGTCTAAAATATAAACTACGTGATTCTACAGTTATGACACCATGGTTTGTAGAAACTTGAATCAAGGTCTAACAAATCTACATGCGGAGTTTTGGCTCTGTATGAAGATTTAGAGGATCTTGGTTTAGACGATTCTGAGCATGATTGTGATTGTTTTAACTGTAATCTGTATGAATTTATTGTAACCTATAGGCATAGGTCAACGAGGTAGATAGTCTAGTCGTTGGCATATAGGCTATTAAAGTAGAAAAGTAATATCGGTTTCCACTTAAATAAGAACATAGTAGTTTACCTTACTTGACGTCTAGTTTTATCTTCTGTACGTTTTATTCTGTACCCCGCGTACTTACTAACTTGCAGCGTAAATCACAATTTAAGACTAAACATGTAATAGGTTAACCACGCACGTGTTATTAACGTGGGTGGTTGTCCTACTTACCCGACAGAAACATGTAAGCTCCTGGAAAATAATGAATTGAATTAAATTGAATAGAATTGAATTGAATTGAATTGAATTGAATTGAATTGAATTGAATTGAATTGAATTGAATTGAATTGAATTGAATTGAATTGAATTGAATTGAATTGAATTGAATTGAATTGAATTGAATTGAATTGAATTGAATTGAATTAAGTAAAAATTTGCCTTTTGCCTACCATATTTTTTGTCCTGTTGTTTTAGTCCTAACATGACCTACCTCACTATATTTCGTATTATCTTTGCAGCCTTTTGAAATCAGCTGGTGCCGCTAGCAAGACTGCGGACTCTTATATCACCAGTTGAAGATTTACCCATTATTTGGTAAAAACACTTCCATACAGACACGACAGTGTTGGCTCGAACGCGCGACTATGATTCGGGAGGTCCAGGATTCAAATCCCGTCGAGACCGGCAATCCTGACTGAAGGTTTATTCCGAGGTTTTCCTCGGTATAATGCGAATGCAAAGTATTCAGTCCTCTTAAACAGCCCTCAGACATCCAAACTATAATATACCTATAGTTATAGTAACTTGGAGAGGGGCATGCATTGCACCCATGGGCATGTGTCCCAAGATAAATAAATAAAGTTAAATCCTTACAGATGATCTGCGCGTTAATATTATGTGTACCTATTTACTTCTAAAGTTTGATGCCCAGTGACTGTACATTGATCACAAAGATTTAAAGCGAATCTTTTGCGATAACAACCCACAAAACTTTTCGCAACCTCATACTTACTTCAATACTTCTTTCTCCCAGACTATTTATGCATCAACTTTGTAACATACATTTCCTCTGCTCTGACAACATGGAACTTATTACGTCTTTGTCGTTTATTGCTTTTTAACTTAATTTCCCTTTTCAGCGAAAAACACTCATCCCTGACAGAACACCTTTTATGTGACAAAGGAAGCAATTGTATATCACTTTACTGACAAATAAGCGTTTAATAACACTTTTGAGGGCAGTTTCGTACAAAATTGAAAATGATTGCGCTTTATAATAAAAAAAATTACAATGAATTATATTGCGTTTATTGCGTATAAAATAAAATTCCACGCAAAAAACAGTTATATTCAATAATTTAGAAACTGCCATGTTACAAAATTCTGTATAAATTCTAAAATTACAAATTTAAATGAGTGAGATTTATATGGCGCAAAAAATAAAAATCCAAGCAAGGAAACTAAAATACTGAAAAAACAGTTGAAATTACCATGTTACAAAAGTATGCATTCACAAATCTCATGATGATACGTATTCGCTGCTTTTAAAACGCGATGCTCGTTAAATGTTACGATTGTTTATTTCAAATATAAAGCGAACTTCAGGTCGATGTCTCTATTAAACTATTTTCGACAACCACCAGTTGTTTTGTGCGTTATTTACGTCTTTAGATATCTTGAAAACACACCACACCACAATGTATTTATATTTCATTTCATTTTAACGATAAGAAATTAAATTAAGAGTATATCCACTCAGTCGCAGAGCAGATTTCAGAGGGAGGGGGAGGGGAAGTTGTGGGGGGGGGGGTTAATGAAATAAGATGCTAACCAACCCTGTCGAAACCGACACCATCGATAAGTGAATAATTGCCAATCAGCACTTTCGGCAATGATATTACGTTTTACAACTTACGAGTTGCCCGTCGGAAATGAGATACGGTTGAGACTCTCTAATCTCAAAAGCTTTTAACTTATAAAAAATTAAACAAATACCAACTAGACAGTGAACTTGCTAAAATAAATTGTATTGTCCTTCCGTGTTGGTTTTTCATAATTATGGTTGGATGTGATCGGGTTAACATGTATTACAGTATTAAATATCCATTTTAAAATCATCTGATCGTCAAGTGCAGCAAATTTCATATACATTCCGGGCCACTTTTAACCTCATTTTCATTTAACAAATTTTATGTACGTTGTTTAGGTATGATGCGTGTGGCTTAACCAACGAACACGTCCACATTTTAAATGATTTTTTACGACATAGGTTTCAAAAATTACTAAAAATTGTATCTTTTATGGAATATTAGTAATCAGTTTTTTTTAAAAGTAAGGAATATAAAGAAAATGTACTCAGATGAAGTCATGCGCATATTCTTTCTTAGAAACCTAATAAAGTTTCGAATTTGTAGGGTGAAAATTAAAGCTAAAAAGTATTTAAATAAAACACTCGTGCATCCCGCATTAAAGCTTGGTTTGTCCAAGCTCATACCGAATAAAATGTGTAAGTTGTAAGCCTACCTTTCTGCGCGAATGTGGCGGCGAAGTCTGTTCACACTTTTGATATTTAATTGACGGCTTCATTTTCTGCCTAGGATCGTAAACAGACAAATAATGCATCTTACTTTCAGCACTATTCCCCGTCGACATAATTATTGTGTACGGTATTGAAACCAGCATTACTATCACATCACTGCTTTGATCACAATCACAAACTATCACATACTTGGCAATATCTTATCACACTCCACAATAACTTAGATCCACTGAATAATAAAATGGCACTTTATTTATCCACAACTCAATTCAGACAAAAAGGATTTAAACGATTTAAGATTTAAATACGTATCTGTCGCCTACGTTATGGACATCCACTCATATTGTCTACTCTAGCACTTTAACTTATTCAGACACAAGAAAAATAAACACCGATACACAAAAAAGACAATATTATCGACACACTTTCACAATGCACATATTATTATAAATGTTAATTTAAAAACACTTTTAATCGAAGCATTGATAGACGAAGATAAGAATTATTTAACACTCGTTCAACAAACTAAAGTATGTGATTGTTAAATTATTCAGAAAATACACACGAAAAAATCACGAAAAAGAACCACTCATCACAAAATGTATATTATTATTAATCAAATTACAGCCTTCTAAACGGAATTGTAAGTGTGGCAGCTAGGCGCCACCTGTGTTAGACGGCGCGAACTGACAGGCTGCATACACCACCGTCGCGCGCGGTGCCCGACGTACAACTAACATCACATCTTGTATCTAGCCCCAGTCCCCATCGCTGCACGGGCCAACACAACGGCACAACGCGCACGCATACCAACCTGCACAACTCATTACACAATGTGCAGATTAATTAATTTAACCCCTTCCAGTATTTACTCTATTCGGTCATTTGCAGGAATGAAATTGAATATGATAATTGTTAAATGGAAATTCGAAGGGAAATATTTCAATACTGTTAAATAATGTTGAACCATGTGTAAATGTAACCTAGTTTCAAGCGTACACCATAGTTCGCTGTCCGTTTGGAAATGTTAAAGGAAATAAAGGATCTGATGATTGCTTCATTTCCATTACATTAAAATTAATATAAATACTGTTGATAATATGTTAACAGCTATATGTTGACCATAGTAGCTAACAAACGAATATTTGGAGTATATGGAAAGTAAAAAATTATATAATAATAATAATAATAATAATAATAATAATAATAATAATAATAATAATAATAATAATAATTATTATTATTATTATTATAATAATAATAATAATAATAATAATAATAATAATAATAATAATAATAATAATAATTATTATTATTATTATTATAATAATAATAACAAAAATATGAAATATGAAATGTATTGTTTTAATTTCATATTGTTATCATACAGTTTGAATACGTTATCAAGAATAGTTGTCATAATAATCACTATTTCAAACTTTGCTTTAAATAATACAGTTCATTATTTTGTCCGCATCTATGTAATTAATTTCATTTAGTTGTTTTCCCTTGTAAATCAGTTTTTATAACTGAATAAGATAGACGTCAATTTAAATTTTTTTAAATATTACCTACGCTAGTATGAAAATATGATGTAGCATGCATGCCTCGATATTGTAGAAACACCATAGTTTAGTTACGGAGGTTGCACATTTTACGGCTTTTCTGTTCTCTGAGTTCTAGAAGACACATTCGGAATCAACTCCAATTAGAGCAGTGTTAATTATACAAACAACACTATTTAAAACAAATATTTTAGTGGTAGAGTAAGTTTTTAATTAGTGAGAATATATGATACTCGTATTTCGTCACAGCGCTGAATAATATGTAGAATCATAATATACGAGTACGCCTACATAGGTAAACCCCTCTTGTCGCGCTAAGGTGTGCAGAAGTTCGTGATTTGAAAGCAACAATGGAGGTACCTTCCCTATATGAAGGCATGATAAATAATACAGACAACTCTATCCATCAATATCCAATCTTATTCCTGCAATAAGTCGGGTAGAGTAAGCGGATCCCCCCAGCCCCCCCCCCCCCCCCCCCAAGCCACGATTGACGCTTCGTCTTCCCAGACATTGTCTAGTTCTTCCTCTGCATTCTCTTCTTCAAATTCGTCTTCTTCAAGTCTTCTTACCAGTTTTTGCCATATTCCTAACACTTTTTCTGTCTTACTATTTCCCAAGCTGCATTTTGTATTTGAACATAAATTTATATTACATTTTCCCCCCTCAATCTAGGTCACCTTCTGTTTCTCTGTTAGTCCCGTGAGTATTGTTTAAATTGTTACTCTATAAACTCAATACAACTATAATATAATGTTATACTTTTGTTCCATCATAGAGAAGTAGAAGATTTCTAGAAAACTTGCATGTCGTGGTTTGTTAGTCAGTACTTCTGCAGAGGTTGGAATGCTTAGACAAAAACTCTAAAATTAATTATTACATTAATTTAAAAAAAAAATTATTAGAGTTTCCACTCATTTAAACTGTTTCAGTGGGACTTAAATCAAGCGGACCTAGACCCTGCATGTTGTATTATTATATTGTATTATTGTTTGTATACTCGAAACTGACAAAGAATTTTCTCATGAACTGCTATTATGCATAATAGACTTACTTGTCTTCCTCCATTAAAATGATCTAATTCAGTTATTCAGAAGAAATATTTTACTGTAATTATTTTAGTCATTCAAAAAAAAAATTGGAAGTGAAATTCCCCCATGTCTAAATTTTCTGTCTGTCCGTCTGAACGTGTGTCACGTTACACGATAAACCGCACATGACCCCGTAAAATGAGCCTTTGTGTTGTTAATATTTTTCTTAAAAGACGATGCAGAATGTTGTTGGTGACCCTGGGGGTCATGGGTCATCGTCACTGTCGAACCCGGCACCAAAGTGACCAATGTTAAAGAGGGTTTTATTTGTGTAACATTCGAATACGATATGTTGATTAAGTAACGTCGCTTTCTTTTTTTATTTTATTGTAATTTGCTTGAGTGTCAATAGTGCGTTACACGTAGAGTTATAGCTGTCAGGTATACTGGGGGTTTAGACAGAAAGCGGGGGCGACATTCACTTCAAACTCATCATGGAATCCACTGCAAAGGCTATTTACAGCTAAGAAATCTATGGCCGACGGTAGTCACACCTTGAAAATGATACAGAATTGCTCTTTTAAAAAATGCCTCCGATAACAGTTACTACTTTTAGTTCGTCAAGACTTTTGAGTTTTACAATAACTCTCACAGGCATTTTGGTTCTGCTATACCGTTGGATGTCTAAAGTGGAATATCGAATAGGTAAATAGATAACATCAAGTTTTACGAATAGCTATACTGGTATACTGGTATCAAAGATAGAACGACAACAAAGTAAAGGAAATATGTATAAGCTTTTCAATGAAGTTGACATACATACGCCTTAACTTATTAAAACATAATCACTTAAAATAATTTTGAAATGTTAAAGTAAATTCCTAACTGGCAAAACCTCATTTCTGTATTCTTTGTCGAATTGCTATGCAGCATTTCAAAACTTGTTAAAATGGCTCTTTTCGATCATTAGAGCTATTTTAACAAGCTTGGAAATGTTGCATAGCAATTCTACAGAAAATACAAATACGAGGTTTTGCCACTTGGGTATCGGAGTACTTTTTGGTTGATAAAATGAATCTCTAACGTGTATTCTACTGCAGTTGGTTATTAAATTTAACTTGTAGTGCAAACTGGGAAACTTGCCCTCCAGAGTGCATTTGCATGCCCCTCTTCAGGTACCCAACTATGTATTTTGGCGTTAGAATAGTTATGAATGGAATGTTCAAGTACTGATAAAGACCATTTAGTGCCTAAAGTTTGCATTAACTACTGAAGAAAACTTTGGATTGACGATGGGAGGTATCGATCTTGGACCTCCCGGATCGTCTTACGATTTACGCTTGAGCTATATCTGTCGCTACCGGTTTAAGTTATTGGAATATATACGATGCTGAAGAAGGTATATTATTGACCATTACGGTTCTTGCATCAAACTGGAAGTATTTCAGCAGTTTGAAACCCAACCAGTCCTCATTCAGTTCAATATGGATCTGGCTAAACAAACACCCTCTACTCTCTAATGCTACTGGGTCTTCACTGATACTTCAGGCAGTGATTAACGGTTTAAACGTCCCTCTCCCGATTCCAACAAACAATGATATTGATTTTACACAATGTTGGTTTTATTGGCTAAAATAATGGAGAGGCGAAGACTAAAATAAAAATTACTTAAGCTATCGGTCAAAGGGCGATGCAATCTAGTGAAGCGTTAGAGTTATGAATTATTCCAGTCATGGCTAAGTTATACGCGTTCTGTTATCTTGTCAAATGTTTGGTTATTCAAGTCCAGTTCGGTCCTAGATCAAAGCACTGAACTACGTCGTTATATTAACGCCTTGCACACGCACACAAAACACAAAAAACAAAACACAAACACAAAACGCAATAACACAAACACAAACACAAACACAAACACAAACACAAACACAAACACAAACACAAACACAAACACAGACACAGACACAGACACAGACACAGACACAGACACAGACACAGACACAGACACAGACACAGACACAGACACAACACAGACACAGACACAGACACAGACACAAACACAAACACAAACACAAACACAAACACAAACACATAAAAAAGGAGTTAAATCATTTTCCGAGATGAGATCTGTCACACGGGATTTGGAGGGAATCCACTCTCGTACTTTGTGTCGTACTTCACAAAATAGATTTTAAAAGACGAGGTTGCGTCACGATTCTTATAGTCGCGTTGATGGATGAGCGGAGGGCCGATCTCCCCATATTTCTTCATTCGATACAAGTATTTAAAGTGCTAATTTCCTGAGAAATATTGTTTTATGTAAAATACCCAAATTCAACGAATATCTAACATGTTCATATTTATATGTTTCAATAGGTCACCTGAAAACATAAAGCTAGAATTAGACTTTTCTCCGTACAGAGTTAAGACAACATTTCTAAGTAAACACGAAAACAAACCATCGTACGGTTAAAAAAAGTAGAAGAGGTACTAAGTTTTAGAGATTCCGAAGGTTCTATGAAAAATTCGATTTCTCGTAAAGAGCAAACAAACCGACAAAAAAACAAACAAAACAAAACCAAAAATGACCTATTTTTATCGGGGTTGTGAAATTCAAGTTTTAACTACGCTAGCTTTTAGCTTCATTCTGTACCCACAATACACAATCCATCATTAATAAAATGCAATCGAGTTAAACATTCAAATTTTTCGCACATACAATTTTTATCTAAAATTGAATCCTTAATAAATTTGCATATGATTTACATCACAATTACATTGCATATTGCCTTCTGTCACAAACAGTCCCTAGTTCTTTTAAATAAAAAAATGATGAAACCTTATCAATTCACACATATTTACCACTCAATACATTTTTCAAATTCATTTCATACATTACTATTGAAATAAATTTACAAAAAAGGAAAATGAATTGAAACAATAATAAGTTAAGTTTTCCATAAAAAAAAATCACAATAAATTATTAATGCATTTATAGAGTTCACATAATTTTAAACTTATGCAATGATTGGATTCATTTAATCTTTGAGGCAAGCTATTGCAGTTTTTGATCCCTTAATTAAATATCGTCTCAGTTTATGCGGTTTTACTTACAGTTAATGTAACACAAGTTTGTACTTTATTCATCGTATTCAGAGTTTGAGATAAAATTATATTATGCATGGTTTTTATTATAGCTGAGCAGAATACCGATATTTCGAAATATCGAAATTCAATGGAAATTTAACCAAAAACTGTGATAACTTAAGCGGGGATATGAATTTTGGGCAATGTTACTTTATTTGGGGGTCTTAATGATGTAATAACTACGACAATTATATTTATATCTTTAAATTTTGGTTCGCGAGCGTAATGATTGTGGAGATGCCGGGTCATTAAACATGATTCTCAGAACTTAAAAATCGTTTTTCATTTGCTCTTTTCATATGTATATAAAATGTATTATATGTTAATAATACAGTATATTATGTTGGTGTGACAAATTTAAAAAGTGCCTCCACCCGGGATTGAACCCGGGACCACCCTAAGCTCTTACCGACTGAGCAATGAAGACACCAGATCAAATTCTGTATATTTCTTCTTTTTTGTATAAACATTGCTAATATCGTCTGTAGAGTGTGATAAGAGCAGGGGCCGGACAGCCAAGATCCCGGGTTCAATCGCCGGTGGAGGAACTTTTTAAAATTCTATGATACCACATAACAGCGTCATAAACATGTCTAATATATATGTTAAAACTATCTTTACGGAAAATATTTCACACAATGTTTATAAAACTCATTTTATTAAATCTTTTCGGAAAACTAGGTTTCCATTTTCAAGGGACGGGTAAATCAAAATTCAATAAAACAACAACAGCATTATCAAAATTAGCAAATAAAAACTTTGTCACATTTTGCAAACAAAGGAAATTACAAAGATCCAATTGCAGTGACCACAATTGCAATTGTAACCGGTAAAGGCATTTTTAAAAAAAATTAGTGTCATAGTCCTACTATAAAACCAAGGTTAAACATAATTTACACAGTAAAATTTCAACATCGATATCGATATTTTAGTGTTACATCGATGATTGAATGATATCGTAGCCCAAGCCCTAGTTCTTTATACAATTCTCAAAATAATTTGCATTATTCCACTTTAAATTTTGAAAATCAATCAAAATTATACTCCTGATTTGCTGTTCCTGATTATGGCAAACCTATATTCGTTTATGGATCGTCTAATAAATCAGTTTTTGTCTTTCGATTTTTTTCTTACCTTTGTTTCTTTTTTACTTTATTTTTTCCTTTCTTTTTTTTTCTTGTTTTTTTTGTTTTTTTACATTTTTACTTTTCTTTTCATTCCAACCTTTTTATAAATGTCGATTATTCATAAATTGCACTTAATATCTTTATTTTATCAAATTTGTTAAATTTAAGATGTCTGAATATCTATTTCAAATTACTTAAATGTAGTTCATTGAATGGTCGTCTATTAATTAGATTTATTTAGTTGCCTTCCTTTTGAAATCAGGTATTTAAACGAATAGGATAGGACGTTAAAATAAATAAATAAATAAAAAATACATATTTATTCTTCTAAGGGATATACATAACTTTTTTAAATATTATTTGATTATAAGACTAAAGTTGTGTATTTCATGTATTTGCATTAGACCCCATTATGTCACATTGTTACTAGATAATATTATTATATGTACATTTTTATGTACAAAATTTTATTTTTAAAACTTATTTGACAAACTTTTAGTACAAAAAATATGCCTTACTTAATAAAATGAATCACTAAGCCTTTTCCACGGATAATTAATTCCACTGGGAACTACCAATACCAGTAACATGTGTTGATTAAAGCTGAGATAGCACACCAATCTCATCTGTTTAATGAGATATGAAACTATAACAATAAACTGGCCAGCTCCATGATTGCAACGAAGATTTGACAAAGTGACTATAGCGTTGTTTGAGATGGAGTAGAAAAGCGATATTTTGACAGGGGAGATTAGAAACCAAGCACGACAAAAAGTTACGCAATTCTCACCAAATAAGGGGTGATTTATTGCGTATCATATTTTAAAACAATAGCAGGTAATTAAAATTGTTGTGGCGAGTGAAATATTAGGAGAAATTAATGATTGCGAGACTGCTCATTCTACAGCATCACTCAAGAAACAACACTCATGTAAAAATGATTTAAATACTTCAACTTTAAGTGTCCTTTCAACATAATAGCATGAAATATAGTATTCTGCTTTTAAAAAAAAAACATGTTATAAGATAGGCATTAGTAAGTGTATGGTGTGATATTAAATCAGGGCATTAATAAGTGCATCGAACCAATATTATTATTTTCTGAACCGAAATTATATTAATTTAAACGAAATAGAAAATAGAAAATATCAGTTTTCAGTTCAATCCATTTCCAATTAGGTGTTTTTTTTTTCAGTTGTTGGTTCGAACCTGTCCGATGCGCTGATCTAAAATCATATTTTAAACTTTTAAAATCTTTGCCCATGGTACCTTTGTTAGAAACCACGCCAAATATCACCAGTTTATCAATCAATACTCAAAATAATATTTGTTCGGTGTATTGCTTATCAAATGTATTGTTTTCAATCGACCATAAACCAAATACTGGTAATTTCTTAACACTCAATGGACAAGTCAAGTTTGTTTTAGTAAATCTCAAAACAGCGCATGTTGTTTGTTGGAATATCAGTTTGAAGATTCATGTTTTGACTTCGTTAGGTGAGCATCGTTTAATGTTTCACTTATTATCCTACAGAAACGCAGTAATATGCTCCATAATAATATTTCTAAACGAATTCCATCCTAGTATAGCAAGGTAATCGAAAAACTTACAAAGTTTCCTATCTTCGCCATTTACCTGTGCTGCTTCGTAACCTCATTATATAGGTGCTTATTTCGTTTTTTTCTATATTCCCTTTTTTACCGTGCAAACTGTTAATATTTTATATTTAATAACACAAGGATCTATAATTTATATATTTTATTTATATATATATTTATTTACAATTATTATTATTAATATCATTACAATGATTATCTATATTTTCATATTGTTACAATAGCCACACCGCAGGAGATCTAATTCCTTTAGTGGCCAAAAACAAAATGCTTTCAAAAAATATATATTCTGTATTTAATAAATATTCTATTCTATTCTATTCTATTCTATTTTTTAAATTATATTATCGTAATAGTTATGGCCAGAATTTGTTACATTGCACAATAAGTTTAAAACGAAATCAATATAATTTGCAACACCAAAAACAGGGTAAAGGGAGTTTAAAATTTTCAAGACGACTACAATATAGGTGGTGTAGTAATAATAATTGTATTATTATGTAAATCTTTAATTTAGCGTTGCAGTTAAATTTTGTACAAAAGAAACACTTAAGAGTAAATACAATTTGATTTTATCAATTTATCAACTTCTCGGGAACAAAAAGCTTATTCTGCCATCAGATAATGAAAAATAAAACTATAATAATCAAGAACATATGAAAAGACACGAGAGACAATGTGCAAAGAATGTATACATTAAAAATAGGATGATTTAAAAAAAAATAGTGAGGTTCGTATAAAAACTTGTTTATCTACCAAAACAATACATTTTTATAAAAAATATTGATAAAACTCATGTAACAATCCAGCTAAATACTTTATTTGTGTAATCTCCCGACATCAGAAGCAATGAAGCATCCCAAAACTTCAAAATAAATGCTACACCATTGGCCTATGGGCAATGCAGAGTCTGAGTGAACTTGTGATGAAGCAACACATCCGCTCTCTACCAACTTATGTGTTGTATTGTGATTCGAGAATAGATTAATTCTAAAACTTTTAAATGTCTCGCTACCCAACCAACCAATCAAAAAACTTTAATAATAACAATAGAAAAAAACAATAACAAGAAACAAGAGGAATTTCACAAACTTCATATCATAATTTTCATGTCCTGAAGAAGAAGATAACATGGTCTTCGAAACGTCGACAGAAAGATATCACTACCGCCGCTACGAAACAACCCGATAAATAAAAAAATGTCAGATTAATTCTACTTGAAAAACTTAAATCAGGGTTTGTACAAATCGGCCAAGCTGTGCTAGATAAATGACAATAATTAAATTAATTTAGATGTAATTACATTATTGATTTATATGAAATTATCACAACCTATCGTGTTGTAATACGTAATTTGAGACGACTGTATGGTTAAAGCGTAAACAGTGTTGTAACGAACATACTTAAACTCTTAATAATTTACTTAATAACTTAAATATCTATTTATGATAAGTGCCGAAAAAAATGTCAAGTATTTTTGTTCAACTGTTAGCGAATAATTATAAATTAATCAAGTTATTTTTTACATATTCTGAGTCGTTTATTGATATTTAAAGTTGTCTAGTAGTATATCAATTATTCCGTATGTGAAAATCGAGGTTAGCATTGCAATAAAAACTACAACTTTATAATCGAAATAAAGTTGTTCTAGAGATTTCAATTGTATCTGGGATTGTTTGATAATAATAATAGAAATTTAAACAACTACTGAAAGAAACAAAGATATGAAATATCCTACTTGACGCTTTGTATTACCCATAATATTTGTAAGCGAATGAATGAAAGAAGAAGAAAATCCTCCCTACACCAATCCCATCTTGTCAGTTTCTACTGAAGTGAATAGCGTTCAGGGAAGACAAGAAGACGTGGACGCAATTCCCCCGGGATAGACGGGAACGAATGCTCGAATAAGTCCCTAAAATGGGTCACGTCTCGTGTGATTGAGCGCATTACTTTCATTAATTGAAGCTTCAGCCAATACTGCAGTGTGGGTAGTGCCGACTACAGGCTGCAGTGCCGTCCATCAGGTGGAATATATGGGGGGAAGCAAGTGCAATGGAGAGAGAGTTTTCTGTCTAGGCCTTAGTGCATAATATCAAAGTGTAGCTACTACTTTGGATTTAAACTAGGAAACCCTCAGTTGGACGCGTTGATAAGCGAGCACGTGCTATAGCTAGGCCCACATTGCACATTTTTTTAGATTTTAAAATTTGCGACGTTCGCTGTCCACAGGGCCATGTTTCCAATATTATTTATTATTGCCAAGGTATTTGGGTAAACCCGTGGGTAAACCTTTACTTTGTGGATAAAATCCACCGCCATCTAAAGGACTTTGACATAATTTCCTTGGTAACAAATAAAACACTGCTTCCTTGATAGTATTTTGATTACTTCTAGGTGGCAGTGCATAGTGGCCAGAAACCTCGTGCGACTTTTCGTTGCCATGGTAACGTAACTTTTGTTAAAATGAAATTTCCATCTACACTACTTATCGGATCAAAATAAAATTAACATATTCGTGACCGGACGGGCATTCTAAATGATTTGGCCACCTCAGATTTTGTCGCCGTTTAGTTTGAAAAAAAAAACACGACACGCGACAAAATCTGAGGTGGCCAAATCATTTAGAATATCCGTCCGGTCACGAATATGTAACTTAGTAACTTTTTGAACGATTTTGCCACAAAACTAATGGCATTCAATCCAAATCGAAGCTTGCGGATGGTCCAAATTTCAACTTGATCCGAACCTCCGTTCGAACGTTATGGCGAGACACACAAACAAACAAACAAAAAAAAAACAGTGACTATTTTTTCTGGCAGAGTCAAATGGAAACGCTTGCTTCGCTCGCTTAATTGAATGAGCAAACAATAGAAAAATTAATTATTTAAACAAATAATTATCAAAACGTACATATTGAAATCAGCACACTATAAATCACAATTGCAATATTTGCATGAACGAAGTGAAGACATCAATTTAACCGACTCAATGAAGAAAGTTCGTGTATCTATATGACGTGAGAAAACTAGGGCGCTTCAACCGGTTAGGTCATATTGCGCCGCCTGTGAATGAAAGTAAATTAGAAGAGTTAATGCAGGTATGTTGATGATAAGATTGTTTTCTAAGTGTATAAATAAACAAAAGAAATTGAAGATGAAAAAATAATAGCAAAATAAAAGTTATGTATGTAAATGAAACATGTATCTATATGTTCTTTTGTTTTTCTGCGTGTTTATTTCGACCAATCACGTTAATTATCTACAAAATCTCGTCGAAATTTTCAGTGAACCTATGAAACCTAAATTCTGAATCCAGTTAAAACACACACACGAGCGAAATAGAAAGCAAATAGAACAAAAAAATTAAACTTTTTTCCTGATTAGCGCCCATATCCTAGTTTTACAAACTAAACTTTGTTATTCCTGCCTTTCTACTACTATAACAATCTTACAATTTGCGTATTTTTAAATGTTATTAATAGACTTTCTAGTGAAAGCATCGTTCAAGATCATATTATAGTTTTTTTAACATTTTAGTTGCTAGGACAATTGTAACAATTCTGACGTAAATCAGTTGTTGAAAATATTCAACTTTTGTACACGCGTCCATTGTTGGTTACTAATAACCATAACAAAACATACAATGTGATGCAACAGAATTCAATATTGTCAGAATACGACTTCAATATATACAGTAAGAAAAATTTAAATATTGAGACAAGAAAGAGGCGAGGTTCGGGTTTCTGGTTGTCCACATTTCATATTCACAACCGCGGTTTTAATATTCAAATATGTTACTTGTTTTTAATCAAGTGTCGGATAATATTATGCAACGATTCTGCGTTGAGTAACCACAGACGACCGACAGACCCTCACACCTGTCACTAAAAGTAGCTACTACGTTTTTACTGTATATTTACCACATTTAAGGTAAACAAACATATCTGTTGGTTTTTCACGCATTCGACCCAGGAAAACTGGTGCATGCAGTACGAGTACGACAAAGTACGACTTTTTCCATCAAATATACTGATTTGAACGGGTTTCAAAAACAATTCTGTATAAAACATAAAATATGCAAGAATATAATAATATATCACTTTACTTTTTCTAACCCAAAATTATCTATTGACATACAAAATAATACTGGAAAGTCATGATGTTGCATATTGATTTTGGAGAGATACGTGGCTTTTATTGTCACTAACAATGTAATTTTAATTCTATTTGTATAGACTCTTTCCAATAGGGAGTCGTGCGTCAACAACCCAATAAAAATAAATATGACACATTCTTGAGATGTGACAGGCAGAGTAATACCAAACGGAATGTGTTGCATCTGACATTCTTTGCGAATCAATGACACGTGTCGACTTCCGCCATCTTGTCGAGTAATTCGATCCCGCCATAGCTTGCGATTTGGCTGATGATGTAGGTAGTAAACTTTAGGTGTCGTCGGGATAGCTATAAATTACTTTCTGACGTTAGAAGGAAGTAAAATATCTATAGTATACTATTCAACATTAAATTACTGTCATCACATATTGGGCTATAAATTTAATAATTGTATCAATTAAAAAGTTTATTGATAGTAATTATAAAATTATTCAGGGCGATGTAGCGAATATTGCGAGAGCAATTTTATAACATCACTGTTATGAGTAATTATTATTTTATTATTGTGAATGTGCAAGACTGTAAGATGAATGAAACGACGCTAGGATTACAAGAATCATAAAATTTGAGTATTACATATTAGTTTAAGTTTAAGCTGCAGGTCAAGTATAACCTAAGCCAATCAAAACAAATAAAGACTCTACAGAGAAGGGTTTGCTTTCGTAGTATCTAATAATTTACATACTCCACATTCCTTAACAAAGTAGCCAGAGGTTTAGCCGAGGTCGTTTAAAGTTTAAACGGTTCCCACTCAAACACCGAAGTAAAGAAGTCTTCGGGCGTGGTGAGGGGTAGAGTGGGTGACCGCTATGCCCTGAAAATCACGTATACCGCTGGTTAGAGCAGATGGAGGGTTCGAGAGCTAGTGTAACGACTTCGTTTTCCTCGAAGTCTGCACGGCAGTCCGGGTTAGTGGAGGAACCTATATGGCTGTCAAGGCAAGGTTACACCGTCCTTTCGGATGGGGCGAAGCCGTTGGTCCCCTTGGTACTTTTAGATAAGAGTAGACTACGTGCCGGTACCGGGTTTCCCCTCCTCCCTTCTGTTCATTCTTCCTCCACATCTATCACCATTCATCGAATCGAATAGCCGAATTGCATTAATATGAGACGTTAAGCAATATCCAATCAATCAATCAATCCTTAACAAAGTATGCAGTGGTTCGTCTGGTGCACCATCTGGATTTAAATTAAATTATCTGTTACATTATATGTATTTCTTTTATAATCAAGTAAGTATTCTAAAACAGTCGCGGCCGTTTCCCGTCGCTAAAGAGATAATTGGTTTTGTAATTCGCCTGGCACAGATGGGCTAACTTTTCCATACCGAGTGAAGTTTCTGTATTCTGTAGTGCTGAACTCGCCTGGCGAAAACATTAACTCGACTCGCAGTCGCACCTTTCTGTTCGGTATTGACTGAGTGTAGGGGGGGGGGGGATTTTGCGTGACAAGTGCTGATCAGAGTTACTCTGTAAGTAGTATAGTAACAGACAAAAGCCGGAACGTGCTCCTAAGACCTACATTTAAATACGGTAGCACCACCTATCCGAATGGTCACTAGGCGCCCTGACAGTATGTAAAGTGTAAATCGAAAAATTATTTCTTCAAATAAAAACTCTTCATCACAACATAACATTATATAATATCTTTTTCAAGTAGAATATTCTTCCAAGATCCATGTCGCCTTTTGTAAATCTGCCCTTAATGTTTTTTTGTTTTAAAGCTAATAATTGTTAGTAATTAATTTATATGTTGTACGGCAACATATTATGTTATTACTAGGAAGCTTCGCAAACGCTTTTTCATGCGCGTTGTTGGATGAGCGTAATTTTTATAAAATGAAATAAAACGTAAAATTGCGATTTTTATAAGAAATAATTTTTCGATTACGCCAAATTTCACACAATATTTTAATTATAAAATTTAGGTTCTGTGAAAAAATCATTACAATCGAAAAAAGCATATAGGTGTTATAAGTCGAAGAAATTTTAAAAATCGAAAAAATCGTAAAATTGCGATTATCACGAGAAATAATACTTAGATTGCGCTCAAATTTCTCTCGAATATATTAATTTATAAAATAAAGGTACTATGAAAAATCATTGCAATAAAAAAATTAAAATAAAATAAAATAAATAAAGCATGTAGGTGTTATAAATAGAAGAAATGTTAAAAATTTAAAAATCGTAAAATTATGTTTTTCATGAGAAATAATTTTTTGATTACGCTCAAATTTCACAAGAATATATCAATTCATAAAATAAAGGTTCTGTGAAAAAATCATTACAATCGGATAAAGCACGTAGGTGTTATATGTCCAAGAATTTAAAAAAAAATCGTAAAATTGCGATTTTCATAAGAAATAATTTTTTGATTGCGCTCAAAAACGTGGCAGTTCTAAGTTAAGAGATTTCGAATTCATCCAGAAAATTTAATCGCAATTGGAGTATCGGTTTAGTCGGAATCGTGTTAACAAATACACATGCAAAAATACAGAAAAAAAACAATCCGGATTTTTTTCTTCAGTGTAGTAGAATGGAATCTTCTCTTCGCTCGCTACGCTCGCTACACTCATGCAATAAGGTATTTTTAGAAGGGTGACAAGGATTGTCAAAGTGTGCCCTTTAGAAAACGACCGTTAGGCATATTCGTTGTCAGATGTCACCTTAGCCGCTTGCGGAAAATAACATTTACAACAAGTTCTGGTGTTTTATAAAAAAAAATTAACAAATCGATAGTAATTGTTTGCACTAAGATTCCCGGAGTGTTCCGAGGTGCCGGCTGCAGGCGCTCCAAGTTGCGCGCAACTTCTCCAGACACTCGAGCACTCAGCGCGCGCGACTAACAAAGCAACCGCTGGCAGAGACATCAAAGCGAATCTCGCCCGTCAACTAACTTGCGTCCACGAGGAAATATATGTTATGAGACAGTCTTGTGGGAATCAATATTTATCTAAAGGTATGGCAGTGATGCCCGAGGCATGGGTTCCTTTGTTTCAATCGCTTTTCATAATATTGTGATATGAAATCAAATGTTTATCTCGTTCCTGAGGCTGGAGCATATATTTGAAATGTTGTTTTAATATTAGAGTTATTAAAGAGTCAACGTTAATGTAACACACTATTGTTGGATCTCCACTTCAGTTTTACATTATTATTATTCCATTAAATTTATGCTTTGAAATGTTAATTTCAATTTTACTCAATGCTTATTTTATTTGACGGATCTTTCTTTTTGATGAGTCAATATTATTGTAACATTAAATAAAACTGATAAAATTAAAATTAAGATAAGGTTTCCGCCGATAATCGAATAAACATAGTATATAATTCGATTATTTATTATTAAAAATGTGTTTATTTGATTTATTTACATGTTTTAACGTATATCCCTTTCAGTTTAAAAAGTGATTTACAAAGAAATATATTACAAAGGTAGAATCGAATTACAGATTTTAATGTAATTGCACTGCAGAATTAAAAAAACAAACCATGACGTGTATTTCTCGATTTGGTTAGTCGGGAAACACTCGCGTAGGTATTGTTATTATTTACTACAAAATTATTAAATTTTAATTAAATAAAAGGTTGGGGCTGACTTTTTTAATTTCTGAATTGTAGTAAATAATAACATGACGTGTATGTTTATTAAATGCTTTCGAAGATATTTTTGTATTAAACAAACACTTGCACATACGGGAGCATCTAAAATATGGAGCGAAGCTACCAAATCCACAGATTCGAAGAAGGATACTCAGAAATCTCCTCGAACTTTCTAGTCTCCTTGGTGGAGGTGCCGAGTCAAAATAAACCTCCGTTTTGAGGGAGCTGGCATTGCCACCCACTCCCCGGGTCACCACATCTTCCTATATCGTCCTTGTAGAAGGGCAATGTCTGCTAAAAACTCATGTTAATCGGATGTTATGTTTGGTCACTGACGGATTAGTTAAAAGTGGTGCATAGAGTATTGTAACTGTAATAACTACTAACTGATATTGTTTTTGAATTTATAATCATTTTAATTATTGTATTTGCATTTTTTTTTGGTGTAGATTGGTGAGATGAGCTACAGGAGACCTATAGCTGCGCTCTCTAAAAAATGCTCTACAACAAAAACTAGTTTGCCAAGTTAAAGTAGTTATGCCAAGATGTAACAATACATAATTTAGTGTCGTTGATAAGAGGTAAAAGTATGGAGAACATTCAAGCTGAAACAATAGATGACAGATATAATTAATTATCAAGATGATGGATCATGTGCTGTGCACTTAGGCTTTTCTTGCCTCTACCGTCTTTCTTTTCCGGAAATCGAAAAAACACTCATTGTTTTGACTCGATGGCTACATTTTTATATAAAAAGATTTCCAAAGAAATTATCCCATTCCAGCGTACTACAGCGTACTAGGTGATGGCAAAAACACATCGATAGTTGGCATTTATGATATAGACGCTTGCAGTTTCGTAAGTCAGAGGGGTATCATTGTTACTACGATTTGGTATAAATCAGACGTATGCCTTAATAAAAAAATCTAATAATTAGTTATGCTGAAATATGCCCCAAAATGATTGCATATTTGGTATCGTGGACCACTAATACAAACTTATCCCTTGAAAATAACTGACATAATGCATAAAACCGTACTATAATTTCTAATTAAAATCCCTTTTCCATACTAAAACAATCGTGTCTAAAAACTGGATTCTAATCTATCGTACAAAATGTTTCGTGATACAGAATGGAGTGACCTGAAATCTCGAAAATACCAATGCTGCAATGCATCAATGCAATTTCAAAACAAATAAGTATTATACCTTGAGTGCGCAATGTAATTTCAATGTAATTATTTATATTATAAGTACCTAAGAAAACCTTACGCATTTTTTAAAACATTTTACGACCAAATATTATCGAGGAGCCAAATCCATTTTAGAAATATGTTTAAGTTGCTCTCACGATACTATTTTTAAAAAGTTATCAACATTAGAATTTCATTACTTAAATAAACTGACATTACTGTTTGGTAAAATTGTTTAAGTCACTATATTTTTTACAAAATAGGTAGCTCATTTACAAGGTATATTGTTTTTGTGTGGAAATGTTCTCAGCTCATTTGCAGCAAAAAAATTTATATTTAGCGGAATTTATATTATCTCTCAATTCGTAATACGCGTTTTAGAAGCAGCTTCAATTATCTACTGAGGTTTGGTGTAGGGCCCTAGTAACCAAGTGCGCTATCTTATCACCCTTGCCAGATATGTTTGCTGGCACGTTGTTCAACAATCGTTCTTAATTACAGGATCCGTTGTCGTTGTGTGGGGTGAGGGGAGGGGGGTGGGGGCTACATCGCACCGGGGAGCTAAGTGTTGTGTCAATAGTAATTATTTCACATTTAACTACTCGTCAACTCATAGCAGCCCTATGGCCCTACACATTGCCCCCCCACTCCCTCCTCCCTCTCTCTCACCTAACTTCGATATCGTATGCCGCCTAGACTAGGCCATGTTCGACATTACAGACAAGAAAATCAGCATCCTCAAATCTCTATACTCCCACTTTAATAACAATGAACAATCCGCAATCGTAATTTGATCGAGAGAACCTCTGTTAAAACCTTTAGTCGGGATTGTCGTTTGGAGAATCGAGCCTACGATATCATAAATTTGTGAATTTTAAGTGTACGATTTACAAAACTAGTCAGGCTGATTTCTCACAGGGTTTCCGGTCGTTCATTATGGTATCTTCACCTATAGCTGATGATAGCGTGGAACTTCTACACAGCAGAAGAGGCTAATTCTGACATGATAACTTGGACCCTGACTAGCCTAGGTACGTTGGAGGCGATTCCCTAACTGGTTGTATTGTGCTCAAGTTCGTGTTTGGAACATTTAGATTCTCAGAAGTCAATAAAATACCGGCTCGGTGGTTTATTTATAATTATTTACTACAATGCATATTACAACAGAGTACAAATACTCCACAAGTGTAAATCATAGCATGGACAGACAACATACTTATATACATTAAAACATACAATAAACATTCACAAAATATCTCACTTAAACATTGAATACAATTAATGTGAACTATCAAAATAACTAAGAATGAAAATTAATAATAAGAGATATTCTTGAAAGAAAAGAAAAGAAAAATGGATATGAAAGAAGAGACTAATGGAAAAAGCGAATTTGAGTAAATTATAATGTTCTAAAGCTTGAGTGATCACAGATTTAAATTTAGCATATCTTGAGAAAAGAGATCAATGTCTGTTCCTTCATGAGGTTTTAATATATTAAATGAATGCTGCAATCTGTTGATGCATGAGTTTTTATGAAGGTCGAGATGACTTGGGGCTGGTTGAAAAGTTTTATGACGGCGCGGGAGACCTGGGTTCGACATACGGTCGAGTAGGATTTGTAATTTCTCGATTATATGCTTTGATTTCATTCGAAACACACAACACAAGTTCATTCTTCAATTTGTTTCCGCTCTTCGATCACATATTCTTCATTGATCAACTTGTTTACAACGTTCAGCAGCCCTAACACCGTATCTGCCTTTTCACGCAGAATTCACTGCACCTTTAAGAATAAACTTCCATCTCGCCAACATAACATCTCTTCTCAAACGCATTTAAAACTATGAAACTTTCCTGACTCATACCATAGAAATAAACCGCTTGCATATTGCCTACTTTGTCAGTTTTATGGCCCTCTAAGTTCTAACTAAGATCACGAATGCAAAATGAAAGTTTTTATTCACATTCTCGTTTTGAGTTGTCTTTTTCTTTTTCGGAGAAAAAAACATAAAAAGAAAGAGCTCAAAGATGCAAACCAGTGCATAATTTCATATCATAACCTCGGGATTTTTGTTAAATTCATTTTTTTCTTTTGCTCTGTCTAGTGTCTCAAGGACAGATCACAAGACTTACTTCAGCTACAAACCAACAGTAATGGCTAATGCGTAATGTGTGAGACTCTTGATTCTTCAGGTTTCGGGTTCAAATCTTTCCACCGACTATCCTGAATGAATATTTTTCCGAAATTTTCTTTTGTCGTTAATTCAAATTCAAAGAATTAAGTTTGGTCTGGAATCCAATAGCGTCTCAATAGCGCTAGAGCCTAAGCTACGAGAATCGTTTCAACAATTTTGTTAGGAATATAGCAGGCTACAAGGTCTTTTGCTTACGCTGCATAATATCGTGGCTGTTACACAGGCTTAAATACGTCATGATATTTATTTTCATTCTTCTCATAAAAATAATAAGTGTTGAAAAGCCAGAGAAAAATAAAAATCGCAAAGCAAAGCCGTTTCAACTTTTATTCGCCCGTCGATGTCGTTTGCGTCAATGGGTTGGTTCAGAGCCACTTTAATTTTTTGTTTTTGAAATTTTTAACTGAAAAAGCACACTGAATAAAAATGTTGTATTGGGTTTTGAGTTTACTTTAGCACCTTTACCACGAAGGACAGTGACTATCTGCATTACCGCGTGTTATCCAAATGCCTTACAATTGGTTGAAAACTCGTACTGTTTAGTTTAGTTCAGTTAAGTTTATTTAAATATCACAAACAGGTTCTCCTAATTACAAATGGTTAAAAATAGCACAAAATATATAATAAAAACTTAACAGTTAACACAGAACACCAATTATTTAAACGTCAATCTCATAGAGATGTCGTGAGTTCTTCAAGTAAATAACACAAACTAGCTTAGCAAGAAGTTAAGAAACAAGGACTAAAACATAAAAAAAATCTTTAAAAACTTACCTTCAATTAATACCATAGAGTGTATTCTTAAAAAATTTCTTCCAGTCATAAAACATTAGTTCAGGTTGCCGTTAGATAAAGTAAAAGCTTCATTAAAAGAGGAAACGTATCTAGTGGATGGTTGCGGCAAACACAGCCAACACGGGACTGGTATAGTGGGTAAACAAGGCATTATCTATCTTGTTCTTATACTAGGAACAAGGGTTGCACATAACATAACATTGAAAGGTATCCTGCTTTGGTTCTGGTGTGGTGTGGCACAAAGTCGGTGCAATGAGATCGTACTCGGACAGGCTTCCCGAGAGAGGCTTGTACCCAGAGGATTTGCAGACTGTTATGACTGCTGTGTATGTGTTATTGTCTGGTGCATACTTGTTAACCGAGAGTGCAAAGAAAATCACATTTCCCATTGGGATTCAGAGCGTCTCCCGTGCTCGGAGCGCAGTATTGTATGTGCAGCAGAATATTTGGTGGAGGTGCCGGGTTCAGATATTTTGGCCGTCACGTTCGTGGCAGGGATGGCTCCAGTTTTGAAACGACTCTTCAGCTTAACAAAATGTGTTAGTATGCTTTTTGTGTGTGTAGGGGGGGGGGGGGGGAGGGGAATCCTTTTGGGGGGAAGTCGCTTGTACTTTAGACAGTAGATTAAGTGGCAGCGCAGTGATGAATGCGATATCATTCCGTCCATGGTTGCCTTTACTTGTATGACCTCAGACAGAAGTAAATCAAGGGCTGGGTATCTAGGTGCCCGTTAGAGCGCCGCAGCCAAGCCGCGGTGCGCTACACACTCAGGCACCTTATACAGCAAGCAGAGTTGGGGTGATTTCGAGGTGTCACCCAGCCATCATGAAACGTGATGTGAATTTGAAAACTATCAAAATCGATGGGATTTAGGTACCCGACAACACATGCCAAATTTGGTTGGGGTACGAGCATTCCTTCTTGGTGAAACATGCTCAAAATCACTTTAAGGATTTTAGTTACTAGTGGCTACTGGCTACTATCTAATTCGTCAGTTTCAATTGCCCAGCGATTCTGACCAAACGGGTGGGGCTACAACGTTCATATTTTACATGGACATTAAGGTAATAGTGATGTAATTCCCTTTGAAAGAAAAAGTTTAAAAAAATTGCTAGAAGGCTTCCAAATAAAGGTTTTAAAATAAGCCTTATACAGGCATACAATTAACAAGTAACTATAGTTACGTGACAATAATCGCCTACATTGTTTACAAAAATCAAGTCTTTGGACCATTGTATTTTTTCATTCTATTGGTAATTGGTAATACCATAGCAATTAAATCGACTTTGATAAAATTATTATATTTTAACAAATAATTTTGCAATGGAACTTGAAAAAGTAATGAGATCCCACACATAACAAAAACTTGTAAAAATACAGCCAAACCTTACACACTCAAAAGAAATGAGATCTAAAAAAAGTGCCAAGCTCATCTACTTTTCCACATTTGCGCATTCTTAATTCATAAACGTACAGTGTCCCGTAACAACATCCTTGAAAAGCTTGGCAAAATAGAATTTGCATGACCATTACGTTAAAATTAATTAGAAAAAAAGAATTTGAATGAACTATTACGTTTAAATTTATAGTTGCAAATCCTATTTTGCGAAGCTTTCCAAGGATGTTGTTACGGGACACTGAACGTTTATGAATTAAGAATGCGCAAATGTGGAAAAGTAGATGAGCTTGGCACTTTTTTTAGATCTCATTTCTTTTGAGTGTGTAAGGTTTGGCTGTATTTTTACAAGTTTTTGTTATGTGTGTAGAAGATACAGCTAGAACCCTTTGAAGGTGTTCATTGGGCACCTTCTTGAAGAGGCTATCTACTCAGAAGATAGCACATCGTGCTGGTGAAGACATAGTATATAGGTCATGGTTTTGACTTTTTCTTTCCTTTTTATTTCTTTTCTATTTTACTTTTTCATTTTTGTCCTCATCTTCCTTTTAAATTTTTTTTACTCAAATTTCTATTCGATTCATTATCAACTATTTAATTTCACGTTTTTAATTTACTTTTTGGGAAAGTATATTATCAAAAATACTTTCAGAAATTATTACACATTGTTGCTCTACTATTAATTATTCCAAAAATACTTTACTATGCAGTTATTATTTTGTGTGCATTTATGAACTTAGTTTAAATAATTGTCTTCCTCTTTGAATCCGGTTTAATAACTGAAAGTAAAGATGTTAAACAAATAAATAATTACTCTATCCGAGTATAAGCTTTAAACGCGCTTGTTTCACATGGAAGCATTATTATGTGAGGTATGTTGTATCTGGTTACTCTTGATACCTCCAAAATGTTCAAGTCACACTATCTCTTGGCCTGTGACTACCGCTGGTATGTGACTTAGGGGTAAGGAACAACAAGTCTTTAGCTCGGCTATTCGGCGCAGGTACAACGGAGGACAAATATAAATCAAATCTTTGGCGAAAACATTCTTACCGCAAACAGTTCTATCTTCAGATAAATTAATAATAAGGACACCGCGTGTCGTTACTCATACGAACGTGGCGTACTGATTCATGGTTGGGCTGTGATAAAATAACAAGGTTCAGTGCTAAAGAAATGTTGGGTGGGGAAAAGACGTTTTGTAGTCCACCCTAGATTTATTTCTGTCCGTGGGTGTTCATGCTAACTCACTAGTCCTAAATTTATCGCCTAGATAAATTAGATGAAAGCATAGAAATAACTTGAAAAACAGCGTAACCATTGAAACAAACCAGATGGCCATAACGAGATAAATTATGTTGAATTTTAATGTGCAGTTTACATTAATAATTTGTCAGATAACATACTTTAAAATATAAGTAAAAAAACATTCAAAACAGATGGTTTAAAAAATCGTAATTTTTGTGAGTAAACGTCTTCTGTTTTACGTGTGCTTTTACTTTTTATTACCTTTTGATGAATATTCGCTCATCCTTAATACTTTTAAAATAATTTCAAACTTCTGCTTGAGCTTCTGTTTGGCGGTTGACATAGTGGTAACATTATCTTGGGGGTCACTGCCACTGGAAGTAGAAATTGGAATCGACCATGATGAGTAACGGCTCCTCGAGAAAATCACTTTCTTTTACCGAGGGGGTGGGATCAGCTAAAACGATTGTTGTTTTCAATGAAATGTTAATCTCAAGATAAAATCACATTAGTAAAGTGTAAGCCATCCGTGGTGGTTCATGCGATTGGGGTGCTAGTTCGAAGCGTGACACTAGTTCGAAGTAGTTTCGACATAATGCATGTTTTTTTGGTAATTGTCTTTCACCATCATCTCTCACAACTCATCGTCTTGAATAGCAACATTGCAATAAAAAGGAAGTTTAGATTTTAAAATCATTATTGTCATTACAGCTTTTGGCGTACACAAAATTTCAAGTAGCCTATTCGTGAATTTACAACAATAAAACTAAAATTACTATTTAGCAAAACCTAAATTTTGAGTATTGAAATTACAAGTGTATACTTGACTCAGAGGAAGTGCTTGTACAAATAGTCCATTTTCGTCCAACCCCTGATCCATATTGACAGGAGGTGACGGAAAAATAAGAAGATTAATAATATGGCTTCCATGTCACCTTCACTCAGTCCACTCCTGCATCCGTTTGAGACGGAAGGCCACATTATAGTTATAGAAGCTTAATATATTCACATGCATCACGCTTCAATCCCTTATGGTCAGGTCATACATTGAGGACGAATATTGTTTTGACGCAAACCTTCACACAGTGACAGTCACAGTGAAGTACAGACACAGTACAATCCATGTCAAGTACAGCCCACCCCTCACAGTAACAGTCACAGTCACAGTCCAGTCCAGTCACAGTCACAGTCACAGTCACAGTCACAGTCACAGTCGCAGTCGCAGTCGCAGTCGCAGTCGCAGTCGCAGTCACAGTCACAGTCGCAGTCACAGTCGCAGTCACAGTCGCAGCAGTCACAGTCACAGTCACAGTCACAGTCACAGTCACAGTCACAGTCACAGTCACAGTCACAGTCACAGTCGCAGTCACAGTCACAGTCACAGTCACAGTGCCAGATAACCAAAAATATTATCTAGATAAAGATAAGATACAGTTCCTAAAAATGTATCTAGATACAGATAATAGATAATGGACATGAATTGTATCTAGATATAGATACATATACTGGCAATGTATCTAGATAATAGATAATAGATACTTTTACAAAGTTATTTTGTTTGTTTTTCGTCTGTTTGTTTGCACGCTACCGGACAAACCGGCATATGCGATCTTGATGAAAATTGGAGGGGACCTTCGAAATCTCTGAACTTAGGCTTGCCACGTTTTTTGGTACAATCGAAGAAATATTTCTCATGAATTGTACTTTAACGATTTTTTTTTGATTTTTAATGCAATATTTTTGTGATATTTGGCTCGCGACCGGGCAAAGCGGCTACTCCGATCCTGATGAAACTTTTGGGAACGTTTGAAATCCTTACAATTTTATATATTTTGATGTTGGGGACATTTAAAGTAACATTTCACATAGAAATATTGTACTTTTAAGATTTTTTTCCCCGATTTTTAATCCGATATTTTCGTGATGTTTGGGACGATTCTGACCAAACGGATGGGGCTACAACGTTCATATTTTACATGTACATTAAGGTTAAAAGTGATGTACTGCCTCTTGAAAGAAAAAAATGAAAAATTTGCCAAAATTCATAGAAATAAAGGTTTTAAATAAAAGCCCTTCATAGGTGTATAATTAACAAGTAATATCAAGTAACTATAGAAACTTGACAATACTCACCTACAATGCTTTCAAGAAGCAAGTCTTTTGGCCTCGAGATATTTTCCATTCTATTGTTATCCCACGCATACTTAAAACTTACAAAAAGCTTATCTATCAATGTGACTAAAAAAAAGCGTTCGCAAAGCAGCCTAGTATTCATTAAGTCCCAATTTAGAACAATGGGCATTCTTTGCTTACAAAAACCATTTGTGGAAAAGCTAAAAGATTGAATTGCGATCTAGGTTTTAGCCAATCTAAATCTTCCCATTGAAAATCATGATAAAAAACAAACACTATTTTAGACGACGTGTTAGCATTTATTGATAGTGATTCTGATTTTTTGTATCTGTTATTATCTAATGTGAAGATTCAGATAATAGATAACCAGAAATATTATCTGAGATAAGATAATAGATACTTTGAAATCATGTAATCTAGATAAGATAATAGATAACACAATGTTATCTATATGATTATCTAGATAACATTATCTAGATAACGGCACAACACTGACAGTCACAGTCACAGACACAGTCACAGTCACAGTCACAGTCACAGACACAGTCACAGTCACAGTCACAGTCACAGTCACAGTCACAGTCACAGTCACAGTCACAGTCTCAGTTACAGCTCAACCCAACCAAGTAAAGGTAACGCAAATCGACCCGACACCGTTATATTGGGTATGTTACTACTTTTTTGTGCTTTTATATGCTTTCAATTTGTTTCATATATGGCTGACATTTAATTCAATTCCATTCAATTTAATTCTATTGAAAACATTCAATGTGTATTTGAGTTTTATACGAATCTAAATAGGTTCATCAACGACATTTACTTATATTCTACATTGACAGCTGGGTTGTGTTTTTTATTTCGAAATTTAATTTATCACTGCATGATTGTCATATTGTGTTGATAATGTAAACCTAGCAGTAATATTTATTTACCTCCTTTGCATACCAATGTTTTAACTGAATCAGAATAAAAGAGAGTTAAAGTAAACCTGTAAATATTTATTGCTATAATAAACAAGCACACAAAGTTCGGAATGAGATGAAATCAAAAGAAGCGCTGAATCGTAAAAGAAATGAAATTTATTAAAGGAAATAAAGATTGTACAACAATTCGTGAAATAAAAAAACACAAAAAGGAAAAAATACGATTTTGAAGCAGGTAAAGGAAATATTCACCGAAAATAAAAACAAAAAAACTGATGAAATTACTTGTAATAAATAAGTTTAAGTTAATCGAAAAAGGAGAAAATTTTAAAAAGCAAATCAATTTTAAAACACAAAAATTGGTTGATACAGACTACCATACTTCTCCACGATCAATTAAAAGCGCTCTCTCTGCACTACTGTTGGAACTTTCCGCCTGCATGTGGCGCGCTCTCTGCATTGATAGATGAACTGTTAGCCTGCGTCCACCAGGATTGATGGGGTACTTCTAGTGGTACTTGGCCGAGTTCTCCAGCCAGCAGCTTTCAGTGTGATTGAATCACTTCTAGGTGTTTCTATAGGACCCTCCTTGAGGTGTTTGCCTTTCACAGCAGTCTCGTCTCGCTGTTTATTACGGTTCTGTGGATCGATTCCTAATTAAGCATCTTCAAACACAAAAACCGGATGTTTCGAATATCAGCAAAAACGGAAATTAGTAAGCCTGCTTTCTGTCGTATTATCACTATAAGGCGTGATTATAATTAACAGCGAAACTTCGAAAAGCTTTTTTGGCGGTACTTTATCAACAGCAAACCAAGTCACACAAATTATGCACACATTTTGGAAAGGATGTATGTATATACAGAGTTTTTTCATTGATGTATTATTTTTGGCTGTAATGCGTTTTCTACCTTCATACGTAGGCTTACGTTCGTAGATAAGCGATTGTAACATCTGTAGATATATTTAATGCTACGCAAAAGGATTTTTTTTAATATTAAAAATAAATCGAGATGGTATCTGAGATTTGTTGGTTGCATTTGACAGATCCCATCATTTAGAACAGAGATAAAATAAACAAAAAACACCAAGACAAAATAAATAAACCATTTGCAGTACAGCTTTAGGCTCTACAAGAAGTATTGAATGAGATAAAATAACCTTCCCGATATCGTGGACACGCTTTAAAGATAATAAGGTACAAATATTGGTATCTTTTAACAACCACTGTTAGACTAGAAAGATAAATATAAAGTTGGCGTATTTGAGAAATGTGAGTTGAGCGTCTCCCCCCCCCCCTTGTATTTCTCAATTTTATCGTTCGTACCCAAGAAACTCCATTTTCCTTTTAATTGTACAAATCCCGGTCGAAAGGATAGTGTCACAATGGAAGGTAGTGCACCTAATTTCTCCAATGGATAAACTTACATTGATAACCTGTGTTTAACACTAATGATATACTTTCAGGCGCATTTGACATTTTGCTTTGGTAATTTCATCTATCGAATCACATGCTTTTCCAGTGATACTAATATTCCATAAACATCAACCGTTGTTGTGGGTGTTGGGTCCATTAAGTTGCCCCCAACCCCCCGCCCCCCCACAAACCGAATATCAAAACAAAACATACATATACTTATTGCACCCAAAATACACCCGTTGTAAGTCTAGTTAAAAACACTTATTTCGTTGGTAAAGAATAAAGATAGAGAGTGGGAGAAAAGCAATATTTAACAACTCTTTACAAACAGGTTCACAATATTACGACACTACTGTTGTATATAGATATTTACTTCTTAAAACTTAATTTATTAATACCGTTGATAACGTGGGAGATTATTAATGTTCATTTAAACTCCCAGTTTTGTGATTGTTTAACAATGGTTTAACTATATAATTACGGCTATTGGATGGGCTCCAGAAAGGACTACTGCCAAAATCGAAGTCAAGCAAATTTCCCAGATGTTAGAAATATAATAATTTCACGACATACAAAATTAACAAGTGGCGTGTAGGTCCTATGTAGTTTCGTTAGAACTATATCCTGCAATTTAATATATGTATTCTTTAATAAAATTGCCACTCCTTTAATACTTGAATATTTTCCATGCGGTATATAGTTAATTTCATTCATAATACATCATTTCACCAAGTGCCAACATGTGTTTTTTTATGACTGTGTAAAGCACATCCCACAAAAACTTTCAAACTAAACTAAACGAAATGAAATGAAACGCGTCGTGGATTAAAATAACGAACAACATTTAATTAGCTGCAGTTGTCATCAGCGGGTGGAAAGTTTTGTTGACCCAAGCCCTTCAGGCTGGGATTTACGTGCTCTATTATTTCCCAACCCATCAACCCTTCTCCAATCTAAACTAATATCGTAACAAAAATAATAATATTGTCGGAAATTCACTATTTTCTCAGTTGAAAGGTTTTGGCAGTGATTGTATTCAAATGTTTTCGCTTTATGATTGGAAAAAGAGAAAATAAATTAAACTATAGCTTGCTTTACTTTCTAAGTAAGCCAACCAAAAACTTGGAAAGAAGAAACTATATGTACGCGTACACAATCTCTAAACCATATAAACGATATCACGGTTAGAATAACACAGTTGGGAGATAGGCAGGTGCTCACCGCTATTTAGCTTGGTTGGTAAAACAAGCTTATGGCCTGCAGACAAATGGTTGTTATTCAACCGAACAATATGCACTTATTTTCTGAAGTTTAACATTCAGAATAATTAATTGAAACGCTATCTCTCTCTTTTTAACAGAACAATAAAACAAATAATAATTATGCTTTTGTATTTTTTAAACCTACATAGAAACACAGGAAACGTAACTTTTTCAATTATTTGTTGGAAAAGTAAACTTAATATTTAATTTTGTTTACCACAATATTTGAATTTTGTTTAAAAACATTATTACAAGTCCTTTATCTTTATTCACTGTTCCCGCAAAACGCGGTACAGCCTTGGGTATCTCAAAATTTTCATTGGTTCCCCTAATATGGGTTCAAATATTATCTTGACACTCATTTGTATGGATGTTAACTATTTATTTTCCAAATACTGAGAAAACTGACGCGATTTCAATACAACACACAACACATACAACACAATAGTTTACAACAAGCCCGTCACTTACAATTTGACTTTTACCTCCAACAATAATTTAAAAACGAAGACTGGCTAAATAGTGGGGGTGTAACACCTATAAGTTAGAGAAAGAATGTATTTTTCAGTGTCAACACAACGTTCATAGAAAAATAACATCAACTCTTGTGTTTACAATTGTTGTAAGCACCATAATATGTACGTAGTACTCAGTTTGAAAATTCAACTACAAAACAAATGCGCGTGTGCGTGTGCGTGTGCGTGTGAACATATCACCTTGCTCACTGTGTAATGTCCCGCTTTAATCATTTAAATGTCAATATTCCGGGCCAAGAAAGATTAAACCCGACAAGATCATAGTGTAGATAATTATTTAACAGACCCGGCACCTTCACCAAACACCCATTTCTCTCAATAATGACCGTGTAACCGAGCGTAGAGCCTATATGTGAGCGTGTGTCATCTGATTGTGTTGATACTTGGTACGAGTATGTGCGTGTGCGTGTGCGTGTGCGTGTGCGTGTGAACATATCACCTTGCTCACTGTACAATGTCCCGCTCTAATCATTTAAATGTCAATATTCCGGGCCGAGAAAGCTTAAATCCGACAAGTTTCATGGTGTAAATAATTATTTCACAGACCCGGCACCTCCACCAAACACACATTTCTCTCAATAATGCCCGCGTAACCGAGCGTAGAGCCTATATGTGAGCGTGTCATCTGATTGTGTTGATACTTGGTACGAGTATGTGCGTGTGCGTGTGCGTGTGCGGTGCGTGTGTGCGTGAGACACTAAGTGCTCTTCACTGCTCGAGATGCTAGCGATGCTTCTAGCCCGGACAGGTCAAGGGTCGGGTCAGGTGACATGACAGCCCCTAGAGACGTAGAGACAGAAGTTGTGACAAAGTACGGCAGCCAAATGAAGTTACCGTAGCTTTGATGCAACAAGGAACGACAGCAGAAAGCAGGAGAGATGAAATACTGGTTCTCGACCCGTAAAATATTGATTGCAAGGATTCCATATTCAAAGATTGCCCCCTTAAATCCTAGGAGGATTTGAATTCCTCTTATTAAATATAATTTCGGCAAAAATATTAATATTTTACTCGTATATTGAATACGCGCTTTCAGTTTTTTTTTAAAAACTAATAATGTACGAACGCAATTTACGCGATGACGAGATTTGAGATGGTGGAAGCGGGTTCATGGAATATTTAGATTTATTTTGCATACTTTAAAGTCGGTTTCGTTTTGAAATTGTTTACATAGAATTACATTTTGTTGTTTTGTAACCAGCAACCGTTATAATACAAACATTTGGGAATGCCAAATTAATAATGCCAACAGATGTTTTGGTACACATAGTATAGAATTTGCAATAAGCTCCAATGCAATGTTATTCTAATTTATTTTACATTTCCGTATGCGAAGTAATGGGGATAGTGGCTTATTATTAGAGGCGTATTCATTTATATCGCACTAACACACACTTACACTCACTAGACTTTTACAAATTTCTTCAAAACTGCATAAACTTCAACGCACCTGTTTATCAGTTACAGAGCTGAAAATCGAAAAAGTGTTAAAACAATAGTTTCTACCTGACTGTAGGGTTTCTAGAATGATACGTTGAAGGGTAGACGTTTTTTGAATATTCGTCCCCTGTTTTCAATAATATTCAATATTTAGGTAACATAACATTTTTGAAATGTTCGCTATGTTTAAAATGTGTTGTGTTAAAATGTTGTTTGTTGTTGTTGTTGTTGTTGTTGTTGTTGTTGTTGTTAAGGGAAGAGAAAACAATACATTACGCCATGATTGGAATACTTACTAATTGTTTCATGCGCAATTAAAAAACAAATAAAAATAAAACAAACCATGCATTTATATGATGTTTTTACTTGAAATTTGAAGATTGTATGCGTATAACAGAAAAATATAAACTGGTCATCACATTTAAGCAATTTATAATTTCAAACTTTATTTTACTCACAATTGTTTATTTATAACTGAATCGAATGAGAAACTGGCAAAAGAATGCTGCTAGGCAACGGTATTCACGTCACGTTACATATAGGGCGTGTATTTCTGTGGGGAGACTACAGGCGAACTAGTAAAACAAAGGATCAAGTTATTAACGCGTGGGCGCACTAATACTACTACGTCATCATTATAATGATAATCAGGCTCCGTATCGCGTCCGTGTTAGTTTTCAACTAGAACCGTGATGTGGTGAGGTTTAGAACACACTCGTCGTCTCGATTTAGAACACGGATGAGAGAAATTCGTGATCGAAGAGCAAGGAGTTGACATTGACGAGAAGTAATTCCAACGGAGGTTTAGCCGGAAGGGTTTAATCTCGACGAAGCTAGCTATAGACATCTCGGTTAGATGCCATCAGGGATTTAATCTAGATCTGAGGCAAAAGACATACTCTGAGGAAAAATTTGACTTACGGACCCCGTGATAGTCCAATTGGCGAGAGCATAAGTACGTAAAGATGGAGAAAGTGGCATCAAAACCTGATTTTTTTCACCTTTAGGCATGGAATCTCCCCCTTTCCCGTCTGTCTGTCTGTCCGTCTATCTTCACGTCGATACAAACCGAACAAGACACCTGACTGAAGCGCAGCTATTTGCTGACATGTTACCCATGTTCAAGAATGAAACAGAAGGTTTTAGGTGACCCCGAGGGTCAGTGGGCGGAGCTAGCTTCATCCAAAGAGGGGATCTCGACCACCCGGCACCTCCACCAAAATAAATTTTATTCAACTCGATGTATTTATTTAGTTAAGTTTGAATTATTTTACAAGGCTACATAACATTTACGACTACAACAATCACCACGTCGATAAATTAAAACTGTTTAAAAAATAGCAAATACCAGATTTCACCCACCCATACATGGACATCACTTTCCATATGGAGAGAAACGTTGTAAAGTAAGCTTCACTGAATATTTTAGGAAAATAATATAAAATTCCCGTACTTGTTGCTATCACACGACAACTCTTAAAAACGTAATGATGTTTAAAATAATACTATATGCGATAATAATTTAAATGGATGTTATAATATGAATATGATAATAATATGACAATTAGCAAATCTTGGTTTCAGGAGAGCTTTATAAAGTTTTCAAAAATAGGCTACATTTTACCCATAGCGTCTGGAGTACACAATACTATTTTTTAAGTCTCTTATAATAATAAATTCAATAATTATTCACAGCTGGCCAATCAACATAAACATCGGATAGCCACGGTGATCCAGCGTACTAATCAACACAAAGTACATGTTTACAGAAAGAAATGCAATTACAAAACATATAACAACAAAGGTATGAAATTAATGTTTAGGGCTAGGATGTTAGTGACATGTCATTTTTTGACGTCACTTTGTTCATCGGAAGTAAAATTTGAGCAAGGTTTATGTGTTTCTGGTCTCCAAAGTATTAGTTTTATTTGTCAGATAAATGTATATTTTGATTTATTTTGACTGCTAGGTTATATTTGGTCGTATTTGAGGTCATATAATCATATTTTAGTAGAGAATAAGCTATAATCTCAGCTACACGGGAAACCGCGTTTGTCTAGCCGAAGTTTAACTAACTAGGAAAACGCTAAAGTCCCGCCGCGTTGATGGATGAGCTTTTTAAAGTTTTAAGTTTGCTTGGGATATCTTTACTTTTGCAAGTGCTTTGTTTTGCTGCCTACGCATTATAGGTGAATGTTGTCAAGTTTCTTTTTTTCTTGTCAATTGGTATTATTAACCGTAAAAAACTTATATTAAAAGCTTTATTTCTATGGATTCTGGCTAACTTTTTCAACTTTTTCTTTCAAAAGGTACTACATCACCATAACCTTAATGTCCATGTATAATATGAACGTTGAAACCCCACCTGTTTGGTCAGAATTGGCCCAAATGGCACGAAAATATCGTACAAAAAACCAAAAATCTTATATTAAAAGCTTTATTTCTATAGATTCTGGCTAACTTTTTCAACTTTTTCTTTCAAAATGTACTAAATCACCATAACCTTAATGTCCATGTATAATATGAACGTTTTAGCTTCACCCGTTTGGTCAGAATTGGCCCAAATGGCACGAAAATATCGCCCAAAAAATCGAAAAAAATCGTAAAAGTACGATATTCATGAGAAATATTTCTTCGATTGTACCCAAAAACGTGGCAAGTCTAAGTTCAGAGATTTCGAAGGTCCTGTCAAATTTTCATCCAGATCGCATATGCCGTTTGCCCGGTACAGAGCGAACAAACAGACAGGAAAAAAAAAAAAAAAAAAAAAAAAAAAAAAAAAAAAAAAACACCCGAGCTAAATTTGTTGGGGGGTCGGTGAAATTGAAGCCTTCGCTTCGCTCATCCAATAAAGTGTGTTTTTATTGAGTGCTATCTGCAACTCAGATCCGATCAGCGGGAAGTCGAAAGTGTCGCAAATTAGGCCTAGACTTGTTTTGACAAACTAATGTAATGTAACGTAATGTATTTTTTAGTTTGACGAGCATATTTTAAATGTTTCGTACTTGTCATATTTTTAGGTAAATAATATAAACAACAATATGAGGGCATGGACATAATCAGATAACCTGGTACGAGTATTAGTTAGTGGTAGTTAAAAACCTTCCCTCGACGTATTCTTAAATGAGGAGGTACTTAGAGTTGGAAGGGTAATGAGGGAATTAATTATGTAAGAGTTTAATGAAAGCGACGAACTCTTCCGAGAACGTGGTGGAGACACGAGGTGATATTAAACTCCATCATTTAGGGGAGAGTGAAAGAAGAATGTATAGTTCCCAAACACCACGGTGTGTTTGCAGCGAGAAGAGAGACGATTTTAATATAGTATTGTTATGTTAAAGAATTATGTGTTCCAGATTTTATTAGTGGCGAAGAAATGTTAAGGTACATCGCTATTGCAGTAATATACATTATGCAAATAATTTTTATTATTTACTACAATTGAAATTAAAATGTCCTGCCCAACCGGAATCGAACACGATCTCCCGCATTCCAACGGCGTCTTAACATTTAGACCTCAACGAGGAACATTTTAAGCTCTGAATTGTTGTTGCATTATACATTTGAATGGATGAATTTAATGAGAATGGATCTTTTAATTTCTGAATTGTAGTAAATAATAACAATTACACCTACGGGAGTGTTTCCCGATTAACCAAATCGAGAAATGCAAATAATTGTTTTTAAATAATAAACATAAATTGTATATTAGACAGACATTAGAAAACTGGCTGTACCCGAGAACTGAACCCGGGACGCCACTGTTTGAATGCCTACGGAGACATCGCTATTAAATCTACATATTGTTTGGTTTGTTATCATGTACGAAGATTGAATTACCCTTCCTATTAAGCTATTGGACTAGACGCAAAATTAATCATATTGTTGGGATCCTGCAGACAGTAATAGCATTTGTTACTAACAGATATCCATAGAAAACGATATTCTGGTGGAAAACAACATGAAATAAGCAATATCATTAATGCTCTTTCAAACCCAAACGATGCCCCATCTTTCCATTATACCAATCTAGTAACAATATAAGTAATATAACAAGTAACTAAAAACCAACAATTTTGAGATTAGCCTGTTAAAAAGAAGACGAATTATTTATTGAATAAAAAAATCTTGTTTGATGCCTATTCAATAGAATATTGGTTATATTATAACAATTATTGTTTATAACTTGGCGTCGACAATAATTCTATATTATAGGAATTTATTTTCATACTTTAAAAAGAATTTAATAATATACAAATCAATGCCTGAGATATGTGACTAAAATATGATTCAAAGAAAATAGTTTTCTATTCAGTTTGTTACATTGAGTTCAGCCGAGTTTTCCCAAGCCAAGGCTACGTCGCTCGCCATATCCAAACAAGGCGGCCAAACAATCCGAGGTCAGAAACCTGAACCAGCAGTTACAGAAACATCGACAAAAGTTTCTTAGCACTAACTTCGGCAAACACACTCGCTACGTCATTCAACATTTACTAACTTGGAAAGAGACAGAGAGAGACTACTGAATCCAAAGAACAATGAAGTATATTATAGATATAAAGTCAGATGATTCAAGTTAATCAATTTTAATCGACTTTATTTTATTTAAGATAATCGCGATAATCGCGTACGATTAAATAATATTAAAAATCGTATTGTTTCTCCATTTTTATCTTATTTTTTTCAAATTTGATGGCAAAATCTAAAACCTGAAGAGGCTTGGGTGCGGTTCAAGCACGACGTTAAATGTTTCGCCTTCAGTACTTTCGTACTTTTCTGATTACTCACAGGAAAATCGACATTTCCAAGATCTGTTTTTCAGTCTGTTAGAACCTTAACTTCAATTTCTCGTATATAGCCTTTTTCACCAATTTTTTTCTTGCGAGTCCTCAAAGTTCTAATCAAACGGGGGAGCAAAGCGACAGTCCCCATTCAACTCAAACGGCGCTCATTCTGTGAGTCTGCGTGTGTGATATATGCGTGTCTGTACATTAAAAATCAGCCGAATTGCTGAACAAATTGCGCTGAAATTTTAAACAGACATCCAGTACGAGATTACAGAGAACTGCTTACAAAATCAGCAACATTCGTTGCGATTTAAACCTACAAGAAATAATAAATTGAAAAATAGGCTGCTAATGTGTAGGAATTATTTTAACGACAATGGTTTTGATTTAGAAAAAATATGTTTTGTTTGTTATTAACTTGGCCGTGAAATGCAGTGCCCAAGGTTTATTGAATTTTGCACGCTCAAGGTACCCCCAAATTCCGCTCGAAGATTAAGTAAACCTTGCAATATTTACACGTATTTCGTACTGGCTATGTTTTCCATAGTATTGTCACAGATGGTAGACTACACTGCGTTATATGCACTTCAAAACATGTTAAATAATTTTTAAAATACAATCTAGAAATTACAAAATCTTTCCCGACCAGGGAATTGAACCCAGGTCTCCCACATTTCGGTTATAAGGGCGCCTTAACCAACTAGACTAGGAAAACGCCAAAGTTGTTGCTGTTAGACGAGTGAGCAAGTCATGTGTTGAGTACCCGGAAACATTTGAATTTAAAATTGATAATTATATTGGTATAAATAATAGGGTTTTTAAGTTTAGTCGGTATAAGGGCGCGACAACTGTAAGGCCATTATGCTCCACTATAGACTATGATAGGCTAGGGAGGCCTAAGGTAGAGGGAAGAATAGGAATGTTACCGGGTATTCAACACATGGCTCACTCACTTGTTTAACAACGAATTTGGCGTTTCCCTAGTATTATCGCAATCGGGATCTCTATCTCAAAGTAGTCATACAATTTACCAATTGATGTTCTACGATCCAAGAAACGACAATTGCAATTTAATAATTAAGCACCAATTAACTATTTTCTACGTTTTAACTACTAACGCAACCCAATACAGATTGCGACATTTGGTTTTGAAACTTAATTATGACGAATTGATTTCATCACGATTAATTCGCGATCTATCACGAACATAATTTTTTAAAATACGAAAATACACATTTTGTTTTTTAAGCGCGCCTCTTTTTTAAATATAATTGAATTAGTTATTTTTTGTCTGTCATTTTCACTGTTATAAACTAATTTCGAATGAAAACCAACACACAAATAATTGATTACATATCTAATTAATGCGTACGATCACAAAATAATACAAAGCAAACAAAATTTAAACGATTTAAAAAGAACTAAAATCAATGTTTAAATACTACAGAAATAAATGAGAAATTAACGAATTGGCAACTCTATTCGCACGTGAGAAAACCGCAGAAGTAATAAAATAAAATAATCAAACTGTTTAAATGTTTGTTTTAATCAGAGTCGATAAAGAAGTTTTCCCGCGGGGAAACTTCTTTATTGACTCTGGTTTAATCCTGTTTAATCGCGGTAGCTTTGTTGCTGTTGGACCACTGATTAATGTTCCTCGCTGGCAGCTAGTTGAGTGAGAGTGAAGCTTGGGGTTAATTGTAGAGGTCACTGTATAACGGTGGGTTTATAGCAGGGTTGTAACATGCTGGTGAACGAGTCTAAGAATATCGAAGTTTTACAGCGGCTCTCTGGAAGGGAGCGTAAAGTCGCCTGGGCGCAGAGGGACTAATTAGTTTCAAGTTCATCCTTAGGTCATTGTTGTAACTGGATTCCACTCATTTTCTTTTCTCTCTTAGTTTCCATTCTTTCACTTTACTATGTCTATCTTAACAGTGACAAACTAGAAAATGCATACATATTTTGGTATATTTCTTTCTATGATTACATTTATATTGTAATCTGCTACATTGTAATGTATCATTGTTATTTTTATTGTATATTTGTATATTGATATTGTATATTGTATACTGTATATTGTATATGTATTGTATATTGTATATTATATAGTATATTGTTACTGTATGTTATTTATATTGCATATTATATTGTATATGTAATATTGAATATTGTATTGTTTTACATTTGTATATTGTATCGATTGTATCTAAACCGTGATAGGTCTCAATTTAAGATATTTCGAAGTTTCACTGAAGTTTTCATCAAGATCAGAGTTACCGTGCACCAGGTAAAAAGCGAACTAAGAGGCAACATACAACAAAATAATAAACAAACGCTGGAGCTATTTTCAACGGATATTCATATTAAAGTTTCGTAACGTTCACTACTCTCACCACTCTCATCCAATTATTAATTATTCACCCACAAGATTTTATTTCCCAGAGTAGATTAGATAGTATAATCATACAGTCGCTATTATCGCTTTCAAGTGAAGCTGTATAATAATGATCAGTGGTGGTAAGAACTTGAATATAAATAGTACAGGGCTATGCTAATTTTATTAAATATTTTTGCAGTACAGCAGAGTGATCCACTTTATAACGGTATTTTTGAACACTGTTGTTCTACAATACAGTCACATTGACTTAAATAAAAAATAAATAAATAAAAATGAAACGATTTATTTATTGGCAATATATAAGCAACAAATGAAAGTAATTAATCGCTTATCACAGATATGGGTCGTATCGATATAATTATACGAAAAAGAAATTATGAATGAGATTGAAAGAATTGGTTAAGTGGAATCTCATTAATTTTGAGATTGTCAAATGTCCACTCTTCTTTATTTCAGTGGCTAACGCTTTTTTAGTCAAATATATTCATGTTTTAGTTTGTTGCTTTCTTTTTTAGTCAACATATAGCTTAGTGTGCCTGTCCTTTAGTTAGATTAATTATTTAATTGCTGTACTAGAGTGTTGCTACTAGCCTATAAACACTTTTCGAACGTAATACTTTGCGCACGCCATATAGATGGCGCTAGTGATTCTGAAAATCAACTGACTTCTTTCACAAACAAATTCGGCTGTGTGTTATTCATCACCGCCGCTAGAACGAACAACACACAGACAAAATGAGCAGGACCGACAAACAATGTGCGTCACTTTACGTGCGGCCTACTTTGTATTTTATGAAAACGTTTATAAACTTTTGAGTGTTTGAGTCATGAAAAGCAAGTTCCCTAGAGGTAAGAAAGGAGTTTTGGAAATTGCTTTTTAAAGCGCCAGCAACGCAGATTCAAAATTCTCCAATCTTAAGACTATACAGACAGTGATTTCTTTCTTGCAACGTCAACAGTATGTCACACTAAAAAAAACGAAGCTGTGTTTGTAGAGAAATAGGTAGGCCCTACAGGCTGAAAGCAGCAAGAATAATATTTCCAACAACCAAAAACCAGCGTACAGTAATTTATTTGGTCCTTATTGTACATTAATGATCATAAGTAGGGTGTGGAAAGAACTATTTAACGAAATAACATCAATAAAATATAGAAATAATATAATCATAATTTTGTAGGTCTACCTATTATATATGAACAGATATTTGAATATTACTAATTGAAATTGGGCTTCTTAATTTAACAGTGATAATTAAGTATATGCTTATTTATTAATGTATATCCTATATAGTTTGAAAACCATTCTTCAGTTTATCATGAAAGGTTATTTAATTCGCCTCAATGTTTATCACATTTATTTCAGTTTTATGATATAAGTAAATTTAATGTGCTTTATGACTGTATTTTATAATGTTGTGAATGAGAGCGTTTAGTTTGTGACATGTAAGCCCCCAGTCCACCCAGAATTAAGCACAGAACGCTGGGCATATATGCTAAAAGTTTACACCCAAACTGTTGTAGCCAGATGGCTTACTCAAAATGTGAATTGCAGAAGGAAGTTAGATGTTTGTACCCGATTTCATTAATTTTTGGAAGCTCTTAATAGCCGTAAACGCATTTTTCTTCATTTCGAGCGTATTTGGAGTGATTGAGTGCAACCTAAAAGTGACAATTGCACTATTATCTTGAACTGCTCTAACAACAGCTTACAAATGTACAATTTAATTTTATATCAATGTTTGTGAAAACAATATACGTTAACAACAAGCTGCAGTTCGCTCAAGGCTGCACGTGGATGTCCTCGCGACTAAGTTTTAGGTATCGACTATACGGCCTACAGTAATATTATCGCGCCCAAGCTTCAATGCCAGTGTTAAATCGTGCCAATCACATAGAAGTGTTCGGTATCAGTTCTCGTCAGCCGCCTGAGACCCATTGTTCGACACGACGATGAGCAAATCTCCTCTATCCCTATTACCATGATCGATTATACAGACGGCTCAGCGCCGCTCGGAACACATGGTTTGATTGGTAGATCCCCCTCCCCTCCCCCTGCCCCACATTCCTTGACCGCTTAGCTCGGTCGTGGGCGCGAAATAGGCTTGGTTAATGAAGCCCATTTACATCCGAGGTGGAATCGTAACAACGAATTTGAAGTAGTCACAAGCATAGGTACGGTTGCCTGGTGTTTGCTGGCAGCAATAGACTGAACCAATTTTAAAACAAATATGAATTTCGTTTAAATGTAAACATTATATCATAATAATTTAATCTATAAGCTTACAGGGGTTGGTAAGGGATTTCTACGTCGGACCCACTTACAAGAAATTTTTTTAAATAGATACTTACTGAATAAAATATGACGTTTCTAGAATTACTGTGATGTTATTTGATCTTCGTCTGGTTTTACAATTCGGAATATACGAAAACGATACCAAATCATGCATAGTTAGACACACCAAAGAATTTTAGTGTCTGAGAACGTTGTATTGAAGTGGCCGCCATTAAATTCTAAGTGAAATTGACCATTGCCTCACATCCTTAAATGACTTATGTTCCACCTAACTGCAAAGCGGAAAAACCGTGTCACATCGTCATGTTTCTTGGTTTTCCATGTCGTGTACCGCTACCACTATTTTACAAAAGATCGTCTAAAAACTTAAATGTATTTGATGTGCGTTCATGTTTTGGTGGAGACTGGTTTTGGTTTACTAATATTTAAAATGTTCTAATTTTTTAGTTTATTGGTGGAGGTGCCGGGTCATGAATTTTCAAACTTTCCTTGAAAGGCTAGCTATTCTTTGTTACTACCAGGGTCGCCAAGATCATTCTATATCATCCTTGTTGAAGGGCAATTCCAAATTGAAATATCGCACGTTAATCGGACTAAAGCCTAGTTTTCATGTCGACGAGCAAATGACGCGGCGCGAGCGACCACAAGTTAACTTTGGTCGCGCCGTTAGTTGGTCGCGTGGTCCTAGCCCTCTGATTGGTCTAGAAACTATTCGCTTGCATTCGCTCATGAAAACAAGGCTTTAGTGTTCGGTTTTATCGTGAGACGTGACACACACACAGATGGACAGAAAATTTATGATTTATAAAAGTTGTTTATCCTAATAAGAGGATACGACCGACCTTGCTACATCATTACACTGTGTTTATGTCTGTTGGGTTAGATAGGGGAGGGTTAAAACATTAGAACAATGGAACAATCAGACATAAATATAACCGTTATAAGCGATCAATTGGAAGTCGTAAATTCACTACGAAAGACCAATAAGATATAACTAACTAGTCTAGAACATTTGAATTTCTTATCACGTAGCGAAAGCTTCCCTTTTATTCATCACTCCTCTGTACTGCTAAGCGTGCGTAAAACCCAAGATAAAACCCTAACGTAGATTCCATTTGACATGAGAGTTTTGGGTTTGGTTGACATTTTCCTTCAACAAGGATAATACATCATGGGTAGAGATACGTGTATATAGCATTTTTTCAAGTGTCATTTTATAGTGTTTTGTAGCATTATTTCTCTGGCCACCTTCAAAAACATGTGTATGAAAATTTTTCATATTTTTATTTTGAAATTATGTCATCAAGATCATCATCAATCATCACAAGCATCATCAGGATCAATATCAGGATCAATATTAACTTCATTAAAAATGTGTATAGCAAGTTATAGATACTATGTAATATTAAATGAAGTAGGACTGGAAAACTAGCGCTTTGTAGCATCTATTCACAAAACGCTATTTTCACGCATCTCTTATCATGGGTTTGTGTTAGTCATTTCTAAAGGACGGTGTTAGTCATTTCTAAAAGTGAGAACTCAATGGACCCGGCACCTCCACCAAAACTGGTCGCTCCCTATTTTGGGTACCCCCGAATTCGTGACTGTTGCAATGATTATTCCTTGGGAATGTTTCTTCAAATAATTTTTCTTAGAAAGCCTGCCCAGAGTGCAATGTTTTGTCCTCAATTGTAAATCAGTTTTTAACTGAATAGAATAAATAAATAAATAAATAAATGCCCCAATAGAATAAATAAATAAATAAATAAATGCCCCTCGCTTCAGGTCAGGTCTCAATTAAACTCCGACTTCATTTATATTAAATCGTAATAAATAACCAACTTCTATAAAAGAAAATATTATCGCTAAAGCCTACGATAGTATTACTGAATATTTAATGGATAAGTTATGAATAATTCATAATATCAATTAATTAATAACATTCATTATTAACATAGGTAATTATTTATTTCTGCGTAAGAGTAGTATTGTGTGTTTATTTGATGCTGTTTTAGATGCTTTGTATTGTTTTGGGGATTGTTTAATATGTTTGTTAATGTAAACATGTATGATATGCCCCATGATTCCATATATCTTTTAATAGGCTTTAATTTAATTTGACTAAATTTTGAAATTATTTGTGTGTTTGTTTATTTGAGGAATAAAATATGAATAAAATGGAATTTAATGTAATAGGTATGTTCGAATTACGACAATTGTGAAGGGATGTCTGAGGGCTGTTTAAGAGGACTCAATCCATTGTATTTCCATTAACAAACTGAGAAAAACCTACGATAAAACTTCAGTCAGGATTGCCGGATTTGAGGAGATTCGAACCCGCGACCTCCCGAATCAGAGTCACGCGCTTAACGCTCGTGCCAACACTGTCAGTTTTCAGCTTTCTCGGAAAGTGCTTTAGTTAAGAGGATATGATTGAGAACATAGGGTTGTGTATTTAGGATGTTTTTATATTTTCTTGATGAGAAAACCGTGTTTTTTTTCTGTTGTGATTCTGTCTTGAATGTGGCTGTGCCTTCTAATACAGCATCGATCAATCCGGCGACGGTTCTGATGACGACATGATATCCCCTAATGTATTCCTAATGTATATATTGTAATCAGGCATAACTAAAAAAAAAGTAAAATTCCTTCCTTCACGGTCACTTAAATAACCTGAAAGGGGAAGTAGGTTGAAAGTTGAAGACTTTTTCCCCATTTCGTCTCTCTTAATTCTCCCAAATGTTGGAAAATATAATATATGTGAAAATAAATTTTACCAAAATATGTCCAAGCATATCGCAACAATAAGAAGCATTCGTTCAACACAAATCGATTAGATTTACATGGATGAATATGTAATTTACCTTGGTTTGCAAATTAATAATAATAATTGTGTAGGAAGCCTGCACTCAGGGTGCAATTCGTGCCCCTCTTCAGGTGTCTAACTAGGTATGTTGCGGATAGGACAATTATGAAGGGATGTCCGAGGACTGTTTGACTGGACTCAATCCCTTGCATTAAGGAAAACCTTGGAGAAAACCTTCAGTCAGGATTGCTGGGCTTGACGGTATTTCAACCCGAGACCTCACCACGAATCATAGTCACGCGCTTAACGCTCGAGACAACACCGTCGGTGTGGTTTGCAAATTACAGCAAATTACACTTGTATAGATTTTTTCAATCACAATCAAGGTTTCGCTCGCCATGAGAATCTAGATTAGCTTTACACCCTTTGTTCTTTTTTACAATCATTTAACTCTTATTGACGTGTTTCATCATTTCTATTTACATTTCCATTTGCAATGTTCTATTAAATCAGCAAACGGCCACCATAAAGTGGAGTAGAGGGACAAAATAGACGCACCAGCAATCACTTTAGCGCTAATTTAAATTGAAATTACATCAACGTTGATTTCCAACTGTTTATTTTCAATAGCTCTAACCATACTGCAAAATTTCTGTAATGTTTGCCTTGTTCGCATAATATCAAACTATAATTAGTTTCACTATTATTGCCTGGGGCTGTCATATAGATGCCAATTTAACACGCACATATTACTGAAATGTATCACATGTTGTCAACACAACACTACGCATTAATTTTGTTCATATAATATAGGCGATGTTTGGCCTATCTATTGCAAGTGTAGATATGGAATCAATTACAAATTGTTTTAAAGTAATTATTAAGGAATAAACTGTAATAAATTAGGAGATAGATTAATCGCAAATAACATAACACAAAAGTGGCGCAATTATTATTATATTTTATGAGAACAAAAATTGGGGTTAAAGTAGCTAGGTCAGTATAGCTAAAACCCTCAGGTTATAACCTACTAGCTTACCCGTCGCGCGTTGCTGCGACATTTGCCAGAACCCTTCGCGGGAGTGTACTTCTCCATAAAAAAATGTATATGTGTCAACTTTCATGGTGATATGTCCAACGGTGTCGAAGTCAATTCACTGGTGAGTCCTCTTTGCAGGCACCGATCACCACGTGAAGGAGTTACAACAAAATGGATAGTATAAAAACCTTCCCCGTAAAAAAAATACATATGCACCAAGTTTCATAGAGATCGGATGAATAGTGTAGTAATGCATAATGGACAAACATACAGACAGACAAACATACATTCGTTTTTATTTATATAGATAATGACTAGCTTTATTTTCAACATTTTTCTTACGTTGTGACCTAAAAGGGTTGTGACGGCAATTTTGAAAGTGGCAGGCAAACACAATAATTTTACGTATAAAGACCCCTCTCACCGGTGCTGGAGTGGGGGTGATGTAATGGATTTCAGTTAAAGGAAGAAGATCTTTAAAAAAAACTCTTAAGAATTTCCTGTCTGGTATGTAGTTTATTGTATTAAAAATACCAAACCTAACAAGAATGGGTGAGGTCAGTCCAGTCTGCAAGGTTTTGTCAAGATAACTGATGGCTGAGGTAGCTGTGGGAAGGATCTAGGGAGCAATATATAAAAGAGAACACAAATAAAAAGTGGAAAAGTTTGTCAACAATAATCAAACTCGAGAGAATTCTATCATTTCATCCGACAATATAGGCTTTTCCAGAGAGGCGTATTGAAGTTGAAGCAAAGATAAAGGAGTTGCACATTGACAAAGCCGACTTTAACTTTGTGGAAAGTGTCTTGGAAGATAAATCAACATTGGAATAGAATCGTCATTATCGTGTAGAATCATCTATAGAACACTTTTTATCAGAAGGGTGAGTAGATACATTGAACTAGGGTAGGTTTTACTTCCAATTAAAATAGCGAAACGTGGCACGCCTTCCGGAAAATACACAGTTTGGATATTCCTAAAACTTCATAACTAAAATTTTACTAATGATGCCCGCTGCAGGGAATCCACATTAGATTTTCTCGGTGTGACCCTTTTCAGCTGACTATAACTAGATAGGAATGCCCGGGAGATGTTTTAAGAAGTCTCTATTCCAGCATTTGTATTAAAGAGGTATTCACCCGCTAAACTCAAAAAATATATTTCATTCAGGCTAACTAGTTACGAATTTAGAAATTAACAGAAAAATTATTGGTCCACCATGACCGGAAAAAAATTGTCAAACTTGGTATTTTTCGAGCTAGGTCCCATCGGCAAAAATCTCCCTTAAGAAATAACATGGAGAAGATCTTTATGCCCCCGTGACCTTGGAGGATTTTGATCCAAAAACATATTGGCCATTATTGACGTACTCGGTAGCCATTTATGTTAATCCTCGAGATTTTGTTTTGTAAATTGAGCAAGTGGTTCTCTCAAAATATGCTGATTACCAAGAAGGGGTTGATTTTGGAATGCATATTTTTGCGTGTTTGAGAGTAAATTTGTGCACAGTTTCAAGATACGATGTTTTACCATTTTGGATTGGCCTGATGCTCTAGTATCTATATGGAACAAAAATGAAGCAGGTTAAAGCCGATTTAAGAAATTTCCCAAAATGCCAATTTTCTCAAATTTCTGGATAAAAAAAATTGAAAAATTCGTATAGTCACAGTTAAAGATAACTTTTTTAAACAGACATTTTTGTGTATAATCATTATTTAGACTAGGAAGCTTCGCAAACGCTTTTTCATGCGCGTTGTTGGATTGTTGGAAAAAAATCGTATAATTGCGATTTTCATAAGAAATAATTATTCAAAAGTGCTCAAATTTCACACGAATATATTAATTTATAAAATTAAGGTTCTTTGAAAAAATCATTACAATCGGATAAAGCATGTAGGTGTTATAAATCAAAGAATTGTTTTAAAAAAGAAAAAAAAAAAATTTCGATTTTCATGAGAAATAATTTTTCGATTGCGCTCAAATTTCCCACGAATATCTTAATTCATAAAATTATGGTTCTGTGAAAAAATCATTAAAATCGGATAAAGCATGTAGGTGTTATAAGTCGAAGAAATATTTTAAAAATCGAAAAAAATCGTAAAATTGAGATTTTCATGAAAAATAATTTTCCGATTGCGTTAAAAAAACGTGGCAGTTCTAAGTTCAGAGATTTCGAAGGCCTCCAGAAAATTTCATCGCAATTGGAGTATCGGTTTAGCCGGAATCGTGCTGACAAACACACAAAAATACAGAAAAAAAGAAGAAAAAAAAATCTGGATTTTGTCTCCAGTGTAGTGAAATGGAATCTTCGCTTCGCTCGCTACGCTCATCCAATAATGTGGTAAAAAAATATTTTTTGTGGTAAGAAACCCTTGCAACAAATCTCATTTAGGATTGTCAAGTGGCGGGATTCGATCCCGTTACCCCCCAAATCAGTCGGTCTAAAACTGCGATGAGTTCGATGGCTAGAGCAGATGGAGGGTTCGAGAGCTAGTGTAACGGCTTCGTTCTCCTTGACGTCTGCTCGGCAGTCCGGGTTAGTGGAGGAACCTGTATGACTGTCAAAGTTACACCATCCTTTCAGAAGGGACGTAAAGCCGTTGGTCCCCTTGGTACTTTTCGAAAGAAGTAGGTTACGTGCCGGTACCGGGTTCCCCCTCCTCCCTTCTTCATCATCATGCATCGTTATTAGTCATCAGTTGTTATACTGGTCACTCTAAACGGCAAAACATGCTGTTTGTGGCCAATTCATAAATAAATAAATAAATTAATTAATTAATTAACGTGTTCAAGTCTTCGCACTTTCTCACCTGTGTCTGTTAGCTCCAGTCGCCTGTGGCTGGATCTGTCCAGCGCTGGCCATACCCATTGCATTTCAATAATTGGTATGTGTTTGAGTTTTGTACAATACATTAATCTATACATTCCAGCAAACCTTTTACAAAACAATAAAATTTTCACTGCACCATGTACTTTGTTTTGTAATTTTTGGTGGAGGCGTCGGTTTTCTTTTCACCGTTGTAATATATCTTTTGCTACTACGGAGATGTAACTAAGACGCTTGTTATGCAGTTCCATGCACCAACTTTTCGCATTCATAACTTTAAAAATAGTAAAATAAGTCTGTCACTCCCGCTCTGTTCCTTCCAATCCAACCCTAATATTAGAACGACGAACAACTTTTAAGAATGTAAGTTACAACCTAGGATAGTGAACTAAACCAGGGGGTTTATTGACTTACTCGTGCTACAACAGTCGATCTACGCGACAATCTTTGTAAATGCAATGGCGCATGTGACAAGTTGTTGATCGACAGTGACAACCCCCGGGTCTAACATTTACTTCACCGGCTAAAATGTCAATACTACCGCACTAAGTATGACTTATTCTATTTACTAAATTGTTACTCTCGATATCGACAATTATTTTCGTGTGAGTTAGGAAATAGGACCACAGGAGGCTTATTTAGCACAAACCTAAACGACAACACTGTCGATCTAAATAGACTAAACTTAGTAAATGGAACGAGTCATGCATGCTTAAGGCTATTGTACGGGTCTATTAACTTGGCACAACCACCAATGAAATTTTGACTTACGATATGCTGTGAATTTTGCACACTTTTTGCTCAATTTTGCACAACCGATTTCGATTTTTGCACAAGCAGCACAAAAAAGTTACGACAACTTCATTTTGGCTGAGCCAAGTTAATGCTAGAACAACCAAAATGGATTTTCATGTCAAAACCTATGCCATATTTTTGCACACTTTTTGCACAATTTTGCACAACCAATTTCGATTTATGCACAAGCAGCACAAAAAAGTTACATCAACTTCATTATGGCTGAGCCAAGTTAATGGTTTTTGTAAAATAACGAATTTCATGTGCAAACTTATACCATATTTTTGCACACATTTTGCACAATTTTGCACAACCAATTTTGATTTTTGCACAAGCAACACAAAAAACTTACGACAACTTCATTTTGGCTGAGCCAAGTTAATGGTTTTCGTAAAATAACGAATTTCATGTGCAAACTCATACCATATTTTAGCACACTTTTTGAAGTCCGTAAACCTGCCCCCCCCCCAGAACATTTCGTCTCCAAACCATGTGCATAATTTTGCACCCAATTTTGAAGATACGCTCACCCCATCGATTGACCCCTATGCGAATTTTGACTCAAAATCTTGTGCATAATTTTGCACCCCAATACTTTCGGGGATGCAGCCATTTCAAAAAGGGGTGGCTAAGTTTACACTGATCCCCCTTATGCGATTTTGCACCAATAAGCACAATTTTGAACCCAAGTCCCGAATTTTGCACACTTTCGGAGATGCGGTCATTTAAATAGGGGACCTTCCTAAAGCGAATTACAACTCAAAACCATTTTCATAAAAAAACCTCATGTAAAAAAACTCTGGAAAACGTGTGCATTAAGCTTGCCCCTTCCCCCCCCCCCTCCCCTAACCGAATATCAAAACGAAAAATACATGTATTTATTGCACCCAATATGCACCATTTTGCACCCCTATTTTTAATTTTTTCCACTCGCTTCCATTTTGTGATAGAACCAAATTAATTGGATTCCCTTAGAAATAAAATTCCAAAGTGGGAGAACCAAGTAAATACTTCTTGTAAAAATTCATTTTGGAGTAGTGAAACTTGGCTCCAAATTAGCAGCTAAGTATGCACTCCTAAATTGACATGGCCTGATTTATGCACCCTTAGACTGTAGAATCTACAGTGGGAGAAATATGAAATTAATAAGCAAATGAGAATTGGATTTCCAAAGTAGGGAACAAAGTAAACGTTTTTCAAAATCATGTAACAGAAGTCAAAATAACTGGGCTCTAAAAAAGTTTCTACAAATTCTCTCTGAAATAGCCAAGTCTTGTTATTTTCACCCCTATAATATGAAATAAATAAACATAAAAGAATTCAATTTCCAAAGAAGGATCGTTTATCAAAATCATGTTACAGAAGTCAAAATGACTGGGCTATAAATTAGCAGCTATGAATACCCTCTCAGAATTGATAAGTCCTGATTTTTGCACCCCTAAACTATAGAATCAACAGTGGGATGACATGGAAAAAATAAACAAATAAGAATTCGATTTCCAAGGTACGTTCGTTTTTAAACCACCTTACAGAAGTCAGAATAACTGTCGTCTAAATAAGCAGCTATAAATGATCTTTTGAATTGCGAAGTCCTGATTTTTGCACCCCTAAACTGTAGAATCTACAGGGGGTGAAATTTGAAATAAATAAATAAAAATTCGATTTCTTAAGTAGGATCGTTTTTCAAAATTATGTAAGAGAATTCAAAATTACTGGGCTCTAAATTAGCAGCTACTAGGAAAACGCTTAAGTACCGCCGCGTTGTTGGATGAGCGTAATTGGTGCATTGAGCTGCCATGTGTTATGTGAATTTTCTGTTCTGTGAAAAAATCATTACTAAGTTGATGATTTTTTTTAAAAATAATTTAAAATAAATAAAAAATAAACTTTATTTTTTTATTTTTTTAATTAATCGTAATTTTAAAAAAAGAAAAAAATCGTAAAATTTCGATTTCCATAAGACATAATTATTTGATTGTGCTCAAATTTTACACGAATATATGAATTCATAACATTAAGGTTCTGTGAAAAAATCATTACAATCGGATAAAGAATGTAGGTGTTATTTGTCAAAGAATTGTTTTAAAAAAGAAAAACCCCGTAAAATTGCGATTTTTATGAGAAATAATTATTTGATTGCGCTTAAATTTTCCACGAATATATAAATTCATAAAATAAAGGTTCTGTGAAAAAATCATTACAATCGGACAAAGCGTGTAGGTATTACACACACATAACAAAAACTTGTAGAAATACAGCCAAACCTTACACACTCAAAAGGAATGAGATCTAAAAAAAGGGCCAAGCTCATCTACCATTCCACATAAACGTACAGTGTCCCATAACAGCATCCTCGAAAAGCTTGGCAAAATAGAATTTGCGATTTTTAATTTAACGTAATAGTTTATCCAAGTTCTTTTTTTCTAATTAATTTAAACGTAATAACATGCAAATTCTATTTTGCCAAGCTTTTCGAGGATGCTGTTATGGGACACTGTACGTTTATGTGGAATGGTAGATGAGCTTGGCCCTTTTTTTAGATCTCATTCCTTTTGAGTGTGTAAGGTTGGCTGTATTTCTACAAGTTTTTGTTATGGGTGTGATCTCATTACTTTTTCAAGTTCCATTACAAAATTATTTGCTAAAATATAATATTTTTATAAAAGTTGATTTAAATTCTATGGTATTAGCAGTAACAATATAGGAGGTAAAATAGCTAGACCCGCATTCATGTACATCCGCGGCAGAGGTGGTATAACCATGGTATAACGACGGTATAACGACTGGACCCCAATTCTTGAGTTCGTGGAGATGAGTTGAAAACGCAATTTGAAAACGAAGTCGTTTTCGTTTTCGAAGGAATTGGTATTCTTGAACGGTATCGTGGAAAACGTCATGGGTTGTGAGTTGAAAGCATTGATATTAAACCCCTATAGTAGGCTAGATTAGCAGTCTCCTATACCTCCGCACAGGCGCGAGCGTAGCAAATTGAAGACTCAACCGGCCCATTTCAAGATGGCGATTTGGTGTTTTAATTATGCTTTTTTAATGCAATAAAGTATTTTACTGGATTGTTTGATATGGTTTTAGCTTGTGCAGCATGGTATTAAACAAAAAAAACAATACGAAGTGATTGCATAAGGGAATTTAGTAATCATTTGGTGTTAAGGCTAGTATGCTTACCTGTCAACCTGGCGGCAATCTTGAGAACTATTTGGCCACAAATCGCTCCCATTTGATTAACATGTAAACTATCATTTTAAGATGGCTTCTAATTGTACCGGAAGTGGACCACCGACTGCTGGTCTAGCCAATTATATAGGATGTATATGGTTGAAAGAGTATCACGAAATCCAAACACTTTAAAAAGATTTGCGTATAGCAAAGAGCTCGAAAAAGTTCTATATTTATTCTAGATGGCAGTGCCTTCATAAACGCGGGCCAATCGAAAGACAAGTTGTATGAAATGATTTGATTGTTGCAATTATGTAAACAAACAGTTGAGCAAGTTCATATCAGAACAATGTTGTGCTGGCATAAGGTTGGCTAGGCTTGTCAAACATGTAATGTAAGTATGAATTTTACTAGTCCTATAGCCAAATGGAACTTTAGACCTACACTTTTGCATTATAAATAATTTTCCACATCTGGGCCTAGGCCAGGGACGGTTTCTGATTTGTTTTATGAGAGTATAATGACACCTTTTCTCGTTCCACACAAAGAAGAAAAATTTTAAATGTCCGCTATTTGTTTACGTATCGCACTTTCCCGCCTAACTCTGCTTATACCGTCAACAAGTGTCAAGTAACTATGGTTACTTGTTGATTGTATGCCAAGTGTTTAAGGCTTATTTTAAAACCTTTATTTGGAAGCCTTCCAACAAACTTTTTTCAACTTTTTTTTCAAAAGAGACTATATTTCTATAACCTTAATGTCCATGTAAAATATGAACATTGTAGTCCCACCCGTCTGGTCAGAATCGCGGGCCGACGTATTAGATGTTAGCAGTAGCAGTAGTAGCAGTAGTAGCAGTAGCTAACATCCTTAAAGTGATTTTTAAAGCATGTTTCAAGCCATTTTTTCACCAAGAAGGAATAATCGTACCCCAATAAAATTTGGCATGTGTTGTCAGGTACCTAAATCCCCTCGATTGTGATAGTTTTCAAGTTCACATCACGTTACATGACGGCTGGGTAACACCTCGAAATCACCCCAACTCTGCTTGGTGACACACTCAAAAGGAATGAGATCTAAAAAAAGGGCCAAGCTCATCTACCATTCCACATAAACGTACAGTGTCCCATAACAGCATCCTCGAAAAGCTTGGCAAAATAGAATTTGCATGTTATTAGACTTATTACGTTTAAATTAATTAGAAAAAAAGAACTTGGATAAACTATTACGTTAAATTAAAAATCGCAAATTCTATTTTGCCAAGCTTTTCGAGGATGCTGTTATGGGACACTGTACGTTTATGTGGAATGGTAGATGAGCTTGGCCCTTTTTTTAGATCTCATTCCTTTTGAGTGTGTAAGGTTTGGCTGTATTTCTACAAGTGTTTGTTATGTGTTCCCAATAAACACCCCCTACTTCCTAAGCCCTCATACACTTGTTCATACATTTATCTGTGTGTGTGTGTGTTTTATGATATTTTCTTCGATGTATTTATTGGATGAGCGTAGCGAGCGAAGCGAAGATTCCATTTCACTACACTTGAACAAAAAATTCGGAATGTTTTTTTTTTTTTTTTGCTGTTTGTTAACATGATTCCGGCTAAACCAATACTCCAATTACAATAAAATTTTGTGGGGGCCTTCGAAATCTTTGAACTTAGAACTGCCCTTTTGCAG
>JAMZAV010001375.1:0-155149 GCA_024449915.1 Sweltsa coloradensis
CCCGACGGGCTGAACTGGGGATCCCCCCGGAACCCTCCGATTTCTACGCCACTCAAGGGGACGACCATGGATATATTTGGTAATAAATGAAATATTTGTTAATTTACTAAAGGAAACGTATGGGAGTGAATTTAATATGATTTTACCCTAGGGCACGCACTGTTTCAGCAGTTGAAATTCCCCACAAAATGCTTTACGCAACCGTCAAGTGGCTGAATCCAAGTTTGATAACCACATACCTACCTAAAGTTCCATGAATTGCGTCGCGTGGCCTTGAAGTGCAGAATCAGAGCTCGCAAGAATATGGCAGACAAGTCGACTCGACGTGTACAAGGTTGCAACAGCTTACATACAAACCAGGGGGAAACTTATGATCGGTTATCATAATATATGCATAATTACTTAAAATTCGGGAAGGTTTCCACAAATACTGGATATCGAGGTATTTTCGTAAAAGGCTATTGATATATCTTATATTATAACACACAAAATGTTTTCATTGCGGGAGAAAAGAAATGGCTAGGGATGTTTGGAAGAAGCGATATGTTGTAAATAATATCATGTAGTTGGTTTCTTTACAGAATTTTATTTTATTTTTTGACTCGACTTAAGCTTAAGCATTACGATGTTTATTGTTCATGTTGCCAAATATATAAACATAATATGCTCTGATACATATTAATAAATTAGCTATACACATTTCTTGTCTACAATTTATAGAAGAGAATAATTTTTACATAGAAGATCAAAACGTTAGTTGAATAAATTTTCAGTCTACTTAATGGAATTAATATGAAATGCACAATTTGTATTTCAAGGGCTGATTAATGGAACATCAATCGACTGCCGTAATCAGCTAAAAAGTAGTGAAAGTGATACATTTTTTTCAGGTGCAATTTGGTGCTGAATAATGGTTCAAAGATTCAAGTTATATATTTATGCATTCACAGAGCTTATGTGTTCAAATTCTAGTCATATTTTCTATTTATTTTACTTGGGTTTATTAAAATTTTCAAAGAAATATATGATATGAATTTATGAATATGTATAGATAGAGTAAAATAATTACCATTAATTAATTGATTAGCAGTTGAATTATCGTATCAATATCGTGTTGACAAGTACTGTGTTACAATGATAGTGAAAGCATTAGAAACCAGTGAACATAATCAGTGGCGTAACTACTGGGGGGGGGGCGAGGGGGGCGACCGCCCCCCCGAAATTTAGTCAGGGGGGGCACAATTTTTTGGCAAGGTTTTTGTAAACTGACATTTAAACTATCAATCTTCACAATTTTATAAATTATCGACGAAACCACGCTAAAACCTAGTAAAAAAACACCAATTTTGCAATGTTAAAAATTTGAAAAGATCTAACATATCTGGGGCTAAGCGCCGCTGACCCCAGTGGCGGTTTTCACGGTGTGAAAGGTGTGACAATAGCAAACCTTATCATTCAGGAAAATAGACTAACAAACAAGGGTGTGTGATTTTTTAAAAATTTTATTTAATAAAGAACAAAATCATGATTTATTTTATTTTAATCAACTTTTTTATTTAAATCAGATTTTTTCGATTTTTTCGATTCAAATTAGATTTTGATTGATTTATATCAACAATTTTAAGTGTTTCAAAACTTGTCAAGTTGGCGAGCGGATTAAATACTTTCACAAACGTTTTAGAAAAAAATATAATTCAAAAATATTTTCGGGGAAACTTTGCTCAAATCAGTTAGAACTCTTGTGTTTGTTGCTCAAAATGAAGAAAAAGTGCATTTGATAAATCAATTATTTTTATTAAATAAATTATTTGATTTAAATCAAAAACACCCTGTAAGAAATCTTAATTTAATTAGAACGGTATGAGTGAAAATTATTTTTTAGAAAATGTAAGAGCCCACATCATGCGAGTTAATTATTCTCTACTTCAAAGTATCTTCTATGATGTATTTAAAAACTCACAAAAGTACTTTACCCAATGTGGGAGTAACAAGCACGCGGGAAGGGGGGGAGGGACCGTCGGTACAAAATCTTAAAATTCCATATTTTGTACAATCTGACAAATAAAGTACTTTAAATGTTATGAAAGTTAAACATTTCCCCTTGTACTGAGAATGTAGATACAGAGGTACTGCGACATTATAAAACAAATTTACTGCTAAAAATGTAATTATGTACTTTGTTAACAATGGCAATTTTAATTCAATTATGTAAATAATACTGATTTGCGGTAAGGTACCCAAACTCTTTTACAAACTATACTTTGGATGTATGTATGTGTGGTTTAACCACAAAGAGTGGATTATTTAGATGATTCTTCATCGAAAATGGTGGAAAAGAACAAAAGAGAGAGAGGAATTACAAAAGCACCGAATATTTCAATGTAATGAGGTTAACATGTTTGATTTTGAAACCATTAAAAAATATATAAATGTAGCTTAGAATGTAAGGTTGATACTTTTAAAATTTATGAGTAACGTTCAATACAAAATTTGAAATTATTTAATAAATATTGCGCCGAAAGATAATCTTCAGAAACATCATAATTGTCAGAAAATTAATGCAGTTTTATTTTCTCCTCTAAAAAGTTAATTTATAACCTGAATGTGTTAAGAAATCAGATTTAAATGTCTAGATACATCTTAAGCTTCCTGGATGATTGGCTGCGCCGGGAGTAGCCCTACGCTCCTACGGCGGCGGCGGACAGTGACTACGACGACCTTCCTGCGGGGAAAAATAACAGCATCAGCGCCCAAGACGCCGACGTTTATGGCAACCGACACAACAAACAGGAGCGCGAAGATCACGAAGGTAACAGTTGGGATGCTGACGCGGTTCCGGATGTGCCCCGTCGTGTCGCTCTCACACGGACGAGGGGTGCCGTTCTCCATAAGCGCGGTGTTCATGAGTCCGATGAGGATCTTCATCGTCATGTCGGTCGGCATGGACATGTTCTGACGTAGGTCGGTCATGAGGTTCTGGGCCATGATGGCGGCGATGAGTTCGTGCTCGTTCACTTCGGCCACCGGCACAATGTAGGCGCCCACCATGAAGAAGACCACGGCCGTCAAGATTGTTTCGATACTCATTCTTGAATCTGTGTAACAACCACATAACACAGTCAGGATACGAGTGAATACCTATTGAGGGGGCGCAGTTATTATTGGACACACACTTGTTGGGAGATAAGTGTGCTGTGAATAGAGATTGTACTTGTCAAGATCGCCCCCGGGCACAATGTAGGCGCCCACCATGAAGAAGACCACGGCCGTCAAGATTGTTTCGATACTCATTCTTGAATCTGTGTAACAACCACATAACACAGTCAGGATACGAGTGAATAACTATTGAGGGGGCGCACTTATTATTGGACACAGACTTGTTGGGAGATTAGTGTGCTGTGAATAGAGTTTGTACTTGTCAAGATCGCCCCCGGGCACAATGTAGGCGCCCACCATGAAGAAGACCACGGCCGTCAAGATTGTTTCGATACTCATTCTTGAATCTGTGTAACAACCACATAACACAGTCAGGATACGAGTGAAAATATTGAGGGGGCGCACTTATTATTGGACACACACTTGTTGGGAGATAAGTGTGCTGTGAATAGAGTTTGTACTTGGGGTCACTTGAATGGGGTAACATTATTTTGCAAACATAAATCCGGAACTGTGGTCATCACAAGGCTTCCGCTACGTTGGGAACGTAAGGAACCTAGAAAGCAGCTAACATTTTTGCAAGTCCTTGATTGCTCGCAGAGTAATTTAAATACTTAAGATTATTTTTGTTTTTTAAAGTTATTTTGTTGGTTATTTTTTAAATAAAGTATTTTATGGGACAGTTTATTTTTATTAGTATATTGATGAATGGAAAAAAAATGAAAACGTTTAGGACGAAAAATCTTCATGAGAGGCAAGATATGGCAAGTGTGATTTCATGAGAAAGTTCCTTAAGAAAAGGGAACCATAGTGTTCTATTTACGTCCTTTTTAAAATTTAAAATCTCAATTGGTATCTTTCCTGTTCCGGTATACAAAACAGCGTCCCAAAGGACATTGTCAGGATACCAGGACACATTATTGCATACAAATGTAAATATAAATTAATAATAGTCGAAATTGAGGTTACGTACTGCCTCTCAAAAATTTATCCCCCCACCCCCCTGATACTAAAGGCACTCTTTTAATCAGCTAACTTCCTTGGAATCTTAAGGCACTGATCCGATGGTAATCTTTCCTTATTATTAAATCAAGATACATCGTCCCCAAATCATTATGAGTATGACCATATGAAAAGAAGTAAATATTGTGTTTGCAGTGATTAGGGGGATGAAAAGGACCTAAAACCCTATAACTACGCTACTCTCTGAGCAGGAAAAAACAACCTATCCAGCGATTTACGTTTTCTAATTTGATCAAGAAGTCCCAGTGCTCTTTCTAGGGCTCAATGTAGCATTCGCCGTTTAACCGAGATTATTGTCTGTAGTAATCTTCAGTCAGCCGGTGGTTGGGATCGAACCAACGACCTCACGTATTAGTCACACTCGAAACATCTCAATCGGTTGCTTAGAATGCCGAGTGACACGTGTCTACTCCTAAATTCCTTTACCGTCGCACTTCGCAGCAATATTACGTAACGCGGAACTATGGGTAACTGTAATGGTATGTCAGCAACGCAGGACAACAAGGAGTGAGTAGAGAGAGAGATACGCGCTTACAGGGCGACTGGCGTATTTTATCACCTGCTAGCTTCGTCGTAGCAGTTTTGTTTAGTCTCTAAGGTGGAACAATGATGGCCGCCTACTTCCCAGAAGCCATATCATTCAACAAGCCTAGACCGAAGTATAGAGGAAGCGCGCGCAAGCCGGCCGCCAGCTTGGCAACACCAAGGCTACGGCTTCTTGATGTGTATGCCACCGCAATGTCAAAAGAAAATGTCACTTGTTGGATTCTCACCAGTTACCACCCAGATTTTCATTTGTTATTTACTCATACAATGTGGATATATTTTTTTTTCATAACATAGTTATTTGAATTGATTTATGGCTATACCCTAATTCTCTCGTTGACCGGTGTGACTTGTGGGGGGAGGGGAGGGGGGCGTACCCTCAATTTTATTTAGTATGAAAACACATCAAACTGAACGATTGAATAATTTAATGGTTGATATTTCGTAGAAAAGATTCACACTTTAAAAAATGTGTTTTAATGTTTTGAGTAAAACGTTCTACCCACACTGGAAGGTAGAGCCTCTCTCGGACCCTCATTGTATGAATGTCTAATAAATCTATGGATATCTGATCGCATGCGCAAGGAATACAATATTGTAAGCGTTGTCTAGATTCCTCCTACAAACAACATTGGTTCATATCTCTGAGCATGAGTGGGGCAGGGAAGGCAGTGCTTAATGGTTTCCCCATGTTAAATAATATAAATGAACTTTTTCACTGTTCGTGGATGGAAAATTAGATTTAATTACTTAAAATTAAGGAAATATTTACTTTCCTTCGACTGGCATACATTATTCACAACAAAACAAATATCTGACAAAAATAATTACAGCTATATGTGGTTTGATACTTTAAAAACAATGAAAAGAAATTGCCGACGTTGTCAATAATTCAGTCTAGTTTAACTAGGTCTAATCAACATTTGGATAGTACGAAATCTTGCCGTACAAGTGACCCTGCAAGGTCTACCCACAATCAGCGGTGTGACAACCAGGACAGCGTCATCTTTGAGTTTTAGTTTGCATCAATGAGCTTCGTGTTGAATGATACAGACGTTGTTTCAAGAAACATGATGGTGACTTAGAGTCATGTTCAGCTAATTTTGAAGTATCAACATTTCGATTACTAAAGTTACTTACTTTTATGGTATTTTACCCGAACCTCTAAAGGTGCTACTCAATGGTCAAAGAATTCCATACAATCAATACATTGGGAAACAAAAATACCTTTGGCGGTTTGAAAAAATATCATACAAGTAACGTTAACAATCGGAAAGTTGATACTTTAAAAATAGCTAAACATGTTTTTGAAAATCGCCATCATGTTTCTTGGAACAACGTCTGAATCATTCATGCGTAGTTGATGGTATAAACGAAAACTCAAAGAATCCGCTTTCCTAGTTGTCACACCACAGCTTGTGTGTAGACCTAGACATTTCCACCTGTATGGCAAGATTTCGTACCTCGTGGCACGTACCATCCAAATGACGATTAGAACTACAAGCATTTAAACAAGCAACTCTAACTTAAACTCACTTGTCATTTTTATTCAACCTTGTTTTATTTTAGGATAGATCATTTTAAAATGTAAGTTAACTTTGTCTAAATTATTGCAAAAACATCAATTTCGTTTCTTTGTTTTTATAATATCCAACCACAAAGATGTGTTTGATTTTCGTCAAATTATTGTATTATTGTAAATAATATATGCCAGTCGAAGGTATTGTGAAACTTTCCTAAATATTGCAGTAATTAAATCTAATATTCCACCAAAGATCAGTGAAAAAGATCATTACCGTTTAATGTGCTCTACTAAAGTTGCATTTTAAAACAAGTTTTCCCCCAGATCCAGATGATTCAGAGGAATGTATTCTCTTCTTCACTTCCAATAGGTTACAATAGGCTGTTAATAAATTAAAGTTAGTGCTTGAGTTATCCTATGGTGCTGGAAGGCGGCAGTGGGGGACCGTCTACTTGGGATTATATTTGACATTCACAGTTTTCAAACTCAATCATCCCCTCCCACATTTTAAATCTGTGTTTCGAGTCTTAAAACGTAAACATGAATGTACTCATGGATATTAATTTACATATAATTTATACCCCTATCCCCACTATATATATATATATTATTTTTTTGGGGTGTTATTGTTATATGGGCCATTCGAAGAACATAATCACCATAACATAACATAACAATTCCTAACGGTTACAAATGGGCCCTTCCGCCCGGTGGCAACCACTTCGTCCCCCAGACCTAATTACTGCCCTCCGCTAAACACGATCTAAATTGCCTCAAAGACCCACTAGCTACAACATCCCCAGACAAGTCAATCCACACCCTAACAGTCCTTTCCAAGAAACCACACCAACCCAGATCCGTTCTTACTTCTTTCCGCTGGAACTTCCATGAATGATCCCCCCCTACCCTTGTAAAGCCCCTCCTGCAGCCTATTGCGGATGTCCCCCCACCCCCTACTACCCCTAACAACCCTGTACATATTGCACAACCAAACTTCCCTTCTTTTTCCCTCTAATGACTCCTCTAACATTGCGAAAAAAGTGTCACCATACTTCAGTTATGTCGTCTTGTTTTAACTGTACTCGGACTCTGTAAACGATGTTTTACAGCAACTTTCTACGATCTAAAAACTCAAAAAATGAACGTGAAGTGGACCATTTTAGTAAATTTCAACCTAATTTTTTATGAAATGACGAAGAACACAGAATACTCGGGATGTTAAAGAATACACACAATCTAATGGCTGCAATGATAACATACACTTTTGAGGTATACTTGTCAAATGTGAAACAGATCTTTTGAGGGAGTGCCAGCGTGAAAAGTGGGGGGGGGGGGGGGTCTGAGTGAAAAGTGGGGGGTCAATTTCCCCCATCCCCCCTTCCTACGCGCCTGGGCCCCACGTCACCAAGTGTCTAACTTACTATGCCTAAGTTGTACCTCTTAAAATCACAATTATAAAATACAATAGAATTGAATCAACAAATAATGTAAAAGGAGATAGTAAAGTGTGAACAATAGATAGCAAAGGGTAAACAAATGATGGTAAACAATTGCTAGTAAAGAGCCTATCTATCGCCCCCTTTATGAATTGGCACCACGAGTCCCTCCCTCGAACCCACAGGGATCTTGCCCTCAATTAAAGACTTCCTACTTACATCCCCAAGATACATTACAGCGGCATCACCCTCCAATTTTCTGCACCCCACGCCGTCCTGCCCTGAGCCTTTCCTACAACCATCTTGCCCAACACCCTCGTTATATCCCTATCCGAAATTGGGAGTGGGGTGTCCCCCTTTTCTCCTGCCACTGCTCTCCTGTATCCCTATTCTCCTGAACCCCCCACCCCGTAATAGGAATTTAAAGCTTCCGCCTAAAGTATATCCTTTCCCCCTTCCCCTTAAGAGTAGGTATTGCCACCCTTAAGTGATTGTACAAGCGCCGTCCCTAATTCCCCCGTCCACATCCATTAACCTCATCATATAATCGTCCCTAGCGTCAACCTTATCCCTATCAAGTATCTCCTCCCATTCCCTAAGCTTTTCCTTACCCCTCTCAGTCCTCTTCTACTTCCCATACACGCTCCTACATTTTCTCTTCAACCATCTAATTATTCTATTGTAATATACCGGATCCCCATTTTCCCTTTTTGCCCCATGCGGTACAAAACTTTCCAAAAGAGCCCTAAATATATCCAGAAAACTTTCCACATCTCATTTACCCCCCTTTCCTCCCGAGATCACTCCTCACACATTCTTCCTAATTCTTCTTGCAACCCTTGAACATCCGCCCTAATATAACGAATATAAACTTACCCCCAATGTGATCCCCACCTCTCTCCTTATCACCATGCCTTAAAGCTAACTCGACTTTTGGGACTCTATGGTCACTTACCTCCTCTACAACTTAGGAACCGACTAAAATCTCTTCCGACCTAACTAATATTACATCTAAAATATTTTTTTTCCCCTTCCAGTGTCCCCTATACCCTCCCCTACAGCTTGTATAAACCCCTCATTAACTACCATACAAGCCCACTCCTGCTTCCTACCTCCTACATCCTCTCTCCCCCCTTACAATGCACCCCAGGCAAGTTTAGATCCCCTGCTATTACAAACACTTACTACGCACTACTACCTCCTCTAACTTATTTAAAACCTCCCATTCCCCATTACCACTATGTCTATACACACACGCCTACCACATCCATGGAAGTTCCCGAATGCATAAATCCTACCCGGGTGAAGTTTGAGATGACTAACTAAGAAGAAATATCAAAGAATCAATCACGTAACCACTTTCAGACTGAAAGCTACCATGGATAAAATATGTAGTTATTATTGTAGGTGGTCTCCCTGCTTGGATCCTAGAATGCTGACACTGTGACATGTTAATCGGAACCTTGCAGAAAGATACACACTTTTGGTATTCAATGTTAGGATCGTAGGTTTTAAATAGAGCGAATAGAATGTCAGTTAGAAGTGTCTGATGCAATTGTAAAAACTTGACACAATCACAGAGCCAGTTGACAATCAGCAACATGGTATTGAAAGGTTTAAAAATAATTTCAAATATAATGGTTTTGTCCTGCTTACCTTTTGCTGTCACTGGATGTGTTGCAAACCCAGCTGATTCTGTCTCGGGAACGAGGAGTGCCCAAGGAGAGTTCAAGAAACGCTGAAAGTAAACGTATGCATTAGTGGACAAATTTCAGTGGAATCATAGAAGGAGGCGTTTCTGAGATTTGAGAAATGCAACTGAAACATGTGCGCAATTGAGACTAGGCTAGCAGTATGATGAACTAAATGTTTACTTGGGAACATGACAAGGGACAATTGTCCCCTCTTCTGGTAACTAGCTAGGTCCAATTCCTTATAAGTAGGGATGCACATAGATACTTTTTTCATTATCGATTATCAAAATGGTTAAGTCATTATCGAATCGATATTATCGATAATATCGATATCACCAACAAAGCCTGTTCCGACCTATAAGTGGAACCTCAAGTGTGGCAAGTGTAAGTCAAAACAATACAATTGCGTTCCGTTCGCTGCCTCGCTGTCTTCGATGTCATGTGTTTGGTTTCGTCATCGACTGATAGCTCATTTCCAAACATAAATCTCCAGTGTGACACCATCAGCCCAGCCAGTGCATGGCAAAACGTGAGATAATAATTTGGTTCGTGCACTATTGACCAATTTTTTTATATTTGGATAATCGATAATGAATTTTGGTTATCGATTATCGAAATAATATCCATTATTGATTATCGATCGATAATATCGATTATCGTGTGCATCCCTACTAATAAGAGAGTTTAATAGATTGAGACAGTAAAACAGGCCATGACATTTCTGTCCAACTATCTTCACACCTTAAATCTAGTTAGTCACCCGGAGAAGTAACAACTCGTCCCTAGGCAGGGTTTACACGAAACCAATGCTTTGTTATGACATTAGAATTATTTCATCACTAGACGCCATTACAAATATCACAGCTGTCACCAATCTACTGTATTATTACCACTGAAAGACTGGGTTTATACACCGACAAGTTAAAAAGTTTTCGAGGACCGCGGAGAACATTTACTGTTCAATGTTCATTCTCAATGACACGTAAGCTAACGTCATAATACTGTTTCCGCCTTCTTTAACTACGTAGGCATACGTACCGGCAACGCCCTAGCCGCCATTTTGAATTGATAGGTTCCCAATCAGTGCCTACACGAATCTAATAAATCTCTATAAAACTGCACTTTTTGGTCAAATCACAGACGGGTTGACTGTCAAAATCATTACCCCGGCATTTTTATTGGATTCTAAGATAGACTTGAAGACTTGAATGTATTAAAGTGATAGAATTGAGAACGAAGTATGATGACGTCACTGAAGCTCGACAAGCAATTTTCACGAAAAGCTTCGAACAGGGGTTAAAAATACTACGGTTTTGGTTCAAAACTGGTCGTTTTCGATCTAATACAATAAACTTTAGATAAGAATAAATAAATTCAAATTTGAGCAAAACACGTATTATGTTCACAAGCGTGAGCTACGGGTATGTGTTAAGATACACGAAATCTGTAAGAGTTCTTTTAATTATATGCACAATTGATCACAAACTACCTTTGATCGAATATTAAGCAAAACTACGCGATGCACATAGAGGATTACGATTATTTTGCAGGCTAAAACTTGTACATGCCAATATGGGTGGATGAGGAACTGTTATCTATCACAAAAACACTGAATTTAAGTAAATCAAAGCGGATTTCATAAATCCGTAAGCATTATAGATAATAATAAGTTCAATATTCAATAGTTTTGCTTACCTTGATGGTTTTGAACGGTGAGACTAACTTTGCCAGAGGAACAGTAACACGGAGCAGCTTACCGTACCACTGAAGAAGAGAGAATGGCGTCACGACGTCGCCAGCGCCCTAGACTGGGTGAGTCAAAGAGGAAACGATGACTAGCTGACTGGCGACTTCAGCTCTTGCGTTTGATACACGTCTTGAAATGTATCAAAATATACTAAGAAATAAATGTTGCAGTCGAAATTGCATTGCGTAAGTTCTAATATAATTATAACAGTGGTAAAACTTTATTTCCCATGCACCAATGAAACTAGGTGATGATTTGATGCATTGGCCAAGACGAAAAAGGAAGTAAAGGAGAGGCTAAGAAAGTACGATTAGATATTCTTCCGGTTTGGCTGCATAGAATGATTATTACTTACGCAATAAGAAGCGGATTAGATAAAATACACATTTAAAAAATGTTTGCGAAATTTAGAAACCAATTTACAAATACAAAGTCATTTAGGAAAAGTGAATTCAATATTTTCACAGCGACAAATTACGTCACCGCCCTTCCAAAAGAGACCAGCAATCAACTTGTACCAACTTATCTGTACCCGAAGAACGAATTATTCATAGTTGTGGTGTTTGTTGCTTGAAGTTTTTGTTAATACAATAGTCTTTTGAATTTTATTTGTGACGGTTGGCAAAAGTAAACGTAGAAACTAGCCATACATTTATTTTTCACCAAGGCGCATGATTTAAAAAATTTAATGTGGATTGATTTAGGCGTAGAAGGTATTTTAGTTACCCGTAATTGAAAAACTTCCCCGATAATGATGTAGGTGTTATAGATATGATTTTACCGATTATAAAATAAAATGCACTCGTGAGCTGAAACAAAACTTTTCAAACTCAGTTCTATCGAGCTTAACATTTGAACGTGTTTCTGTTTTTGGACCAAGGAGTACTTATGCTCTGGAAAATATTAACTATCAATGACATACTCGTCCATCTTTCCCTATATTGTATTATATTTTGTAATATTGGCACTAGTTCCAATAACGAAACACGAATAGGCCCAACAGAAGAAATAATAAAATGTAGAGTTGCATATTCTTTGCGTTGGCGATTACGATAGGCGTGGCACTTAAGCCATGGTCGTGTCCTCTGCTTTCTGCTTCAGCGGGGGGTGGGGGGAGGGTCCAGGGTAGTAGCTTCCCCCCCCCCCTGAGCTTACGGAGGAGTGGCGAGAGTATCTTCCCCCCCCCCCGAGAAAAATTACCAATTAACCTAATTAAATGCGTATTACGTTTGTGTGTCAAATACTAACATAGATTAGTGTAGTTATAGCTTAGCAAATTTCTATCGCAGTATCTCAGAGATGTCCGACACTGTAATAATTTTTTGGGCTTGCTGTAACCGTAGACGGTGGATGTCTCACGGCATAGACAGACCCCTCCAGAAAACGAGCACAAATCGAGAATAAGAGGAAACTACTGCAGCCTCGCGACGACCGCTATTGTAGCTAGAGCTTTGTGTGTTTCCTCTGGTTGAGCTACAGTAACAGTACAACAGTAGCACTGATCATGCAACTAACGCAATAATTTAACAATTTAAAACTGCCAAATCAAATTGTTGAAATTAAAAATAATAAATCTGTTTCTTAATGTTGTTGGACTCTAAAATAGTAACACAGATATACGCCAACATCAACAACAACTACATATTTGGAATTTTGAATTATTAATAAAATTAGCATAGGACCTATGCTTTTGATCTCGAACAGTTTATCGGCAACACTAAAATAGAATATGATTTGTGAACTATTAATAGAAATATGATTTCATTTCGGTTATCATAAAAATTAATATTGATTTCATGTTGCATTGGTTTACCCTACTGAAAATCAGTTATATGACTAAGTGGGTAGACTCTAAAAACGATTTATTTTTTAAAATTGCATTTACCGATTGTCTATGACAAGCAGTTTATAATTTTAACCATTGTACTTGTCAGATACTATATGAGAAACAAATATTGACAGTGGTGTCAAGAGGGGTAAACGCAAGTAAACGGTGAAAACCCAAAAATACATATATACTCTTCAGGCCCTAAAAAAACTCTCTTAAAATGGCCAGTAGCGTGAAGGTGGGACAAAATCCCCCCTTTGCCCAAAAAATGTGAATGTGCACTTTAACGTTTCAATGGAGAATAAAGAATAACTTTTTTTACCATTGCTATAAAGCAAATAACCATCTGACCAAAAGAAGATTTTAGTAGATAGTAAGTTGGTTATTGTGAAGTTTTGAAACGCTCAGATTTTCACTAAAATTACCTTGAAAGAGAAAGCTTTTGGATTGAAAACAGGATTTTAATAGATAAAAGTAAAACATTGGTCATTGTGTTGCTTTAAAACGCACAGATTTTCACCAAAATGACCTTGAAGGAGAATGTCTTTCCCGGGGCTTAGCCCCCCCCCCCCCGGACCACCGCTTAACCCTCGATGCATCTAAGAATTAATTGTCTCTATTTGAATTCCTGGATACGCCACTGAATATGGCTTTAAGAAACCATGCCTAAAACTCGTAAAAATACTCCAAACACACTTGGGGGGTTCTCCCCTCCCGGTCCCAAGACCCCCCATTGCATTGTATTGAAGCAGTACTTTTCCTGGAAAAGTTGGCTGCTCTGCTTCCCTAGCTTAATTCGTTTGGCTCGATGGAGGGCAATGAGCGAGTCAAGTGTAGCTGTACGTATGAATTATGCATCAATACCAACATTCTTGCTGCCCTTCAAAGAAGAAAACGTCAAGACATTTATAAATTCACGTTATTATGCAAGGCTCTAGGGGCCTAGATGCATTGAATTGTTAAAAAGGAACTGTCGTAGTTATTGTTTTATATTCTTTGATATTGAGATCACGTTCTATAGGCAAACACAATTTAATAATGTTTTAGAACTAAGAGTAGGCCTACACGGTCATTGTAAATATTAGAAACAAATTTTTCTAAAAATTATATATAATAAGTCAGAATCAAAGACGTCAGCAAATAAAATATATTGGGACTAGAGGAGAGAGGTAGGTCTACAAGGATGCAGTAGCAATCACGAAGAAAATTACACTGGCAAACAATAAATAACATAGTAAGGAATTATCTATCGAGTAAACAATTGCTAAAGATAGATTCAACATCAAATTTTGAGTCGTGTTAATATTTTTTTGGTGCATTCCAATTTAAACAAAATATTTCCGTTTGAAGATCGTTAATTTTTCACATCTTTATCCCATAATCAACTGATGTTGGCCACAAGAGATAAGAGATATGTGAAGGTTAATAGCGTCACAGTATTAATTAATTAGTTCATCAATAGATGGCCTGCGATTTGCTTCTCCTATAAATTCCAATAAAACCAAGTAGATGCATGGCAATATATATATAGCGGTCAAACGCGCTATATCAAACAAAAAATTGTCAGGTATAGCCGCATATTGTCAAAGTACTTCAACTCCATCTTCAAGGCATGGTAGGCTTGGGTTTGCAGGGCAAGCTGTAAGAGGTAAGTTGAACTACAACACACACAAAAAAAACATTTTTTTCCCGCAAACATACGTTTCTGATTTTCAAACACATAGGTAACGCGTTCAAAAAATGTGCTAATTCAATTTTCCGGCGTCGTAACCAAGAACGCTCTGTGATTGGTTGAGACACACCCACCGCCATGTTGTGGTTGATAGCGCTTGAATATGTGCGTTTCAAAGCGGTAATTTAACCCAAGAAAACTAAAAAAATATTGAGACCAAAATAAATAACCGCAGAAGTCTCTAATTTTGGCGTGTTTTGATGAGGGCTGGTGGTCAGCGAAATAAATGGTAGATTCTGTACAGATAGTATATCGTTTCATGTAGGGCCATAAGTGCAATGTAATCAAGGAGTACAGGAAATCAGATGTTTCAAAACCTCACCTATTTTGCCATCCTTGCTCCAGTGAATAACAGAGATAAGTTCATTGGAGTAGTAAAACATTGGCAGGTACTTGAGCCAGGTTATCCATGCCGGGAAGGTGTTGATGATAAAATACAATCATCCCATGAGAAAGTGATCGCCGATTCACGTAAATAAATTTAGCACACAATCCAATATAAAAATGTTACAAATTAATTATTAAACACAAATGGAAGTATTTCAACTTCTTACAACGACAATATAATTAGATTGATAGAATAAAAAATAATATAACAGCATTAAACAAACTAAGGTACACACCACGCATAAAATAATACATTTTCATCCAAACCTAGACATAAAACTCAATGCAACTCACGTACTCACTATTGTCATATCCTCACGTCCTACAATTATTTAATAAGATCTACATTATAAAAACTTTGTCAAAACCATTGCCCATATTGTACGGGCAACAGTTTTAAGTAGCTTCAACGCAATCATTTTTATCGTCTTACTACATAATTACATTTATAATCTACTATGAAACAAATCAAATACGAAGTTGTGTTGTTAGGTGGAGGTCAAACGCGTTTTACTCACTTCGCGCGTACATTTTTTAATTTAAATTTCTCCGAGTTACCGCTAGATAGCAGAGCAGTGTTCGTTGTGGCAGCAGCTCCAGCGGGCGTATGTCCTGACTCGGTAGGGGGGAGGGGGGGGGGGGGCAGTTACATCGTTTTCCAGGGAAGATTACAACACCAGGGCTGGCACAATTGTTCATTCCATAATTGTTTCTAGTCGTTACTTTATTTCTCTATTATTTATTTATATATTATTCAATAATAACATCAACGCAATACTAAGACACAAAAGTTCCCTTTCAAGTTCTGACTGAGCAAACATTAAAATCATCCCTTACCGTAAGCTGTGCCTGTATGCGAGACAAGTATCAGGGGTACAGCCATCTTGAAGTAGGTGATCACTCCAGCATCATTGATATCTCTTATCATGTAGATGATGGCAAGGTATGCTGCGGGGCATCAGCCAGATTATCTTGGAGATGTAGTAGACAGGCGACGAGTACATTCCCTAACAAGGTGTAGATGATGGCAAGGTATGCCAGGGGTTCCAGAGTGGCGCGGGGCATCAGCCAGATTATCTTGAAGATGTAGTAGACAGGCGACGAGAACATTCCCTAACAAGGATTAACATTTGGATTGGATATTGCTTAACGTCTCATATTTGTGCAACTAGGCTAATCGAGACGAAGGGAGAGACGTAAGGGATGACGCGGGGGGACAAGGGGTGGACAGGCCTGTGCTGGTCAGAACCAGCCACAAGCATATGGGGAGGGCAATGGTTCCCCCACGTCGTGGTCGTCTTCGTCTGTGTCATCCGTCCGTGTTGTCATTGTCGTCGCCGTCGGGGAGGTAGTCAAAGGGAAGGGGTTCCCCGACGACGACCCAGAGCTCGCCATTAGTTTCAGGGAGTGAAACTCCCCTATTCACGGGCCAAACCGCGAGAAGGTGTCGAGTTGGAATTTGAAGGCCCAACAAGGATTAACAATCACTTGAACAATCTCAACGTTTTCTATCTCTTTCGTGAAAGTAATATTGATCATTATATTGTTTTACTTCTCAAATAGAAAAAAAAAGTTTCAACTTAATTAATCTGTAGCTAATTTCGCTTTTAATATGAACATGTATCCAACTTTTATTATGAATAAATTTAATAATTTGATGTACACTTCAAAACGTTACACAAACATACACTTAACTTGACAAAACTTAATATAACTATTCGAAATACAAGCGCAATTTCTGTTAAAGACTTGCGTTTGCCAAGGACACATGCACTCTATAATTTACACATTTTCGAGACACTTCCTGGCTTTTCCACAATAGGAAGAGAAGTAGGAGGAGTAGGAGGACTCACCTTCTCTCTAAGATAAATGTGAATCTCGCTAGGAAAGATATTGAAGACAGTGTATGCACTGGCATAGATCACCTCAGCACAGATTAAGTATAGCAATCCTCGGCAATCCTGGATTCCAGCCTGTGAACCAGACTGGACGTTCCAGTAAAATCCAGACAGGATTATGGATGTCACCTGGTACATAAATATCTGACAATTATTACAAATATGTTATTGTGTAACAACGTTAATTGCTGACTTTCTCCCTTCTTATTTAAACATTATTGACGATAATCCATAATCTTAAATTGAATAAATGAGCTACAATGAGAAATACATTATATTATGCACGTGTAAATTTTTACACTTGTCCCACCTTTAACACAATGAATATCAATTTTAGTTTTAGCACTCGAAATCAATACTGAAAGACAAGTTATTTACAACACACCAAACATAAAAGTAACTGACAACCATAACTAAAAGTAAAAATTGCAATTATCTTCCAAATTTCAAGGTTTTGATTTAGTTTACTCCGAGTACACACCATAAATTTATAAAGTAGATTGTGCATCACATTCCGAAGATACAAATAAATAAATAAATACATTAAAGCTAAGACTAAATATTATTTAGAAAACACCAAAATGAATGAATAACGTTCAAATCAACCCTCCACGGAGGTTCATAAGGTTGGGGCTTAGACACAAGGGGCCGACTCGCACATCAAGCAGGTTTCATCTTCATTTATTACTTCTCCTCGCTCGAATAGCATTCGAGCATAGCAGCATAGCAGACGTCGTAGGTCAACAACACTGCGATTGCATAGGAAGCATACCTAGAAGTCTAGCGTGTGACATACCAAGAAAACAGCAAGCTGCGTACAATGATCCGGGAGATTTCTCCGCGTGTCTATGGTCGTGCGCCACCATCGTGGTCGGTATCTGTAAGGACAAAGTACTGCATCAAATAGTGTGTTCAGTGATAGCATACGAGGAGATGTCGGATCACTTCCGGTGACTGGAGGTCCTGACTGAAGGTCCTAGGGGTGATGACGATCATGCCACGGTTCAGTCCTCTTCACTGCCCGGTGGCATTCCTTCCCAACTACCCACCATAATATCAAGTAATCACTAATCATAAATTATTGAAACACACAACAAGCACGATTAAAAATGTAACGTAACCCACAATACACACCTCTTATTTTTCAGTTATCTACACTGACCGATTGCAAAATATTAATAAATACATTTCTACACTGTAAATCCAAAAGGTCGATGTGGGTCGAATTGGCGGTAGATAGGGGTATGCAAGAATATAATTTTCACCCAAGGGTAGAAAAGAGTCGAAAAGGGTATTAAGAGGTGGAAAATTCAACTTAATGGGGAATAACTTTTACCAAAAACCCAACACGGTTTAATAATCGTCCACAATCGACCCAAATCTACCTCTAAGGGTAGATAACCAATTAATGCAGAAAATTGACTTTTCAAAGAGTACTCAACCCTGTTATGGATAAATTCAACCATTAAAATAACATTAATCAACCTTTAAAGGTCGAAATGTAACACACTTTAATGAGCTAAATATAAACCTTTTGGGTAATAAATTTCGTCTTCAAATAATAAATAGAAAGAGAAACTTGGAAAGAGTATTTCAATCAATTGAATGCGGGAGCAGAAGCAGAAGACAGAGATGTAGAGTTGGAAGGGGTGAGGGAAGAAGCAGATGAGAATGGACCAACCTGGCAAGAAGTGGAGATGGCATTAAAAAAAAGAATGGGAAGACTGCAGAAGTTGACGAACTGGTGGTGAAAATGATCAAATCTGGGGGCCCAGTTGTTATGCATTGGGTATACGTAGTGATCAGTGTGGTATAGAAAGAAAAGAAAGTGCCGAGAGATTGGGAGAAAGGAGTGATTGTTTGTACCAATATACAAGAAAGGAGGAGCCGTCCCACAGTGCCGCTTCCGTAAGGCCATCAACCTTTTTTTCCCCCTATGCCATCATTACTACCTGAAGAAAAAGACCCATATTACACTTGTTGGCCTAAGGGGAATTGAATTATTTCCCCTCAGGCCAACACCATGCATTTCATTATCGAAAATACAAAGAAGGTTGTTGGCGTTGGGGTAATTGATTTATTCCCGTTAGGCCAACAGCGTATATGCACCCCGCTCCTTACCGTAAACGATGCATATACGCTGTTGGCCTAACGGGAATAAATCAATTACCCCAAGGCCAACAAACCTTCTTTGTATTTTCCATAATGAAATGCAGGGTGTTGGCCAAAGGGGAATAAATCAATTCCCCTTAGGCCATCAACGCTTCCTGTAACATGGTCTTTATCGACAGGTAAAAATGATGGCATAGGGGGAAAAAAAAGGTTGATGGCCTTACGGGAAGCGGCACTGTGGGAAGACACCAGAAAGGAGATAGAAAGAAGTGTGGCAACTACAGAGTCATTACTCTACTATGCCATGCATCAAAGATATACAAAAGGATTATGAAGGAGGATGAGAGTAGAGGTGGACCATTTGCTGAATGAAGAACAATATGGGTTCAGATGTGGAAGATCGACTATAGACCCGATATTTGTACTTCGACAAGCTATGGAAAAAAAGTTGGGAGCTGGGTCTTCCTAGAAATCGAAAATGTGTATGACAGTGTGCCAAGGAATGTAGTGTGGGAAAGATTGGAAAGAAAAGGAGTGGACAAAGGACTGATAGACAGGGTTAGAAACTTTGTACATAGTATGTGAAAGCTGTGTAAAAAGTAAAAACACAGTTTGGGCTGTCAGGGTGGTTCCAAGAAACACAAGGGCTGAGGCAGGGAAGTGTGCTGTCACCACCGCGATTTAATAAGCCGCTTCGCGAACGATTTTTTAGTCACGTTGATGGATGAGCTTTTTTGTAAGTTTTAAGTTTGCGTGGGATCTCTTTACTTTTGCAAGTGCTTTTTGAACATATTGCAGGTGATTGTTGTCAAGTTTCTATTGTTACTTGTTAATTGTTATTAAGAACCTTAAAAACTTACATTAAAACCTTTATTTCTATGGATTCTGGCTAGCTTTTCCAACTTTTTATTTCAAAAGGTACTACATTACCATTACCTTAATGTCCATGAAAAATATGAAAGTTGTAGCATCACCCGTTTGGTCAGAATCGGCCCAAATGTCATGAAAATATCGCACTAAAAATCGAAAAAAACGAAAAAGTACGATATTCATGACAAATATTTCTTTGATTGTACCCAAAAACGTGGCGGGTCTAAGTTCAGAGATTTTGTAGGTCAACTTCAATTTTCATCAAGATCGCATACGCCGTTTGCCCGGTAAAGAGCGAACAAACAGACAAAAAAAAACACACCGAGCTAATTTTTTGGGGGGCAGCGAAATTGTAGTCTTCGCTTCGCTCATCCAATAATAGTGATGGATGCCATCCACAACAAGGTAAAGATGGAGGAAACGGAGGAGGTAGAGGTTATGCTGTTTGACGATGATTTCATGGCATGGTCAGAGTATGAGGAGGTACTCTAGAGAAACACGGACCTCTGGAAGAGGCACATTGAAGAGGCCGGCATGAAGATAAGCGTGATCAAGAGCAAGGTTGTTAATATGCCAGGAGAAGGAGACAAGGAACTATCATGCAGAGATCAAGATTGGAGAAGAAACCCTGGAATTGAGGTGGAGAGATTTAGGCTACATATAGTAAGTGAAATAATGGCAAATGGGAAGATAAAGGAAATTACCAACAGAATACAAAATGCCAGTAACTTCTCCAGTGCGTAAAAGGCCGGTGTGGATAGGGAAATACCCATACAGTGCAAGATGACACTATACAAGACCTACTTCATAACTATTCTCACATATGCGGCAGAAACCTGGACTATGGGCGACAGAGAAGAAAGCCAAATACAGGCGGCGGAGATGAGATTCCTGAGGAGCACAGTGGGCAAGACAAGAAGAGATAGAATTAGAAATTCGGAGGTGACAAGATGGGAAGGACACGGCTTAGATGATTTGAGCATACGAAACGAATGACGGAAGAGAGGATGCCCAGGAGAATGTATAAGAAAAGGATTGAAGGAAGAAGAAGACGTTAAAGACCAAGGAAGAGATGGAAGTAGACCATAGCAAGAGACCTACATACTAGAAGAGAGAGCTGGGAGCATGTAGCAGGTAGCAGATGCCTGATTGTGGGAGGATAGAAAGAAGTGGAAGAATTTGGTTGCGAAACCCAAGTTGACCCTGCCAGAAGAAGGAAACGGCGATGGATAATGATGAGTAAAGGTCACTTAACAATATTAAAAAGGAAGAAAATTCGACCCCGAAAAATAGATTAATATCCCTCTGCAATAATTCCTCTCACAGACTCTCAATCGACCTAAAATGTTCAAATATTCATCTGCATGGGCGATAAATACACTTTTATTGAAATAATATGCAACCACTAATGGCCACTGAACAGTCTTTAAAAAGGAATGAATTCGACCCCGAAGAGTATATATTAATACCACTCCGTGGGTCGAACCTATAATTCATCACACATTCCATTAATCGACCTGTAAAGTTATAATATTTCACCATATGGGTTTTTCAATGTACTCCGTGTAATAATATTCAACTTCTAATGGCAGTAAGCAGACTTTAAAAGGATGGAAATTCGACACTAAGAGTAGATTAATATCACTCTGCGGGCCCAACAATTCCTCAGACAGGCACATCGACCAGTATGGTTTAATATTCAACGAATCGGTTATTTGGAACCGAATAAGTCACCCAATTGTGTAATGAGTTAAGATAGCCATTCTTCAGAATTCAAGACCTATCGATTAGTAGAGAAACGAAATATTTTTAGACATGCCGTGTATATCAAAGTGTCAATTTCCTTGAGTGAGAAACGAATAAGTCAGTCCATACGTTCTGAAAAAAAATTGTATTGATTGAGAAACGGAACAAGTCACTTTCAGTAAAATGAAACATTGGATCTCATTGCCAAAAAATTTTAACTAAACAAAGATTTAAAAAATGTAGTTTTATGTTTACTATAATAAACAATAATAAAAACTTATGATACTTCCTTATTTTTACTAATTTTATATCTATATATAATTGAGAAACCAAAAAGTCCACGCTAATTACACCCTCGTAATTATGAAATAACGAGCTCATAAATATAAATATCAACAAAAATCAATGTAAATATGCTACATCTAAATTACTAAATAAAAAACCTGCATTATTTGACTTCAGGGAATTAAATGCACGTTTTTTTGCGTTTTGACTCAGAACAATGGTTACATGACTTATTCGGTTTCTCAAATAACCGATTCAACTATAAAGGTCGTTAATGTACTTCTATTGGGTCAGCATTAACTTAGTATTGTCAGTTACAGCATTTAAACGGACGGAAATTCGACCCCGAAAACTAGAAGAATATCACTTTAAATACTGAAACAATAATCCCTCAAAATTATAACAATCGACCAATGGTTCCAATCTTCACCTTTTATAGGGTCGTTAAGAGTAATAGTTTAATAATATTTTCATAATATTCTCTTACAATATAAATGACCTTAAACGGTTATGCGACCCCGAAGCTAGTAGATTAATGTCACCTTGCAGGCCGGATTTCCGGCAGGACGAAATTTCGACCCCGAACAGTACATTAATATTTAAATAATATTATATTTTTATATTATTTACAGGAATCTGAAAACCTACTTTTATTTTATTAATTTCCCCATTTCACAAACATAACTACACATGTCTGTATTACAGGAACAATCGTCATCATCGGTAATAGATTAATTATATAATTGTAAGGTTCATTAATTACCACTATCGGAGGAGAACTTTCAACCTGAAGAAGACTAAAATGGTGTATAGGTTGAAATTTTTGCCATACGGATTCTTAATCCCACATCTGTGGTAATAAAATCAACCCTTACAAGACAAAAATAGTCTTCTTAGAGTCTAAATATCTACTTTAAAGGTTATATAATTAACCTCGCTACAAGGGGAATAAAATCAAACCCAGTCAAGACGAAAAAAGCATAGAGATACCATACTGTTTGTACCAATGGTATCTCTATGGAAAAAAGTCTTCTTTTAAAAGTCTAATTTTTACTCTTTGAGAGTCAATTACAATCAAAATATGATCATAAGATCAACCATAGGCAGTCGAAAAATGTTTTCTAGAGGGTCGAATTTTCTGCCTTATAAATTTACATATTGCGATTTATGTATACATAATAATAACCATCAACCTTTCATTAGAGAAATTAAAACCCCAGGTTAATTTTTCAACCACGTCGTCACTCCGAAAAATGACGGGTGGATTGGTCGACCCTATAAAAATAAGGTAGAATATACTATTCCCCGAAAGGGTCGAATTTTCTACTTTTCAGAAATACAGTGTAGGTGATATGTTACGTTTAGATATATCAAGGAAGGATAGTCGCGAAATTAAAACCACGCAAAATTAGAGTTTTTTCGTAAATCTCGAGAACGATGCAAAATTTCTAAAAACTGAATTGTTGACCGAATTGTGGTTTTGTTAGAACAATATAATGCAAGAAAAAATATTCAAATATAATAATTGGTGCGGTTTGTATTAAAGATATGCATTTAATTAATTAAAATTCTAATAAAAAGCTTAATTACCATCACATTAAATATTTTTTCTCGTATTATATTGTTCTAACAAAATCACAGCTCGGTCTGAATCCGTTTTTAGATATTTTGCATCGTTCTCGAGATATCACGAAAAAACTGTAATTTTGCGTGTTTTAATTTCGCGAGTATCCCATCCTCTTAAGTATATCCTCTTCTTATAAATACAAAATCAACGTTACTTTGTTGTTATATATTGTCAAGGTCCACGAGAGAAATACTGGAATTCAAAACTTGCAATTCATGAAAAAAATAACGCCTTGTTTAATTTTGTTTATATTTGGTGGAGGTGCCGGGTCTTAGTAACCAAAACAACAACTTCAATAACCATTTTCCGCATGAGTCTTGAAGGGGCTATTACCCCACAAAAATTACTTTTTCTCAAATAATCTATAGCATAATAGACCGTTTAAAAGATAAATCTTGTAACTGTGTTTTTACAGGAATAAAATAAAAAATTGCTCCTGAAATATGCAAAAATTGGCCTGTTGGGGGAATTTCTTATATCAGCTTTAACCTTCTTGTTTTTTGTTCCACGTACATAGATACTAGAGCATCGTGCCAATCTTAAATGAACCTTTATATCATCGTGCCTTGAAACTGTGCACAAATATACACTCACACGGAAAAATATTATGCAATCCAAAATCACACCCCTTTGTGGTAATCAGCAAATTTTGACCGAACCACTTGTCCAAATTACAAAACAAGATAGCGGATTTAAAGAAAAGGCTATCGAGTACGTCAATAATGGCCAATATTTTTTTAGATCAAAATCCTTCAAGGTCACGGGGCATAAAGACCGTCCACGTGATATATCCTTATGGTAGGTTTTAGCCGATGAGACCTAGGTCGAAACTTATTAAGTTTTACAATTTTTCGGGTCGTGTGTACCCAATAAATTTTCTGTTAATTTCTTGATTCGTCACTAGTTAGTCTGAATGAAATATATATTTAAGGTAAGCAGGTGAATACCCCTTAATGAAGATAACTATTACCTTGTAAATAATGTTTTGATTTTAGACGGAAAGCCAGTGACAGTTTCTATTATCTCATAAGGTACATATGTTTTGACTATTGAAATATATGCGGATTTATATGAGATTTTACAAAACCCGCGTCTTACGCGCCAACTTGGGGGCGTTTGGGCCTCATTGGGACCCAAAAAAGGCCAATTAGGGCCTTCTATTACTTCATATAGGACATGATGAGACTAAACGCCATTATATGCGGAAACTTGTCTGGAGTTTCGAACCATAACGTACGACGCCCTACTTAGGGGGTCTTTACCGAACCAGACGCATCTAAAAAGGGCCCAAAATGGCCTTCTATTACCTCATAAGGTACATGATTGAAACCAAAGCCATTTTGTTCTTTGATGTGTACAGATTAAGAATATATATATATATATATATATATTTAAAGTTATTTTCTATAAAACTGTGCGTGAATTTTTACCGTAAAGATACTTTAAAACAATATATATATATATATATATATATATATATATATAAGACGCGTTTTTTGGGGGGCTTTTAGCGTTGCAGACGCCCTTTTGTGAAAAAGGGCCCTTTTCTAACAGACGAGCTACACACTTGAAAATGGTGTCAAACGAACCGGAATGATGTACAGAGTTCAAAAAGTATAGCAACATGACTTTTAGAGGGCCCTTACAACCACCAAAATACGCCCCCAAATAGGGCCAAAAATGGTCGTCTATTAACTCATAAGGTACATGATTGAAATAAACGCCATTTTGTTCTTTGACGTGTGCAGATTACGAATATATATAATAAGACGCGTTTTTGGGGGGCTTGAAAATGATGTCTAACGAACCAAGATGATGTTTATGGTTCAAAAATATTTAGCAACATTACTCTGAGAGGACCCTTACACCCAAAAACGCTACAAAAATGCAAAAAAAAATGGCAATGTTGTCCTCATTAAACGAGGGAGCGGAGCGACCGAGTGTCTCCATTCAACTCGAACGGTTCTCATTCTGTGATTCTGTCTGTCTATCTGTCTGTCTGTCTGTCTGTACGTCGAAAATCAGCCGAACCGCTGAACAGATTGGGCTGAAATTTTAAACAGACATCCGGTACGAATTATTGAGAACTGCTAACAAAATCAACTAGATCCATTGCGATTTAATCCTACAATAAATAAAAATGTGATTTTTAAAATATCGATGGCATTTGTTTAGTAGCAGCTATCGGGACCACATCTACGTGGCTTGCATGGCCTATTGGTAAGCATTTAGCCTACCACACGGAGGGTTGAGGTTCGATACCCGTTAGCTCGATTTTTTTTATATTTTTACACCCACATATTATTTTTGAGGGGTGTTAAATGGGAAATAAAACTTAGGTGATTTTGTTTTATCTTGGAAATTTGTTAATGTTTCACGCTAATACGTTTTGAACACGATTCGCATTTCAAATGTTCAATTTAAATATCTAGGGAAACGCCAAAGTCGTTGTTAAACGAGTGAGTGAGACATGTGTTGAGTACCCGGTATCATTCCTCATACTGGGCTAGATCCTTAGGTATAGGGGAGGAAAGGGGATGTTCCCGGGTACTCAACACTTGGCTCACTCACTCACTCGTTTAACAACGACTTTGGCGTTTCCCTAGTAAGGTACATGGTTGAAACAAATGACATTTTGTGCATCGTTTGGTGTACACATTACGAATATTTACAATAAGATCTTTTCTTAGTGGGGGGGGGGGGGAAGAGGGATATTTTGTGTTTCTGACTCCTTTTTGTGATATAGGACTCTTTTTTAGTTTTTTATTGGACGAGGTACATATTTAACCTAAGGTTCCTTTTTCAACAAAAATATTGACTCCTTGTTCTGCATCGTTAGGTACTTTATCACCTAAATCAGTAGTACCTATAATAAATTAAACGGATCAGTCTAAAAGTGTAAGATTATAAGGATCATGATTTAATTTGTCAAATAATAATTTTCAATTAACTGATGTATCAGAACTATGTTTGATTGAATGATTTTAAAATAATATGCTCTATACAACAGCTATTGTAAAAAATGTCAGGGATAAAATAAGAAATTGACATACCTATAGCTATTAATATCCAGTAGCCATAGGCCGGCCTATGATGTTAGATTATTTATTTTCACATACATCCGTTTGTGACATATTATTATTGTGTTACACTATCACTCTTAGTCTTAGTGATGCCTGCAATACCTTCGTCCTCAGAGTCTGCATGATCAATGAAAGTGATTTCAGTTTGGTTAAAATGGAGCGTCAACAGTTAGGTCATGATGCTCTACTCTAGCCTAGGGGATGTGAGGAGGAAAGACCCGAGCTGGGGGTTTTCACGTCGTCATCATCATCGTCTTTGTCATCGTTCGTGTTGTCATTGTCCTCGTCGGCGGCGCGAGGTCTTCCTGGGGGGAGGGGGGATACCCGACAACGACTCTAGAGCTCGCCTCTAGTTTCCGGGAGTAATATATGCCTTTACTCCCGTACTTACTAGCTAATGTTTGGGAGATGGACTTCTATATTCTAACCCGGGCCAAGACGGATGATCAATGGCATGTGATTCATCTAGGAACCATTGAATGTGTTCGGGCCCATAGACATCCTATATAATTGGCTAGACCAGCAGTCGGTGGTCCACTTCCGGTACAATTGGAAGCCATCTTGAATGGGTGAGTTTGCATGTTAATTAGATGGGAGCGATTAATCGAAAAAATATTTTTAAAGATGGCCGCCAGTTTGGCAGGTGAGAATATATCAGACTTTAACACCAAATATTACTAAATTCCCTTATGCAATAACTTTGCATTGTTTCTGTTTGTTCAATACCATGCTGCACAAGCTAAAACCATATCAAACAATCCAGTAAAGTACTTTATTGCATTAAAAAAGCATAAATTAAAACGCCAAACCGCCATCTTGAATGGGTGAGATTGACGCTTCAATTTGGTACACTCGCGCCTGTGCGGCGGGATTGGAGACTGCGTATCTAGCCTACTATAGGTGTTAAGATATCTATGTTCGGGCCTCTTATATCTAGCCACTGCTTTATGTATGCCTATGTGTGTGGCCTATGTAATCAAATACTTATTGATGTAAGATGCACACTTCTCAATAATTTCAAAAGTTTCTTTAGCTTCTATTAAATCGTTTGATCCAAGTGCAGCAACCACAATGTGAGCATGCACTTAAATTATTTTCAAGAAAAGAAAATTGGTGGGCTTACTCTTTCTGTGAATGGTGAAATCACATCCAGAGATCGCATAGTAAGCGATGATGGCACTAGATATAATAGAGACACTGCAACTGCAGAGTTGATATCTCAGTGTTGATCTCATTCCATACGTAGAGTGATAGCCATCACATTTGTCGGTTGGGTGCGAATCACAACGTTTGCCTGGGATGGAAGTTAAAATGATAAACCTTTCTAGATTTGGTTTCATCGTCGTTACACGTTATAATTTGTTCCAGAACTTTACTACTTTATCATTTATACTTTTGTACAAGTCTGCAGGTAGCATAAGACCAGTCTTGTGCAAGTTCCCCAAAATAAAAAAAGTTTGAAAAGTTAAGACTGACTTTAAAAAAAAAACACGTTCTTGTCCGGGTCGTCCCTCTAAAAAAGTAGAAACCCACACAAAATAACTTTGTTCCTCTAAGTTAACTTTCAATATTTTGTTAGCAATTAAAAAATAGCGTAGAAAATAACTACCGAACAAAATCATCTCTAAGTAGGTAACTGTACATTAAATCGGAAGAACGGGAAGAAGTCCCCATAAAACAGTATAAGTTTATTTTAATGTTGTGTTTCAGTTAGTCAAGGTGTTGTGTGTGGATGCAGTTGAAAATAATAAGTGTAATCTGTACTCCAGAATTGGGTGTAATTACAGAGTGACTGGGTAGACTGTAAACACGAATTTATTTCATATTTACGATATCGATAGATGTTGTTTTTTCATAAAACTTTTTCTTGTACGAATGTAAGAAAGGAACACATTCCCACATAAGTCCTCTGAAAAGTAACTATCGTTTCCGGGAGCGCTTTCCTTTCCAAAGGCTTACGACCTTTGTTCCAAGAATATTTAAGAAAGAACCGTCATTCCAACAAAATTTTCAGAAAGTTGGTAAATGGTAACGCCTCCTTAAAGTTCACTTTGATGAAGTCCGATTGGTCGATGTTGTGTGACACCATTAAATTAATAGCGTAGCTGTTTTGTTAATCTAAAATGTTTCCGCACGCATGTCTCGGAACTCTATCAAGTTACAGGGCAAATGATTGAATCAAAAACAATATCTGTTCTTGAAGCCAAAATTCTGAATTACTTTTGAAGAATTTGCACAGAAATCTTGACAAAACTAAAGTAATCAAAACGTCGCCCATTACAAGAATTAAGTAGCCATCTACTCGTTCATTGACGCAATAAACATAGCAGACGGATAATTTGTTACACCACTCTATCTACGCATTGACATTTATTTATTTGCTAAGCAAAGGATTCATCCCATAGTTAATATTCTTGAGATCTCTTTCCATTTGTACTTCAATTATTTTGCCAGCAGCACGTGTTTTCTTTCGTTTTTCTCCTTCCGAGGCAAATGTATCCATTTTAAAGTGTGTACCTAATCGGATAAAAAAGGGTCCTTTACCACAAAAAGGTGTTTGGAACACAAAATGGCTCCGTCAAAGTCGTTTTGTAAATATTCGATATGTGTACACCAAACGATGCAATAAATGGCATTTGTTTTAACCATGTACCTTTGGAGGAAAACATGGTCATTTTATTGGCAATTTGTAGCGTTTTTTGATGTAAAGGTCCTCTCAGAGTAATGTTGTTATATATTTTTGAACTCTAGACATCATTCTGGTTCGTTAGACACCATTTTCAAGTGTGTACCTCGTCGGATAAAAAAGGTCTCCTTTTCCCAAAAAAGGCGTCTGAAACGCAAAAAGCCCCCCAAAAACGCGTCTTATTATATATATTCGTAATCTGTACACATCACAGCACAAAATTGCGTTGGTTTCAATCACGTACCTTATGAGGTAATAGAAGGCCCTTTTGGACACTTTTTAGGGGCGTCTGGTTTGGTAAAGGCCCCCAAGTAGGGCGTCTTACGTTATGGTTCCAAACTCCAGACAAGTTTCCGCATATTATGGCGTTAAATCTTATCATGTACCTTATGAGGTAATAGACGGCCCTTTTTGGCCTTTTTTGGGGCCCAATGAGGCCCAAACGCCCCCAAGTTGGCGCGTAAGACGCAGGTTTTGTAAAATCTCATATAAATCCGCATACATTCCAATAGTCAAAACATAATTATGTACATTGATGTAATAGAAACTGTCACTGGCTCTCGGTCTAAAAGTTTAGGGGGGGGCTGGGGGTTAAAGGTGGTTAAAAAACCCGCCCCAACCTAGTTACGCCACTGGTTCTACCTTGTACTATACCTTACATTATATTTCTTGATTGTTCACAAAACGTTTTGTTTGACGAGCTCCGGCAATTTTGGCAACTGGCAACTTTGGCAACAAATTCTGGAACGATTTGGACAGCTAATTTTTACCCTAAAGATTTTAAATTTTATTAGGTTGTTTAGGAAGGATATGCGGTTGTCTTCATTTGAGTAAATTTTCATAATATTATTACAATTTTTTTTAACAACTGGCAGCAAATGTGCCATAAGAAACAATTGGTTTGGTAGGTTTAGGTAGTACTAGGCCAAACTTATGTAAGAGTGTATTTGGGTTGAAATGTTGAAATATTGTGTGATTAGATATCCTTCCTGAACAATATCCTAAAGTTATACATTGTTTGGGTGAGCATCAGTTTGCTTTAAAAATAACTTTAATTGGAATACGCAGGGGGTGCTGCCCCCTACTAATTTTTTGTGGTGTTTTTTTTTGTCACAAACACATTTAAACGAGTTTGGAGAGGGTCCGAAACGTTTTTTCTTTACCGATATATAAAAGGCAGCAGAATAATGACATTTGAAAGTGATACAAAATGTAAAACCTGCACCCCCTTGCAGACGACCATGGTGAGAATGAGAGGACTAAAAATGTTCCAGAATGTGTGAGGAATAAATATATTTCTTAATCATACTCTACTATATTCACTCACGCGCACTCACGATATGTCTGGGCCAGTAACGACCAATTAGTTACGAGCGGCATTCCTTTTCTGCGAGTTATAAAGTAGCGATATAAAAACAATTCTAATTGGCATACCCAAACCCATTAAATATTCATCAACTAAATTGTGTCACAAAACAAAACAACTCTTGAAATACATTTTATAGGAAATAATAACGAATAACATCTGCACAACAGCACAAGTTACGTCTACAATATAATTTTATTAACTTACAAATTCTAAGTAAGTCTACGTGTTACGTGTACCAAAATGTAAGTTAGCTAAAGTAATACCAGCAAAGTTACTTTTCCCATGTACGGACGAGACTGATGGATGATGGATGGGCAAGCATAGCCTATTTTTGAACTTTTTCATAAATCTTAGAATTGTCAGAATTTGACGATCACTAACATTCACTGCTGCAACTGTTCCAAGATTGAAGTCAACTACTAATTTCTACGAAAATACACATTGTTATTTCCTATACTATACTAAAGGTACATAATATAGTCGTCTATTGACAATTGGTTTTTAAATTAGAGAAGTAGGGAGTATTATGTTGTAAAATACAATTTAAGAGATACAAAATAAGAAATATTTTATTCATTCTTACAAATACAAAGTACGACATTATTTAACATTACGGCCAACACTGATTGGAGGATATAACAATATAAACAATCCAACTGGAGATCGATCGAAGGTATCAAAGAAACACTTCGTTAGATGGGAATTGAATTAATAATTGAAGAATAATACCAACACTAAAAGACGGCCTCCGGGCAAGCGGGAGACCCGAGTTCTGTCCCCAGATAAGGTCGTTTTTTTTGGCAATTTCCAAATTGTTTTTATAAGACCTACCATGTTTCGATGGCTAATTCTCAACAGTCTACCCCATTAGCACCATTTAATCATACCACCCAATGAGGGTGTTATTTAATTAATTATAACAATCAGGTAGGATAGTAAATAAGCCGTTTTTTGACTACATAATATTATAGTTATACATATTATTTAAAAGTACGTGAAAATAGCATTTTGTGTATAGACACACACAAAAGCACTAATTTGTCAGGGATTTTTGGACCGATTTATTTTAATTTTTATAGCATACAAATTAAACACATTTTAATAATAAAGTTGATATTAATTTAAACTTCAAACAATTTCAAAATAAAAATATGAAAAAACTTAATACACAAGTTTTTGAACCTTTTAAAATGACACTTGAAAATGCTATGTAGGCCTACACGTACATCTAGTAATATTCTATGTAAAAAGGTACATAAAAATAATGAATACATTATTTATAAGCCAAACACTGGTAAATTTACCTCCGCCTCTGTATGAATATGAAATGAATCATTCATAGGCGTCAATTGACTGATGTTTTTTATCTACAAGAAAAAAGTAAACGTATTTTCTTATCTCATTAATGAATGAGCAAACATTGCTATCAAAGCTGTATTAAAAGAGAAGGGATCACCCACGCTTTTATAAGTTGCTTGTCATGAATACAGGGAATTCCTTTCCTCACACTGAACTATCTTATCATTATCAGTCATGTTGAAGATAGTAATAATTGAAATCTCATATAATTCGAAATTGATGCATTTAACATGGCAAAAAGATAAGTTTAAATCACAGCATATAGGAAATAGAAACACCCTGTTATAATCTTTACCAGCACAAATCGATTTTGTACTGGTTGACTTTTCCACTTCACGTAGGCCTATAATAAATACCAGCAGGGCGATTCTCACATAAAAGTACGCAGCTCTTTGACTTTGACTCACTTGAGAAAACCCTGCTGATATTTGGATTTACGGTAGGCCTACAAGAAATCTACCAATAAGGCGTAGAATACTGTCAATAATTAAAAACTAGTTATTAAAACATGCTAGAAAATTACAAAATTTGCTGACCGCAAATGTGGGCAAGGATGTGGAAGGTAATCAAAGGTTGATGCAGCACACTGCAGGTATGATAACAATAAAATCCGTAGATCTTCCAATAAACGTGGGACTTATAACATCACTGCAGGTGTGATAACGTGAGATAATAATAAATTGCATAGATCTTCCAATAAGCCTGGGACTTACGGCGGTGAGCATGACAACGACATAGGCTTACAAGTTTACAACACTGCCCTTATCAGCATAATGACAAAACATTTTCTGGAGGCTAATCTAAAGTTAATACTTGCTACAGTCAGCAATTCAGCAATTGAAAAAAGTACGCAAGCACTAACAGTATCAGTTGTCACAATCTAAAATATATTATTTTACATACTAATTAAGAATAAAACACCTTGACTTGCTACATAGCACAAAGTACAATGCAACACAAAATGCGAAAGATTGTGTGCTCTTCTTAAAATTGACTGATTGACAAAGTTACACAAATATAGTTTGTTAACTTGGGTTAAAGTTAGGCCTAAAAGATTCGTATTTAATGGTTGATTGCACTGTTTGATAGTTGATTGTGTTTGTGAATTATTGTTCACATTTTGTAGGGAAAAAAACAAAAAAGAAAACATAAGCCTATTGCCTATAATGATAAAAATTACTAGGATTTGAATTTTCTCAATAGTATACCCATCAAGGCATACTCTTGATTATCTAGCTCCAAACACACTTCAGTGAACATAGGGTCCCACCCAATGCTACATTAACAACGTTATGCGGATGCCTAAATATTTCGTAGAGACCCGTGGCTCAGTGTCTTTGAGACGCACAACAAGTTGTTTCCGGTTGGACAAAACACTGCAGAGACTGGGCCTGTGTCATGTTATGTGGAGAACCAATGTAAGGTGATATTAGCACATTATCACAAAACCGTCGGTTATGCCTCTTATGTTTCACAAGATCTTTGGCTAGAAGCTTGAGCTCACATTGGCTGAGCTGGCTATGTAGATGGATTCTCAACTTCTGGTTCTCTAGACGGTAGTGAATAGTGATCAAATCCAAAGAACTTGGCTCTGTGGATAGGCTTAGCAACAATCTACTGCAACAATGGAAAAAATGAATCGAAATAAGAACAAGTCACAGGTTGTTTTAGGATGTTAATAACTAAATAATTCAAATTTATTGAAATTTAAAGTCTTCGTTATGGAATCTACCCAACAAATAAGATTTGCAAGTCTCAAATTTGAACTGTGGGGTAGATTCCATGTCCACGACTTTAAATTTCTATAAATTTGCATTGTTCTAGTTTTTTTTTCGTCCTGAACAACCTGAGGATTTTCCTTCGATTTGATTAACTTGTTTTATTGTTGTAATAAATTAAAAAAAGCTATTATAGGCAGCAGACTATCCCATAAGTGATTGTGGCCAGTATCTGTGGTACGAGCAAAGGGGTCTCCGAGTCGGGGGTTTCTACTTTGTACTATTTTTGTCTTCCAGTGATGCGTAACAGCACTGCCTCCTAGGGAAAAACACTTGCTCACCCTTTCACTGCCATAATCGGCCATGTGAGAGCTCGGTACACTCCCAAAAACCCCGACTTCAAATGCGTAATTACTTTCTTATTAAATAAACTACTACATACATTATTACACTTTTAAAACAAATCCGGTAACCTGATTCTGAAGAAATATCACTTTTGATTTACTAAAAGCCGGTAAAAATTCCAACAATAAAAACAAAACAGGACACACTAACTAGCGCTATTAAAACTCATTTGACCGCGATTATGACATATTCGAAGACAACAGTAAACACATGTCGCATATTATACATGCATGCAGGGAAAGCGGAAAGGGACTAAAAAGAAAGGAAGAAAGGAGGAGAAAGGGAAGGGGGTGGGGGACAAAGTCCGCTGAATCACCTTGCGAGCGAGTGGGAGCGACGGGTGCAAGGAGTGAACTTCGAGGGCTCTACTTGCGCCCGCGGCACCGCTCGCTCGCCGGAGGTTCAGAGATTCAGAGACCTTGGGTAGAGGTTGAGGATGAGATGTAGCCTCTCTAGGTATAGGCATAATAGGAGGCAGTGCTTATCAGACAAACACTAAAAGAGCACGCGTATTTTATTTCAAATACGCAACATAGGCAGGGTAGAACTCATGATCCATATACTTGACGTAGACGTTTTCATTCCACCCAGTAGTACTGTCGCAGTCGTCTGAAGGTACTTTGGACCCGTAGTGTCCTGGGTGACTCTCACCCACCAGTACCTTGGCAAGGATGACAGCACCATCAGTGGTGCTGTATTTAAGCGCATGATCCAACTTAGGCGAGAAACAAACCCCCTTTCCAAACTTACAACGGTTTGTGCGACGCCAATCGAAGTTGTTTTTGGCAATGGAGTCTACGAACTCCGGATTGGTCACGTGCCACATCTCACACTCCTTGGTTGTCTTGCATCGCTTGACGCACTCTTCTTTCTTCAGCTGGTACATGCCCCAGACGTATGGGCTCTCCACACGGACTATCTTGGATACCTGGATACCACCCATCTTGTTGTGGACATCTATGTATTCAGATTCCTCTGGATGGAGCTGAACCAGATATGTGCCGGAGTCGCTGTAGTCCCACTCTGGAGGCAGCTGTGAATGCACAGTGTCAAAAAGCTTGGGGGATTCTCTGTCCCTGGAACTGGAACACATGATTGCATCAGTAAACGAATATAATGAGCGTATGGGGCTGAGATTGGTGCACCTAAGCGCACCCGCTCTGGTGCAGGGGCGGAGCCAGGACATCCGCAGGGAATTTTTGAAAGAAAGTTTTGTCAAAAACGAGTCAAAACGTCTCTAAGAGGGTATTTCCTCGGGTATTTCAATAGATACACCATACAGTTTTGTTTGGTACGTTATCATGGCGTTCAGGCCTGTTATAATCATTTTATAATCATTATAGCATAAAATTGAGCCCATCGATCCGCCTCTGCTCAGGTGTTGATGATTACAGCTAAACGATTAGTAATTTATCATTATATTGATATCCACATGGCTGAAAAGAATAAGCATTAAAAAACCATTGCGAGAGACATAAGCCGTAAAAAGTACAAACATGGTGTATCTAAAACATGGATTTCAATTCATGAAATTCTCATGAAACCGTTTATCCTACGATTAACAAAATTTAGCTGCGCTTTAACATCGATTTAAAGTTGAGATACATAGGCCTACCCTACTGATCAAAATTTGTGTTGAAAAAAATCTGTACATCGTAGAATAAATTCCGGAAGTTGACAAAAATCACGATTTTTTTATTCGAACTTGATGAACAATTGAGGAATGCGCCAAGGGTACTGGATCTCAAGATGGATTTTTTACGTTCACGTGAAATATGATAACGATGTTATAAACGTTTACCCGAAAAAAGCAGAAAGCTGAGCGTCCCCCCGCAGCCCGTTAGCCTCAGAGAGACAGAGACCCCTCTTTAGTTTACCAGCCCGTTAGCCTCAGAGAGACAGAGACCCCTCTTTAGTTTACCGAAAATGTAGACTATCTTATTTTAGCGTTTTTGATCTTTTTACAAATTCTCAATAAGCCCCTACCAGGCCTACCTACTTGAAAAAAATTAATTTAGAATCTACTTATGGAAAAATGCTTTGATAAGTGTCTTCATAAAACATAATCATAGTTTATTGCTACGCTCCCCAACAAGCATTACTTATCTGTCAGTATTGTCTCGATTAGCCAAAGTGCATAAATATGAGACGTTAAGCAATATCCAATCAATATTATCTGTCAGTCTGGGCGTGTCAATACGATCAACACGCGTTTTCGTTTTCATTACATCTTCAACAAGGATAGGATGAATACAGAATGTTGTTGGTGACCCTTGCGGGGGGGGGGGGGGGGGGGGGGGTTATCCTAACTTTACATTTAAATATTCAGCACCTCCACCGAAGAGATTGATGCAGAACGTATATAATCATATTTTTAGTTCATTCAACCGTCTTGACGTTTGTAGTAATTTACATATTATCATAAAATCAACTCTCATTCTCATTCCCATATTATTATGCTTTGCCCTACATGAATTATAAATCAACCAATTTTACCAACAAAAATAACTTCGATCTGGAAGAGTGAGGTTCGCTCCCTCGCCATGTCGGCAACTGCAGACGCCTTGCCAAAGATGGTTTGTTGTTCTGTAAACCCACACCTCGAGGCTAAAATAGGCAATATCAACACTAGTCTTCTAGTACAATAATGAAGTGTCAAACTTAATAGGCCTATGTTATTTGTTGGATTGAATAGATTCCTGAACAACCCGAGGCTTGTCCTTCGTTTCATTCTAATTTCTTATGTTTCAATGTTATAGTATAGATAGTGATAAGATAAGTGTTGCTACTTGCTAGACGTCTCTCGTTTGAATATGAGACGCAAAGGAAAGCCCTATGTAGATCAGTCAATCCATAAAAATAAACTGCCACTGGCTTTCTAAAAACAACCAGACATGAGGCTTTGACACCTGACACCGAACTGTCGGTTATCTTTGAATTTTTGTATCGATTTGCAAAGCTTAAATACCGAGCTTTCTCATGGAAACATAATGGTGAACATTGCTTCATATACATACACATTATTCATTGTTGACGGAACTATTTCTCTTTCATGTTATATAAGTTAGGTTTATAATTTTTTTTTAAATAATATAAAAAGTGAGATGGAGTGTAATATTTGATTAGCTGAAGTTGTCAGCATGTAATTGTATTGGTAACACTGCAATAAAGGATCAGGTCTAGAAGTGGTCTAGAAGTGGGAACTGACGAGCGTGCAAGTCAAGGTTATTACAAAGAGCAAGCAAAGCAACATAGAAGACACCGGGCACCGAAGTGAGGATGGGGTGTGAACGGTGCGACAACCGTGCAATGCACTGCAAGCATGTTACCAACATAGGCGTGTAGCTCTGATTCGGGAGTTCACGGATTCGAATCCCACCACCGGCAAAACTGACTGAAAGGTTATCCAAGGATAGACGTTAAATAAATAAATAAATAAATAAATAAATAAATAAATAAATAAATAAATAAATAAATAAATAAATAAATAAATAAATAAATAAATAAATAAATAAATAAATAAATAAATAAATAAATAAATAAATAAATGAATGAATGAATGAATGAATGAATAATGAATAAATAAATAAATAAATGAATAAATAAATAAATAAATAAAAATAAAAGTAGGGAAACTAAAAAAATGCATTTTGTCCAGTCCAGTCACTGTATGAGCTTGAGCTCACAGCATGCACAGCTATACTTGGTTGGTCTGTTGTCATCATCATCGATCTCTAACTACGCTTTGCGCGAAGCGTAGTTAGAGCCGGTTAGAGCATGGTAAGAGGTCGATGGTGGTCATGCGGCAGGTAAATGCGAATAAGAGGCCATCCTGTGCACTGAAGGTCAATCAGTTCGTTGTACGTCGGTCCCACATTCATGTCGGAATCTCTGTCCATAATTTTTTAAGTACGAAAAAAGCATAAAATTGCGATTTTCACGAGAAATAATTTTTCGATTACGCTCAAATTTCACACGAATATATTAAATCATAAAATAAAGGTTATGTGTAAAAATCATTACAATCAGATAAAGCAGGTAGGTGATAAGGTCATAAAATTAAGGTTCTGTGAAAAAATCATTACAATCGAAAAAAGCATGTAGGTGTTATAAGTCGAAGAAATTTTAAAAATCGAAAAAAATCTTAAAATTGCGATTATCATGAGAAATAATTTTTTGATTGCTCTCAAATTTCACACGAATATATTAATTCATAAAATAAAGGTTCTGTGTAAAAATCATTACAATCAGATAAAGCAGGTAGGTGTTATAAGTCGATTTTTTTTTAAATCGAAACAAATCGTAAAATTGCGATTTTCACGAGGAATCATTTTTCGATTGCGCTAAAAAAACGTGGCAGTTCTAAGTTCAGAGATTTCGAAGGCCTCCATAAATTTTCATCGCAATTGAAGTATCGGTTTAGCCGGAATCGTGCTAACAGACACACAATAATACAAAAAGAAAAAAAGAAAAAACATTCCGGATTTTTTTCTCCAGTGTAGTGAAATGGAATCTTCGCTTCGCTCGCTACGCTCATCCAAATACAATTAACTCGGAATTGGGTACAGCCTGTACAGTATACATTTTTAGGCCTACTAGGAAGCTTCGCAAAAGCTTTTTCAGTCGCGTTGTTGGATGAGCGTAATTTTTTTTAAACGAAAAAAGCGTAAAATTACGATTTTCATGAGAGATTATTTTTCGATTGAACTCAAATTTCACACCAATATATAAATTCATAAAATTAAGGTTCTGTGAAAAAATCATTACAATCGGATAATGCATGTAGGTGTTAAAAGTCGAAGAAATGTTTTAAAATCGAAAAAATCGTAAAATTGCGATTTTCATAATAAAACAATGTTTGATATGCGCTCAAATTTCACAAGAATATATTAATTCATAAAATTAAGGTTCTGTGAAAAAATCATTACAATCGAATAAAAAAATGTAGTTGTTATAAGTCGAAGAAATTTTTTTAAATAAAAAAAATCGTAAAATGGCGATTTTAATGAGAAATAATTTTTCGATTACGCTCAAAAACGTGGCAGTTCTAAGTTTAGAGATTTCGAAGGCCTCCAGAAAATTTGATCGTAATTGGAGTATCGGTTTAGCCGGAATCGTGTTAACAAACACACAATAATACAAACAAACAAAAAAACAAAAAAACAAAAACATTACGGATTTTTTTCTCCAGTAGTGAAATGGAATCTTCGCTTCGCTCATCCAATAAATATTATTTTTTACACACTCTCATATTCACAATTCAGTACATTACAGACAACAATGAGTGACACACTACAATGTCAATAGCGACTTACATAACAATATAAAAAATCAACCCGGGAAAAGGGTAATGACGCCCGTCTGAATGACCTCTCAAAAAGCTGGTACGTTTATGCGTTATGACTGCGTACCACCACAAACTAACCTTAGCTTATAAAATAATAATCTGCATGGGACTTACCCGCTCGTCGAGGATACCACAGCTGAACTCACTTGTTGCTCCCTGCCTTGCGCACGTGTCGACGCTGTCGTCGAAGTCTCGACCCGCGGCTGCACGGGACCAGCTGAATTCACTTGTCCGAGATAGCTTGGCGATTGTTGCTCGCTGCCATTCACAGGCGTCGAAGCTCGCGCCTGCACAGCTGGATTCGCTTGTTCGATGATCCATCTTTCTAAATCGCGTTGTAAATCTTGTAATGTTCGCTCCCAGTCCGCCGGAGACAGCGAGGTAGCGGACGGTGTGTTGCTCATTGCGGCTCTGTAGACAGACTGATAGTAACTGGCTGGCTGGCTAGCGCTTGCCGGTGCACTGTGCTACTGTGCACAACTTACAGGTAGGCCTACCAGCTGATGCCAGCGGAGGCCGAGCCGAGTGAGTGAGTGAGTCACTCACAACAGCGAAAGAGGGGGGATCACATATGAGAGCTAAAGAGATATTATTATAGCTCGATCGTGTGAAGCGTTTGCAGCGTAAATCACGTTGTGTGAAGAAAAGGTATTTTACTTCGGTTCGGAATCTGATAACGCCATTATCATTTGGGATTTGTATCTCACTCATCAATCATCATTATCAGTCGCGTAGGGAGGGGAATGGGATGGAATGGGGGACCCCCACTTCTTCCTGAACCCCCCCCTCTCCCCACTTCAGAAAGTTAAAAACACACAGTGTGTATCAGGGCGCTGCACCCGCCGTACGGTACGCCTGCAATGTGACGCGCAGGCAGCCCGCTGTACAGCACAGTGAGCACACGAAGATAATAATTTATAAATTCGTCTCTCCAGACGAAAGTATGAGCTATTAAGACAAAAGCTTTTACGAGCTGAAAGCAAGAAGGTTTATTAACATTACTGCCAAGGCTCAAAGATGTATCTTGAACAGGTACCGAGATATATGCAGGAAAACTGCCTGCAATCAGACAGTACACAGACGTAATTGGACAGAGCGAGCGAGCGTAGCGAGCGGAAGCGAAGACTTCAATTTCACTGACCCCCAAAAAATTTAGTCTGGGTGTTTTTTTTTTTTTTTTTTTTTTTTTTTTTTTTTTTTTTTTTTTTTTTTCCGTCTGTTTGTTCGCTCGATTCCGGGCAAACGGCATACGCGATCTTGATGAAAATTTGACCGGACCTTTGTTTTCTCTGAACTTAGAGGTGTATTGTTTTTGGGTACAATCGAAGAAATATTTCTCATAAATATCGTACTTTTACGAATTTTTTTCGATTTTTAGTGCGATATTTTCGTGACATTTGGGTCGATTCTGACCAAACGGGTGGGGCTAGAACGTTCATATTTCACATGGACATTAAGATTATGGTGATGTAGTACCTTTTGAAAGAAAAAGTTGAAAAAGTTAGCTAGAATCCATAGAAATAAAGGTTTTAATATTAGTTTTTCAATTTTTAGTGCGATATTTTCGTCACATTTGGGCCGATTCTGACCAAACGGGTAGGGCTACAACGTTCAGATTTCACATGGACATTAAGGTTATGGTGATGTAGTACCTTTTGAAAGAAAAAGTTGAAAAAATTAGTCAGAATCTACAGAAATAAAGGTTTTAATATGAGTTTTTTGAAGTTTATAATACCAATTAACAAATAACAATAGAAACTTGACAACAATCACCTCCACAATGCATTCAAAAAGCACTTGCAAAGGAAAAGTGCAAACAAACGCACAAAACGCAAAAAAAAACTTACAAAAAAAACGCTCATCCATCAACGCGGCGGGACTTTAGCGTTTTCCTAGTTATAAATAAATTCAAAAGTTTTTACAAGCAGAAAGCAAGAAGGTTTATTAACATATAACCGTCAAGGCTCAAATATGTATTTTGAACAGGTCCCGAGAAATTTGCATGCAAATTGCCGGCAATCGGGCAGATTACAAGCCCGCACTACACGAAAACTAAGTTTAATAAGTAAAATAAAGAAAATACATGACAACACAATTTAATACAATAAATACAATGTTTTGTATCATTATTTCAAATAAATCGAGAAACAGTTTGGAAACAGAACAATATGCACACGATAGTTTCGTTCGCCTGTACTACACTTTCTGCACGAATCTGAACTATTGCACTTTTTACCGTTCGCCTGAAGTCGTGCAAGAAGATGGTCGCCGTTCGTCTGCCAAGTGCAGACTGAACTAGTGCAACAAGTTCATGAACTTCTGCACGCGCTCTGGTCTGGAGCCGGTGCAATAGTGCAGTGCAGGCACAGGTGCAGGGAATTTAGCGCCAAGATTGTAGGCCTAAGGGAAAGATCTGCCGACTTCTATATCATATTTCATAACAGAGCTATCAATGGCTAAAATATTAATATCGCTACCGGCACTTGAATATACTAACAATAAATATCGTACAAGTTTTAGGTACTATATTCACTCCCCCTCTCACAAGAGCAGATATAATTCCTGTTTAATACATCAATCTGAAACATAAATTTTAACATTTATTAGGGATAGTGGTGGCAGGTACATTGAATGAATAAAAAAACAATGCCTCGGTATCTTATTATCCTTGTTTATTCTTCAAACAAAAAATACAAAACTTGATGGCCTCCCCAAAAAAAAATTCAACATTAACTATTAATGTAGTAGGAATCGGCAATTATCGGATTTACCATGAATAAGCAACAATTTAAAAGAACAACATAAATAGAACCTAACACAGTACAACTACAGTTTGGGAATTAAAAGCTAATGTGAAATTTACATGACTACCGTTACGTAGTAAGTTACATTTGAGATAAAAAGTTCATTGATAACTGAACCATGATTGTTTTGAATAGCATAAGTTTTACAATAGTTTTAAATGGTTTAATAGTTTTAAATAACGTTGAAAGTCGTTTATTTTTCACAGTTCAATTACCAATAACCTGCATAAAGTTTGCCACGTATAGTTATTTATCCTATGAAAGCAGTATGCTACCACAAGTTTTGCAATATCTGGCGAAATAATTTAAATCAATGTATTGGCATGTAGCGTACTAGTATACTCTTGAGAAAAATGAACTGACTGATACAGGGTACACAAAAATCAGCATTTGCAATACCATTATTAAGTATAATATTGTACCAGTTTATTCATGAGAAAAATATAAATTAACTTAATATACAACTTATGTATGCAAAATTAGCTCAGTAGACCCCCATTAATTCAAATTCCAGTGGACCTTCAAAACTTCTGTTCGAACACGAAAACATTAGTTCAAACTAATGCAACATCATGCCTTACAACCAAAGCTGCATAAGGGACTTTCAATAATTTCAATAACACCGAAATGTGATTTAACGAGGGCTTACTGTTGCTTGCATTTGTCGTCATTTGACTCGCAGACACATTTTTTAAGTGTGTTATTAATTGGATGAGCGAAGCGAGCGAAGCGAAAATTCCATTTCACTACACTGGAGAAAAAAATTCGGAATGTTTTTTTTTCTTTTTTTTGTATGTTTGTGTGTTTGTCAACACGATTCCGGCTAAACCGATACTCCAATTGCAAAGAAATTTTATGGAGGCCTTCTAAATCTTTTAACTTGGAACTGCCACGTTTTTGAGCGCAATCGAAAAATTATTTCTTATTAAAATCGCGATTTTACGTTTTTTTTTATTTTTATTTTTAAAAAAATTCTTCGACTTAAAACACCTACATGCTTTATCCGATTGTTATGATTTTTTCACAAAACCTTAATTTTATGAATTAATATATTCGTGTGAAAATTTGAGCGCAATCGAAAAAAATTTATTTCTTATGAAAATCGCAATTTTACTATTTTTTATTAATTTTAAAACATTCTTCGACTTATAATACCTACATGCTTTATCCCATTGTAATGATTTTTTCACAGAACCTTAACTTTATGAATTATTATATTGGTGTGAAATTTGAGCGCAATCGAAAAATATTTTTTTATGAAAATCGCCATTTTAGGCTTTTTTCGTTTTAAATAAAAATTTCTTCGATTATAACATCTACATGCTTTATCCGATTCTAATGATATTTTCACAAAACCTCAATTTTAGGAATTTATATATTTGTGTAAAATTTGAGCGCAATCGAATTTTTTTTTTTATGAAAATCGCAATTTTACACTTTTTCGGTTAAAAAAACACGCTCATCCAACAACGTGCCTGAAAAAGCGTTTGTGAAGCTTCCTAGTATTCTAAATAAGCGGGTAATAAATCATGCTACATATGGCTTCGGTTCAAGTCTCTCGAACAAAAACATTGCACATTAATAAAATTATAATATTAAATGAATAAGTTTTTTAGCCATGGAAATATCTATATTTTATTATCTGTGCAAAAAAGTGTTTGATGTTTAAAAAATAATTATCAAACTAGGCCTTTTTGGATGAGTGAAGCGAAGACTTCAATTTCACTGACAAAAAATTAGCTCGGGTGTTTTTTTTATTTTTTATTATTATTTGTCTGTTGTTCGCGCTCTACCGGGCAAACGGCATAATATGCGATCTTGATGAAAATTTGAGGGGACCTTCGAAATCTCTGAACTTAGACTTGGCACATTTTTTTGTGGTACAATCGATCAAATATTTCTTATGATTATCGTAATACGATTTTTTCCTATTTTTATTAAATATTTTTGTGATATTGGCAAACGGCTACTCCGATTTTGATGAAACTTTATAGGAACTTTTAAAAGCACTGAAATTGTATATGTTATGATTTTAGAGACATTTGAAGAAATGTTTCTTATAGAAATCTTACTTTTACGATTTTTTCCCCGTTTTTTTATACAATACATTTGTGATATTTGGGCCGATTCTGACCAAACGGGTGGGGCCACAACGTTCATATTTTACAATAACATAAAGATTATGGCGATGTAGTGCCTTTTGAAAGAAAAAGTTGAAATAATTGGTCAAAATTCATAGAAATAAAGGTTTTCATATAAGCCTTTTACAGGTGTATAATCAAGTAATAACAAGTAACTATAGAAAAAGTAACAAGATCCCCCTTAAAACCTAATCATTGGACAAAAATATTAAAAAAAAGCTCATCCATCAACGCGACTGGTAAAAGCGATCGCAAAGCGGCCTAGTATTAATAATGTGTGGCTACAATCGCCAAAAACGAAAAACGTTGTTTTTGTTAACGTTCTCACACTCGCGTTGAATGGGACCCGACAATCCACCATTTTGTAAAGTTTAGCGATATTTTGAATGGGAAAAGAAAATGGCTGAAAGTTGGTTGAATGAAAGAGGAACTTACAGAAAAAAGATTGTTTTGACTTGGGAGAGGAGGGGAAATACTTTTCTGAAATAATTTTCGATGTGCTATTTTTTTGTCACGTGGTACTAATTAGAGTTTTGAACCGGTGGACGAAAAAAATCGTTCATCATACGTTATATTTTTCCCTTATACTTGTAGCGGAGACAAAGTGTATACATATTTTTCATTAATTAAACATAATTTCATTAATTACTGACACAAATAACATAAATTTTATGTAGTTACACTCCAATTGAAGAGTACAAAAAGGCTTCTTATAATTTTTCTGTTAAATGAGACGTTCAGGAGTTAAAGGCAAAATAGTGAAAGAGGCGTCGCGACGCTCCTGGCGCCACCTCATTTGTGCTCTAGAGCAACTAAACTGCACACAAGTGTTCGCCTGTTCATTCTCTACAATCTGCTTCCTACATATTTTTCTGTCAGGTAAATAGTTAATGACTTAGAAGAAGCCAATAAAGGCTGTTGGCGTCGCGACGCCGCCGACGCCCTCTGCAGCATTTCTCGAAGTGCCAGGAAGGGGGAAAAATACTCGTATGGCCTTACTGAACATAATGCCTTCTACCGCTATACTCTTTCACAAATAGCCCACGAGATCGAAAATCATACAGGTTGCCCCTCTACTAATACACATAATGTTGTGTTTTCAGATCGTTGGATGCGTGGCTAACTAAACCTAATTCAATTCATTCAATTCATTCATTCAAATGGCGACACCCTCACAGATCAATGAAGCAGCCAACCCCATCAGCTATTAGATGTAGGTCAATTACCACACCCAGCATCAAGGTTAATACTAACTACGCATTAAACTAATAAGCGTTGATCGTTGAACATACATAATTCAAAAAATATTAAATCTATACTACTTAGTATTTACCGTAAAATAAATGTAAAAACATTTATATTATGTTCAAAGTTATTGAAATAAAAACAGATTTCACAAATAAATACATGAAATTAATTTCGACTCCAAAATAATCTTATCACAACATATAAAATAAGACGAAATCCATATTTTGATACTACTTGCCATATGAATTGCTTGATTGTTTACAAAACTCTTTGATAAGGAATGTTTAGGGAGGGCAACACATCTAGACAAACATGCGAGTTAATTAATTGCTTTTTCAAAGGGGTGTGAAACCTATAACATTAACAAAAGGCTTCATTTGCAGATAACATCAAAGAAGAATTAATTAGCTGATGAGCCCAGCACACAATGGAATTTTTTTACTGTGATTGACGTGGCACGTTTTATCCGTTTTATCTTAGTAGGTCATTACCATGTCTAGAAACTTAGTGTTCTTCTTATCTTATTCAAGCAGACATCTACATCAGAATCAGCCTTGATCCAGCATAAGTTCCCAGCAGTATAGCTCCGCTTGGACTAACCACCAATCTTACAGCATGGATTTCAACTCTGCCATCAAACCGCTTATCACCACCTTACGCGTGTCCGGACTTGCTCCCTACGGAGTAAGCAACAGGGCACGATCTATCACCTATCGAAACTCAACTAGAATGATTGTTTATAGTTTTATTCGGTGCTTCGTGCTTGTCACTTTTATCGCAGTATTCATGACCATGATTCAAACAGATGCCAAAGTTATCAAGTCGCCGTTTATTCGTGTGGCAGAATTATTAAGAAGCCTCTGTACATTTTCAAATTGTATATATTCGCACATTGTGTCTTTTACCAATCGGAATAAACAACTATTTATACTGTCGCAGATTTCATACCTTGGGGTTGCTTTGGACGTGAAGACTTCTAAATACAAGGCATACCACTGGGCAATAACTGCGCAACTCATTGCACTTATTTTAATGTATTGTGGAATATATTTCTTTGCTGCAATGTCATTTAATATCACTTTTAAAATGTTTCCGTTTTACTTTGTGATTTTTCTTATTAGTTTTGAAAATGTGCTTTCCGAACTTCACTTTAATAATCTCATCCTGGCTCTAGGCCAGATCTACCAAGCTTTTCATAGAAAGTTATCCAAACAAGAAGTGAATGATGATGATGTTGTTGATTCGTTGGCAATCACTGAAATGAAGTCTCGTAGACAACAAAGTATTAAAACACACATCCCCATTGATGTGTCACGACACAAGAATCAAGCTAGGTTGCATGCGCAACAAAGCATAAAACATTTACAACGACTGGGATCTCGACAATTCTTAATCCATCAAGAAACAGAGAAGATATGTTCGACCCAGCTAGACTACACAGCTGCATGTATGACGTCACAATGATGGTGAACTCTATCTTCGGAGTGCAAAACCTTTTAGCATTTTCCCAAGTTGTCCTTGAAATGATGATATCACTTTATTTATCTCTCACCGTGTTAATTGGCCACGACCAAGACCTGGCTGACACTAACTCTGCTCTTTGTCTGAACGCATGTTCAGTGGTCCTCAATGTGACTCGCATGTGTTTTACCGTCACATCGTGCTGCCTCACCAACTCCCAGGTAAGATGATGTAAATATAATTAAATTGTGGTCAGTATTTCAAGCGTTTGTATCAGAATCCCGAACACTGTGACGATTTTCGGATTCGTGGTGTATTTTGACGACTTTCGGAAAACAATTTCCTAATATTGTACAGGTAGATCGTCAAGCTTCATAGGAGTACACTAAGGGGGAAGCGTATAAATAATGCACCGTTTTGTATTAAATCGTTTTGTTTTTTAATAGTATTTGTCCTGAAATACATGTGTTGAAAGAAAGAAGACGTACAAAACTTGGCGCAAGGTTTCGAAGCCTGAGTCATAATGATTTCTGGGTATTCGAGAAGCCCTACTTCCATGCTTCAATCTTTTCATACAATATTAATTGAATCCTTTATTTGGAAAAGAGGGTAAGTCATTATTTTGACGAAAATGAGTTAGCATCAAATTCTTGCTTATTTTAGGTAGACGCACATTAATGAAACAAGTCGGAAGCACCGTGTACTCGTTAGAGGGGGGTCCTATTCGCGAAATTGTTTAACCCTTTCAGACCAAGTTTTATTGGTCTTTTATTGGTATTGGTATTAAGTAATTTTAAAGGGGTATTTAACCGCTAAACTAAAAAAATAGGCCTATATTTCATTCAGGCTAACTAGTAATGAATTTAGCAATCAACAGAAAAATTATTGGGACCACCATGACCTCCCAAAAAATTGTCAAACATGACATTTTTCGAGCTAGGTCCCATCGGCAAAAATCTCCCATAAAAAATAACATGACGACGATATTTATGCCCCGTGACCTTGGGGGATTTTGATCCAAAAACATATTGGCCATTATTGACGTCTCTACAGTCTTTTCTGTAAATTTTCTACAGTTTGTTTTGAAATTTGGTCAAATAGTTCGATCAAAATATGCTGATTACCAAGATGGGGTGTGATTTTGGAATGCATATTTTTGCGTGTTTGAGGGTATATTTGGTCACAGTTTCAAGACACGATGTTATAAATGAGTATTTTAGATTGGTACTATGCTTTAGTATCTATGTGGACCAAAAAAGGAACAGGTTAGAGCCGATCTAAGAAATTTCCCAAAACACCAGTTTTCCCAAATTTCTGGATCAAAAAAATTGAAAAATCCGTTTGAATCACAGTTGCAAGATATAATTTTTTGAACTGTCATTTTAGTGTAGTATTGTGCAAAAGATCATGTGGTAAAAATATTTTTTGAGTTAATAGCCCCTTTAAAGCAATTAATTCAAATTTCTAATTTTTTTCTAATATTTTTAGTGTTTTTCAAAAAACTTTAATCATGTTACGGAATTTAAGGAATTTTGGGAAATTTTGTCTTTAAAAAAAAAACTTTATTTTAAGTCAAAATTCAAATTTGAAATACATTCCTAAAACAAGTTTTTTTCTGTTTTTTTTTTACATTTTTTGTATCTCAAATAATATCAAAACAAGAGATTTATTAAATATCCTAGACAAACCAATTTTTTTCATTTTCAGCCTTTTTTCAGATTTGTATTTTCAATCTTCTTTAAAAAAATCCCGTTCTGTCCCATTTGGATGGGGGAATTTTTTTTATACTTAAAATAATAAATTTAAAAAATTGGGGTCAAATTGAAAAAAAATATTATGTACCCGAATTAAAATTTTAAAGTTGATGTGCATTGTAATGTGCGTGAGGTCTGAAAGGGTTAAAACGAGGATTAGGCCTAGTCGATTGACTCGTCACATTTTCAACAAAAAATTCGCTGTCTGTAACGCGCTGCGTTCTGGTGAGAGGAGTTGAAATTATCGATTGTAAATTATTTATAATTAGAAGGTGAGTGATGCGGTGTCCTCTAATGGGTTATGTGGATGGTAAGACAGTTGATAAAACGACAACAGTATACTAGTCTTCAAACACTAAGTTTAGTTTAAATGTGTTCATGATAGTTTTTGGAGATTCATAAACAATAATCATTTTATTATTTTGACAACAATGATAATAACCTTGAAGATCTGTATTGAAATGATTAAAAACAAAGTGAATAATATATAGTGTCATTTTCCCGATTTGGTTGGTCGGGAAACACTCCCGTAGGTGTAATTGTTATTATTTACTACAATTCAGAAATTAAAAAAGTCCGCCCCAACCGGGAATGGTGGTCAGTTCAAAGGCAGCAGATATTCGTTGCAGTACTGTTCCATCCATTCAGATGAATATGCAACTACAATTCAGACATCAAAATGTGCCCGTCCTGATGGTCTCTCCAGTGGTTAAGACGCCTGTCTGGAATGCGGGATATCCGTGGTTCGATTCCCGGTTGGGGCGGACTTTATTAATTTCTGAATTGAAGTAAATAATAATATACTGTCATGTTTTAATGAAAACATTAAATCAAAATCCCATTCACATGGAAATAAAACCATTTGTTTTGAAAAGAGGATAAGTCAGACACGAATTATTTTTTATTGGCTTGAGTATAGATAAAATTTTAAAAAGTTAAGAAAGTAAGTATTGAATAACATAAACTGACATGTTTTAATGAAAATATTAAATCACAGTCCTATTCACATGAAGGTAAAACCATACATTTTTATAAAAGGGATAAGTCAGAGACACAAACTGTTATTTTGTTGGTCAAATTATAGATAGTATGAAGTTAATGAAATTGCATTTTAATACATATTTATAGGTCTTTAAAATATGTACAGTTGTAAGCATGTACTACGATTATTTAACACTGAAAACGATTTTTTCTCGTTTATCTCCGAAGTATGATTTTCGGACTTAACCCCTTTTCAAAAAAAGTGTTTCAATTACATATTTACAATTAAAATCATCCTAATAGTCATAACTTATTTCTTGTCCAGTTGCTTAGTCAAACCATTTGGGGTTCGGTAATAGAATCATGAATTTTGGATCAAATTCTCAGAAAAATGCGCCGAGTAATCTGCCAAGTAGGCCTAGTCCTCATCGAAATTTTGGCCAGTTCAGGGGTGGCCACGTTGGAAAATACGATGGTAGAAATTTATTTTGAAATAGCCTTGTGGACGTGCTTGAATGAAATAAAACAACAGTGCGTTGTGCTAGTGGTGAGTTTGTTCTTCACATTGATATTAAAGTGTGGCTCGATGGTCTTGTGGTTAGCGTACTTGCTTCCAATGCCGAAGGTCCAGAGTTCGATTCCCGATTTTGGGTTTAGTCAGAAGAATTTTAACTTCTGATTTGGACTTAAGTCCATCAGTTCTTGTTTTAGGAGTTTGTAAACGGTGACTTTGGAGCCGTCTTAGCAACGAAGCACATAATAAATTCAGGAGTTGTTCTGAATCGGCCTTGTTGATTCTGGCGTTGATCCGCGGTGTTCGCACTGTCCATACCACCGATTGCTATATTTCCTATTAAAAATTTCGATCTTTCGTTGGTTATCGCTCACTCGCCGATTGCGTCGGGGCCTACAGGGTTGGCGTGGTCGCTTTGATATACTGTCCCGCACTGAAAATCAGTTATATAACTGAGTGGGTAGACTCTAAATACAATTTATTTATTTATTATTTATTGATAATGATATAAACTTTTGCTGAATTAAATTCTACTTTTGTTCACTCACACTATTGGTGTTATACGAAGTGACCAAACTTTATATGCTGGGAAGAGTAACTCATTCATTTGAGCTGCAAGTTTTAAACCTTGGGTCCAACAATGTGTTGTTTTTGTGTTCTAGGCTGAAGAGCTGGCTCGCACTGTGTCACGGTTGCATAGCAATGCTAAGACTGCTCTCTTTAGAGATCAGGTGGGTAATTAGTACATGTCTTCATTATGATTATAAAAAAACATATCCATTGAACGTTTTAAGTATACGTGCATCTAAAGTGCGTATGCTTGCTTATACGCTTATCTAGACTGCATTAAGCCGTTATGTTGCTTTTAAAGTTTTGTTTGTTAATTCTTAAGAGGAGAATGATGGGAACATCTTATTATGGAGAAAACTTATTTTCCAATGGGACTAGTGACATAGATAGACAAATGGTATACAACCATAGCTGCGAGTCTAGAGTATGAGAGCTGTGATTGATGTTGAGTTTGTTTATAAATAATCGCAGAGAATAGACAGAGTATTAGTAGTTCTAGGGCGCTTCAACAGCTAAGATTATTCGCGCATCCAAGAAAAAACAATTTCTATAAGTGTGAGTTACCACCATGTATACTTTTTTCCAAAAGGAGGAACGTAAGGGAAGAAGCGGGGTGACGCGGGGTGGACAGGCCTGTGCTGGTCAGAACCAGCCACAAGCGTATGGGGAGGGCAGGGGTTCCCCCACGTAGTGGTCGTCTTCGCCTGTGTCATCATCCGTCCGTGTTGTCATTGTCGTCGCCGTCGGGGAAATAGTCAAATCAAAGGGAAGGGGAAAGTTCCCCGACGACGACCCAGAGCTCGCCATTAGTTTCAGGGAGTGAAACTCCCCTATACTCACGGGCCAAACCACGAGAAGGTTGCGATTTGGACTTTGATGGCCTCGGATCTAGCAAGCGCCTACTTTGATTGGACTGGTCCTCCTAGACCCGTCTCTCCTTTGCGGGGGGTGCAGGGCTACTTTCGCCTCTAGTTGTTGTTAAATCAATAGTTCTTTTCTTCCTATTAATCGGTCTTCCGTTAAAGCGGAGAAGCTCCTGTAGCAGGAAGTGCGTTAGCACACTCACAGATCTGATCGGCACGAGGTTTTAGGATTACACAAGAGCGTGGAATCTAGGGCAGCTCAGCTGAACGCGTCCGCACCAGGCGAGGTTCGGAGCGAGAGTGTGCTACTAAAGTATCCTTAATATGCTTATATAGGTGGAACTAGATAACCTGGCGGTCGTCAAGGTCAAGCCAGAGAATGTATGCCAACATCAACAATTTGCACACAATCACTAATAAGTGATTTCGCCAATCAATTGTTATATATTTGACTGTATAAACTTATATTTTATTAATTAAACGAGATTAATGTTATGATTATTACTTAAAGTATAAGCAAAATATTAATTTTATAAATGCGTTTACAAATTTTTTTGCTCGTTGGCAATGGCCATTTCAAATTTACCGCTTTTCCGCTGCCAACACACTGATTTTGATGGCTACGCTAGATTTTTTGACATATGAAAGTTGTCTCGTTCGCCTTCAAAATATTATTTTATTACATATTGTATCATGGCAAGCAATTCAAAAATTCGTAAACCGGGTGTGCCTTTTCAGAGGCAATTTCAAGAAGCGGTTGTTCTGCTTTATGAGCATGAGCAGCGCCCGGGACGCTAGCATATTTGTTTCTTTACCGTTGGCCACTTGCGAGGTCATCTGCTGTGCTGCGATCCCTCGGCGACCGTCACCTAACTGGTTCCACTACATAGGCCTTTGCCTACCAAAAACAAGGATTTGAAATTGGCACAAAAGATTGGGCAAAACTCTCACGTAGATGACCCCAAAATCTGGAGGTAGATTTGGAGGAATTATAGGTAACATATTATCTCCATTCCCCCTTTCAGATGCAGGCGTTGTCTCTTCAGATCCTTCACCACAAGGTTCAGTTCTCGGCTTGTGGACTCTTCACAATAGACGCCACCCTCATCACATCGGTAATAAAACACATTTAAAATTATCTTAATGTTTTAGGGAGTCGGCGTGATTTGATGTCCAGCGCGTTCCTTGTCTTGCAGCCATTTACCATTACATCTTTATACAACTAAGCATACCTGATAATGTAGGACATCTGTACGCCCCTATCACATCAAATTTTCAATTTTTATCATAGATCAATCAGAAAATGCGTAGTTATTTGGGTGTTTTTTTATTTTCATTTTGACAGATTCTAAGTTTAAGGATACTGAATTTATTTTGTGTTTATGTTCTATAATCAATTAATGGAAAAGTGTTTTGATCGATGCCTTCATAATTAATTTTTACATAATTGAATAATATTACAAATAGATGCGACTAAAATTGTCTGAGAAATTTGAAAGCGCGTAAAATGAGCACGCCTCTTCGGTGTGCAACCACTTTGCTTTGCTTATGAGGAAAATGTTCTTTTTCAAGACAACCAGCACTATCGTACATCAAGGAATGATGTTGAGTTACATTACGAGTAAGGAAGTGTAGCGTAGCAGCTTTGTTTCTTTGTCATGTATGAAATGTTTTAAAATCAGTACAATGCAATACGTCATTACAAAAACAAACCAATTTTTAGCCTATATCTACCATCCATTACACATACCATACATTGTATGTTTCGTTATGCATAAGTAAACTCAAAAGGAGGGGTTGCGAAATTCATCAAGGGAATAAACAGATTCCTCCAAATATAAACTTTTGAGGTAAAACTTAAATTATTTACATATTTGTATATTTTCGTAGAAGATTCACGATGAGACTGTACAGATACTGTGATTAAATGTTATTGAATAATTGTGTAATGGTAGATATGACATCACCTTTATTTATATTTTATATCTAATGTCTGTTATCTATTGCTTATGGTGCATCTGTATATGAAAACTTATTTCTTTTTTATTTTGATAATGCCCTAAGTCTACAATCAATAGTGAAGTGAGTTTTGATCAAGGTATTTTACTTGGTTTCAGATCGTGGGCTGTGTTGCTACATACATAGTGATTGTGATTCAGATGGTCCCACTTTCAAGCAGCGTCGTGACAACCAGCGCACCACCAGATTCACAATCGTCTCCTCTGTAACAGGAACGTCTTGTAGCTAACCGGTCCAGTGGGCATTCTATATGAAATATAATCAGTTTGCCACGCCCTCCCGTGCTTGACTCAAACATTAAGATTAATGATGAGTGTTTGTTGTTATGACCTCGATTCGCATTGCATTTCCACACTCTCCATTGGTTTATTCTGAGCTTCGTAAAAAATTGTTATACGTGTTCGATTATTCAGCAAATTGATATCAGCGCCTCTATTAATTTTCTCTGGTTACTGAAGAGATTATAGTTTGTACAATGTTTAAGGTTCTATAATAGTATGGCAGGAATGATTCTGGGATGGAACCCGCTTATGGAACACCTGAAGCTTTGCCTGAAGTGGAAATCGAACCAGCGTTATTCTTCATTATTTCTGCATCATATAATCGCTAACCATCTCATCACAAAACAAACAAAAAGGATTGAAATAAAAATTCAAAGTTGAATTTATGTTCCACATGCACTATATCACTTGAATAACTTGTATGAATAAAAATTAAAATCATTAGCTTGTAAAGTGTAAATTTATATGCTATTATTTCATGTAATCATGTTTCTCTTCTTCATGCTTGTATGACACACAAGAGAGTATACATATATTTATTTTACGAATAAGTTTTGTTGGTTATTTCCACAATTAAAATATAGGATCAGTAGCAACTATGTCTTACCAAAATTATGTTTCACAATTTTATGAATCGCTCGAGTAGGCCTACTCTGAATAATTAGACAATCAATTGCAATAATGTAAAAGAACTGTCAGTGTCAGTGTAATTTTATTACATTAGATATCGAAATGGTTTACAAGATCACCAAGTTGCGAATGACTTGAATAAACATGAAGCACTCAGACTAAGTGATAAAGAAATGTAATTGATAAAGTGACCAAGATGAGCTACAACTACAATGCGCGAATGAGTCAACGGAAGTAAAAGATACAATTTGATCTTGCAGTTAATGCATTAGCAGAGTTGAGAAAATTGATTTAACAGCCGTTAGTACAGGTTATAGGGAGTCCCTTGGAGACACCACTCACCACGTCATGAAGGTGTCTTCAGGAAACATGGATTTCAACACTGCAATCAAGCCTCTGATAGTGTTTTCTCGGCTTTTCGGTCTAGCGCCTTATATAGCGTGGACAACATTGGCCATTCTACGTCCTACCGTCCGTCCAGAAGTGCCACGATCTACAGTGTTGCCTTGTGTATCTCTCTCGGTTTCATGGTACTGGCAATCAGTGGTCCAATCCAGAGCATCACAGAGGCGTACCGGTCACCTGCCATAGACGCCGCTCACATCTTGACATGGATCTGCCATTCCACAACATTTGTGCTCGTACGCATTATGTGTCACGTAAATCGAGGCAAATTACAACACGTTTTCTCACAAATCTCACACCTATGTGTCGTTTTTGAAGTACAACCGTCAGTGTACAAGACGTTCAGATTATCAATCATAATGCAGGTGGTTCTGTTAAATGTTGCTCACATTGTTGCATTCACACTAACTGCATGCTCTTATCAGGACGACTTCTCCTGGGTACCTCTGTGTGTTTTTATTTTCATATTCACTTTGTCAAATGTTACTCCTGAATTAATGTTTAACAACTTGATTCTGATAACTAGACAACTGTTTAAAGCTTTTAGTGCAAAATTGTCATCAAACTATGGCAGAGAAGTGGATGGTTGTGCGTCGGACACAAGACTATTCAACAGAAGGAATGAAGAAGGTTGCAACGATGAGGGTAACAGAAGGGGGAGTAATTTAAATATGGTGAAAACTCTTAAAGGTGGCAGACCCTCCGTGTTTCATAATCCTGATATACCTGTGCACACCATACAGATTGTTCGTCCATCATATCTAGAGGAAGATGAGTTCGACGCGGCAGAAGTGCACAGTTCACTGCATGAAGTCAGCATGCTTGTCAACTCCATCTTCGGATCTCAGAACCTCCTGGTGACGGCGTCCATCACCCTTCAGATGATCACTTCACTTTTCTTCTGCTATACTTCAAGCAATGGAAGGGATTCAGGAGAGCTAAACATACGTGTTGCTGTAGCGTCAGCACTTTGCTTCTCGATCGCGGCTCTGACTCGCTTGCTGTTCATGGTCCTCTCGGTTTCATCGGCCATGTCGGAGGTAAGTGGAGATGAATCGTCCCCACTTTCAAATACTAGGCACAATAAAAGGCTGGTTGCCTCTTCTCAAATGTCTTACTTTGTAATGTTAATGTTCAAATGGGAAGCGTCTGAAAAGGGGCACTTTCCAATTCTAATTATGAATTATAACCCTATCCATTCACATTTAGGCTGAATGATATCATAACAATATGGTTATATCATGGCGATGGTAATTAACTTCTTTATTTACTAAAACCAGACCAGCCTCGTGTATATTGTATTGTATGGCACAAAAAATAGTTTTGCAAATTAACTATAAAACGGTATTTTGGAGTAAGAAAACATCATTATAGGCAGTCCTGAGAAAAAAGTATTCTATTTGGATGGCTGATATTTTTACCCTAGCTTTCACATACCTGTGATAAGGGCATGTGATATTTTGAAATGTGCATCTGTGCAATATCTTCCGTTACACTCGGCGACACGGAAAACGCAAACAATCGAGGCAAGCAAGAGAACATGGATGTTAACCTTCTTTTTTACAGTTATATGGTTATGGTTATGAAGTCATTTTAAAATTGCGATCGACAAATCTAGCAGATTTCAACAGATACAAATTTGAACTTTGTGAGGTCGTTTAGAAAGGATACACATGTAGCATACAACATTTCCTCCTCTCAAGTAAATTTCTCCATTTAATGTTCTACTGTATTGATGTTTGCGGTCAGTTACAAAAAAATTAAGCGATACTATTAAAATGTATTGTCAAAGTTACCTGAGTGTGTGTAATTAGAGGTAAACATGTAAGCCATAGTAAATCATGCACTCTGCATTAAAGCCAGAGCTCAACCAGCATTGTTAGGCCCTTGCATTTGGAGTTTGAATTCAGAAGGCCCATCATCATTTGTGGCAATCAAAGTAAGCTGAGCTACAGAGGTTTAAAAGATTTTTTAAAAAAATGTGGTTTTGATAATATCGAGTATTGTAATTCGCAGTACACTCCTTGCATTTATTTTTTTCTTGTTGGTTCTCTTGAAAAAGAGGCATGTTGTCCCCAGACCGATTTTACGACGAAAACAATGTTTCGAATAATACAATCAGGTCAGGGTAAGTCAATATTTATGAACAACAACACACCATAATATCATAGGTTCGCAGAATGATTTAAACTTCAGAGCAGAATATAAGATTGAACCTCATACATGTTTTGTCAGTAGTGTATCTGTTGTGTTGTTTTCCAGGCAGAAGAGCTGGCTCGTACGGTGTCAAGGTTACAGTGCCATGCTAAGACTGCTCGCTCTAGAGATCAGGTGGGTGTTAGTCGATTTGTCAGTCTGTGGCCAATTCATAAATGAACCATCTTCGGAAATGTAAAAATAGATTCGTGTTCCCATTCAGATGCAGGCGCTGTCTCTTCAGATCCTTCACCACAAGGTTCAGTTCTCGGCTTGTGGACTCTTCCCAATAGACGCCACCCTCGTCACATCGGTAATGGACACTTGAGTATCATTAATATTTAAAGCTGTACACACTGTGAATAGGTGCGTCTAATTTACAATGCGCTAGATCGTTGACGTAGTTTATCAATAATTTCGCTAAAAATATTATGCTGATTAGTAGTTAATATATAACTCAATAAAATTTGGATAATGTATTCCATCAAAGACAAATTCTGCTGTGTTTCTTAAGAATTAATTATAATGTTGAAATTGCAAAATAGTGTATGTGATTGCTTTTTTTCAAATTTCATATTATTAATATTATTATTAATAATAATATTATTGTTAATATCAAGTGATTAACTCATGATGCGGGAAATATAGTCCGTGGAACAAGCAGCATCAACTATAAAAACATTTCTAAGCCGAAAACCAGCACCAAAATTTAGGAGCTGGTAAAAGACATATTTAAGAACGTTATTTTCACGGGGGACAAGCTTGGTAGCAATTAAGTCACCTGTCATGGCGTCCTCAAGGTGGCCATCAAAATAATTCTTAAAACTCCTGTAACGCAAGAAGTAATTATCGGATCTGATTTGAACAAACCAGGTATTGTTTAAATGGATTTTTAATGCTCAACAAAAAATGTAATAAGGAATTTTTTTAAAATTTTATTAACAAATTATTACAATGTATTGCAATTATATCACTTTTTAATATATTTTTAATTATTATTTATATGTTATCATTCACTCGCTAGATTGTCATAAAAGTTTCACACTATACAAAGATAACGCCAATAAATCCAAAATCTTATATCCCGAAACGAAATTCCAATAACTTACTGATTAATCAAGTAATTAATTGGGGAATTACTTATATATTAATTGTTGTTGACAAAAACGTAGCACATACACAATGCCAACCGAAATACCAAATATAAACAATGCCACAACAAACATCCCCCACCCCCTCCACCGCACACACACAACAGGCAATGTGGCCCATATCATCTACCACTACAGGCACACATGGGATGAAAACGAGGGCTCAAACCAGGAGCAAAGCAGGCATCTCTTCAGGCTTTGGACAATGCGGCTACAGTAGGCTGCGAAACGTCAAGCGCGCAATATCACACGTATGTGTTATTACACTCTATAATTAACACGGTATAATGTCCCGAAAACCGTCTAATATTAATACTACGGTCCGCGAAAGCCTTCATTCCTTCATCAATGCAAGTAAAATTTAAAAAAAACAGGGAACCATTTAAAAGCTTTTTTTACGTGAAAATTAATTTTTGGGAAAAATAACAATAAATTAAACATGATATTAAGTGTATTTAATTAATTTATACCAATTTTGACATAATTAGTATAATAATGTACACCTTGAACCCAATTGATTGTCACGTAACATTCTTATACTTACACACTGGTAACCACAAGCCATTCATAAATTATCTTCTAGACTTTCCAGCATTCTTATTATGTGAAAAGATGTATAAATTAACAAAATATCCTTAATTTTATATTTTATTTTTATTTTGTTACCATTAATTTATTTTCCAATCAAATAAGCTTGCAAATGGTTCCCAGTTTATTTGTGGAAATTTGACACAACGAATCGTGGTCAAAGCAATTAATTTAATTCATTAATTAATTCAATTAACGGGAAAGTTGCATGAACTTTATTTTGGGACTACATATTATTTAAAAATTTACTCGCATTGTTATATATTTTGATACTTGTGTTGGCAGTGTGTATGTGCTACGTGAGTGTCAACACTCATGTAAAGATATATATATATGTTTTACCTTGGTTTTATAGTAGGCGACTATGACGCTGTTATGTTAGTACTTTAGACAGAAATTAAAAAATGACTTTTCGGGCCCTAAAACATCATATATCCCAACTCTAGGGTCACAGAGATGGTTTGTATTCTCCAAGTTAATTTCGTATGTAGTCTAATTGGCAGTGCAATCTGCTCTACACACGTTATCAACAATGTACAAAACAGACCAAAAATTAAGACAGTTTTAAATTTGGTGGCTGCATAGCTCAGTTGGTAAGAGCATAGCCCGGAGAGCTAAGGTCCCGGGTTCGATTCCCGGTGTAGTCAATTATTAATTTATCTCTAAATTACTAACATCTTTATATAAAGAGATATAATTGCAATACATTGTAATCATTTGTAAATATAATTAGAACTATTGCATTTACGGTAAAATGTCAAATGTAAGTTTTTGTAGAGCATTAAAATCCCATTGCAATTTCAAGTTTTTTCAAATCTGATGATTACTTCTCGAGTTACAGGAATTTTAAGAATTATTTTGGCGGCCATCTTGAGGACGCCATGACAGGTGACTTTTTAGCCACCGAGCGTGTCCCCCGGTCAAATAACATTCTAAAATATGTATTTTACCAGCTTCTAAATTTTGGTGCTGGTTTCCGGCTTTGAAATGTTTTCACGCTTGTTCCACGGACTAACGACAATGTCACGGTAAACTATTTTTTAAATTTTAAATATTGATCTCATGTTTAGATATTTGGCTGTGTCGCTACATACTTGATAATCGTCATCCAGATGGTCCCTCCAACAACCAGCAATGGGTCTACCAGCTCAACGCTTGGCAACTGACATATCACTTCACTTTGGGTTATAAGTACTTGGTTAAGGAATTTGTCCCGAAAAAACACTTACGTATTTTATCTTTTTGGTATCAAGTTTTAGTTTTGTTTTATTGAATTGTATTGTATTGTATTGTATTGTATTGTATTGTATTGTATTGTATTGTATTGTATTGTATTGTATTGTATTGTATTGTATTGTATTGTATTGTATTGTAGTGTTGTCACCTGCAAGTTTCTAGGTTTCTACCCAAAGATTTTAATATTGGTGTAGATCTGTTAGAATTTAGGCCACAGTGGTGTAATTTCACATTAGGCCCCCTTGGCAAAAACAAAATGTAGGCACCCTCCTACCAACCCGATCAGCCTTCTAAAATATGTTAGTTGCATTATCGAAAGCACATCGTAGCTTTCACAAAAATTGAGCAGAGATAATATGTTGTTATTTTTTGGGGGAAAGGGGCCTCTAGCCTGTCAGTGAGCCGACAAAAATATGGACGCTCACGGAGGAACGCACGCACGCATAGGTCCACCAAAAAGTTGTCAAATCAGTGGCGTATCCAAGAATTCATAAAGGGGGGATTTAACCAATTATTTCATAGCTGTGCCGAAGGCTAAGTAGGGGGTCCGGGGGGCTTGCCCCCGTTTTTTTCCTCCTTTAAGGTCATTTTGGTGAAAATCTGTGCGTTTCAAAGCATCACAATGACTAACTTGTTATCTACTAAAATCTACTATTATTTTATTTATTGGCTACTATTACAAAACAATTAAATATACATGACGTTAACAAAATACAATACATACAAGAAATAACAGAAACAACTTCTTCATACTAAAACTTTGCGAAGCATGTTGGCGGTTCCTAATAATGCTGCCTTTTGAAGCTCTGGAGTCAGTGGTTGCCAGAGATATATTGGAGGTTCTCTTCAAAACTTCATCCAACAAGCTCCAAAAATAATGGGAACAACCTTACACCGGACATTACACATTTGTTGAATTTCTATTTGTTCGAACTTTTTTAGGAGGAGTAAGCAAGTTTGAACTATTAACGAATTCATCGCGTATTTAATTAAAATTGCTCATTTGCTTGAAGTAGTGTTGAAAACAATGTCAATGTCAATGTGAAGGTAATTTATCTGTTTTGATTGTTATTTCTGGTTAGAGTAGATTGGAGTAGGTCATGGCCCCAAAACGCGTTTACTCGAGATGTTTTGAGCTTGCTCTTATGTGATCTGGAAGAATATTTAACTTCAGTCCCGGGGAAGGCAGCTCGATCCTTCTCCTTTCTACAGCGTGGTCCTTGCTATCGGAAGGCACCAAAAAGCAAATCCTAGATGTGTTTCAACGACGTTTATCCAAACTCTAAAAGTTTCAGAATTTGCCTATATCAAATAAGACACGAAAAGAACTATGAACATCAAAATGTGAATTATATTTTTAATGGCTCTCGCTGAAAAGACACAAGCATTTTTAGAATTGAACAAAGCATTTGTTCTCGATGCACCAAGCATGTATACCGCATTCCCTTGGGGTCCTACGACCACCAGACTGACCAGAATGTAGCCTATAGGAACGAAATCAACTCTCAATATTTTCTGGTTTCGTACAAATTTGTTTCCTTAATTTTAAAATAGGTTCTATACACATACCTAGAACTAACATTACAACAGGATAAATAAAAGGCAAAAAGTAAATACCGGAGTTATACTGATACACCTGATCATAGGTTCGAAGGAAATTCGCGTTAAAGAAGTAATGAAGATTTGTTAGATAATGTGAAATTCCAAATATTCCATCAATAATTTTGCCTGAAGTTCCAGTTTTATTGTGTCTTAGGCGTCTGGCCCAGATGTCCTCAGCTGCAATGTAGATGACGAAGAAGGGCAGGATGATGTAACGGGTGGTTTTATACCCGTGCCATACGGTTGATACGAAGAACGTGGCAAACAACCTGAAATAAGAAGCACAGTTGTAAAGCCTATGACAGTTTAATTTGATAAAATAAACAAATGTAGTTATATAATAATAATCGGTGCAAAAAAAATCTTTAGTATTTATTTACGTATATAGGCCGATCAGGATTTTTTAGGAGTACTTCATGGGTTTGTTTGAACAATAAAGATAAATCGAAGTTTTATAATTTAATCAAGATAATGGGGTAATCATATAATAAATAAATATATTATAACTAACCTTACTCGTTTGACTGGGAACTTCCTGTATACATCAGTAGCTAGGAAATACTGAACACAGCAGTTGTAGTCCTTCCAAAAGTGTCGACAAGTTGGCGCGAGGACGGATTTAAGAAGGCGAATGTTGCAGACTGTCTCAAAATCGTATTCCTGATCCTTAGCTTTACCTGGGTTCGTTTCACTAAAAATATTATAGAATTGAAATATTAAAATCACAAATTCACAGTGCACGTCCCAATTATTATAGTTAAAATTTTAAAATTTACATTAAGAATTAAAATATACATCAAAATTTAAACAAATGTAACAAAAATTGCTACGGTCTTAATAGACGTTATTACAAACAACCTTACAGTACCAATTTGAGTGTGTAGAAAAATGCGAACTATACTTCAAAAGTTCCATTGCATACTTTGAAAGCGGATGGTTTCTCACTAAAAAGATAATGAAAAGCAACCACGTTTCAACTTTTATCTAGAGCATTTTGCAATAGTAGTTATATTCTCTCAGTATACCTATGCCTGTGGTCCGGGCATAAACTTGAGATAATATGTAGGGTTGCGGAACTTATAACTGAATAGGACTAGATTAAGTTAAAAATAAAGAAAAGTTAACATTATGCAGATGACACTATAATACTTACAGCTCTTGCAGTAGTTCTAGATTCTCACTGGGGCCTAGTCCCGGCTTAGGCTTGGTGGCTGAAGGGTAGGCACCTATGCCTGCCGAGATCAGTATTATGTCTCCAGCAACAAAAAGCATGGACATAACGGCGCGTACTATTATACAACTACACGAGCAGTACAAGTATAAGTAAAGGAATGGTTTTTCGTATAAAGCGGGGTATAAAGTATTCTGGAAGAAAACAAAACATTCTTTCTTAGTAATGCGTTTCTAAGAACTCTATGTAAATATTAGTCTATATTTTTATTATTTTTATTCGTTCATGTTTTTTGGTTTGTTTTTTTTTTTTTTTATGTATTCAGGATGAATAAAATATTAGTTATGCAATGTTTGTGTGACACATATGCCGACTATATAATATACTGTGGGAGGTTTGCATGGCAGGCGGAGACGATTTTGGAATAACATGATATTGTCTACTGCTACAGCTAAAGAGACATAAAATTGTGCGAAATATACTGCAATGGTGCATACAGTTGAATGGAATCCATGCTTGGAAAAGAGCTGCGGGTTGATTGGGTGAGCGAAGCGAAGACTTCAATTTCACTGACTCCCAAAGAATTTAGCTCGGGTATTTTTTGTATGTTTTGGTTTTGTTTGTTTTTGTTTGTTTTTTTTCTGTCTGTTTGTTTGCGCTCTACCGGGCAAACGGCATATGCGATCTTGATGAAAATTAGAGGAAACCTTCGAAATCTCTGAACTTAGTACTGCCACGTTTTTGGATACAATCGAAGAAATATTTCTCATGAATATCGTACTTTTACGATTTTTTTCCGATTTTTAGTGCGATATTTTCGTAGACATTTGGGCCGATTCTGACCAAACGGGTGGGGCAAAAACGTTCAAATTTCACATGGATATTAAGGTTATGGTGATGTAGTATCTTTTGAAAGAAAAAATTGACAAAGTTAGCCAGAATCCATAGAAATAAAGGTTTTAATATAATTTATTTGAGGTATAATAAAAATTAAACAAGTAACAATAAGAAACTTGACAACAATCACCTACAATGCGTCCAAAAAAGCACTTGCAAAAGTAAAGAGATCCCATGCTAACTACTAGGCCGCTTCGCGAACGCTTTTTAGTCGCGTTGATGGATGAGCTTTTTTGTAAGTTTTTAGTTTGCGTGGGATCTCTTTAAATTGCAAGTGCTTTTGAAACGCATTGTAGGTGATTGTTGTCAAGTTTCTATTGTTACTTGTTAGTTGTTATTATACACTCAAAACAATCATATTAAAACCTTTATGTCTATGGATTCTGCCTAACTTTTTCAAGTTTTTCTTTCGCAATGCAATATAGTCCAAGAGCTAATTCCTGTAGGACCAATATTAACAAAATTGGCTTAACCCACTTAACATCTCAAATCTGACTTGACCACGTGGTAGTATGCACATTTTGAAACATCTCTAGGGAGGATGTCACTTCGAATTGTGGTATACGTTTTTTTTTTAGCAGACATTTTGTTTTTGGATGTGCAATCATTGAAAAGCTTAGTCGGTACTATCTTAAAATGTACATAGCTCGTTACACAGTTAACCGATTTTATTATTATTACACCGATTTGTAGGTAATTGTATGTTTAATTTTTGTTTATCACCAATTTTAAAAGTCATATGATTTCATTGTTAAAAAATGCAGATATGGCGAAAATAGTGTACATAATTTTACTAAAATGTGATTCAAGCATAAGTTCAGAAATTATTTTGGTCAGTTAGCGCAATGTTTTTTATACATTATTAGGATTTATAAAACTAACTAATGGACAACATATATAAAAAAATACGGATTATTGCACATTTGAGTACATAAGCGTTGAAGGCTGAGCATTTTCAGTGGATGTACGCTATTTAACTGTGATTTTCATCCAACTTCATTTGTCATTGCTAGTATAGAATAACATTTTAAAGTAGTTCCCACAAACAATACAATGCAAATGGTAAAATTGAATGATATTAAAAATGCGATTTAAAGATTTTACAGAATAGTTAATTTTATGGGATTTTCAGTTTAAAAAGTTGAAAAAGTGGAAAAGTGCGATTTTCAAGTGGCAAATTTTTTTGCTGGCACTAATATTCTTGGAAAGTATAATTTAAGAGTTTTTGAAGGTTCTCTGAAAATTTAATCTAACTCGGAGCAGTCATTGTCATGGGCAGCAAAGAAATTAACGCAGACATGTTCAAAAAATCAAAAACGTCCGAGGAAATGGTGCAACAATATTTTATTGGAGGTCACAAGCATAAAATTTAGGAAAAAGGTACTTTATGACCTAATGAACAATAATTGATATGATTACAATGAATATTTAACTCCATTAACTCACTGGAAGTCAAAAAATTAAAATTTTTATAAAAAAACAATTTTACTGTAAAAATTATATTTTGGAATCTGTTTAATCCTAATTATTGGTTTATCATGTAATTATTCACAAAAAGTTTCAAATTTAGATTTTTTTACAAAAATTGACAAAATTTTTCAATATTTAATTTTAAATATTTTTACAACATTGAAAACTTTTTGTGAATAATTACTCGATAAACCAATAATGAGGATTAAACAGACTCCAAAAAGATTTTTTAAAATTAAAATTGTTTTTTATAAAGATTTAATTTTTTGACCTCCAGTGAGTTAATGGAGAAAAATCTTCATTGTAATCATATCAATTATTGTTCATTAGGTCATAAAGTACCTTTTCCCAAATTTTATGCTTGTGACCTCCAATGAAATATTGTCTGCACCATTTCCTAGGGACGTTTTTTATTTTTGAACATGTCTGCGTTAATTTCTATGCTGTCCATGACAAATGACTGCTCCGAATTAGATTAAATTTTCAGAGAACCTTCAAAAACTCTTAAATTATACTTTCCAAGAATATAAGTGCCAGCAAATAAATTTGTCACGTGAAAATCGCACTTTACCACTTTTTCCACTTTTGAAACTGAAAATTCCATAAAATCGACTATTCTGCAAAAATCTTTAAATCGAAATTTTAATATCATTCAATTTTACCATTTGCATTGTATTATTTGTTGGAACTACTTTAAAAATGAAATTCTATACTAGCAATGACAAAATGAAGTTGGATGAAAATCATAGTTAAATAGCGTACAATCCACTGAAAATGCTCAGCCTTCAACGCTTATGTACTCAAATGAGCAATAATCCGTATTTTTATATATGTTGCCCATGAGTTAGTTTTATAAATCCTAATAATGTATCAAAACATAGCGCTAGCTGACCAAAATAATTTGTGAACTTATGCTTGAATCACATTTTAGTAAAATTATTTACACTTTTTTCGCCATATCTGCATTTTTTAACAATGAAATCATATGACTTTTAAAAATTGGTGAAAAACAAAAATTAAAACATACAATTACTTACAAATCGGTGTAATAAAAAATAAAATCGGTTAACTGTGTCACGGGCTATGTACATTTTAAGATAGTACCGACTAAGCTTTTCAATGATTGCACATCCAAAAACAAAATGGCTGCTAAAAAAACGTATACCACAATTCGAAGTGACATCCTCCCTAGAGATGTATCAAAAGGTGCATACTACCACTTGGTCAAGTCATATTTGAGATGTTAAGTGGGTTGAACGAAACTTTTTCCCAAAGGTTCTGGCTCCTGGTCTAATATATCACTATTGCCTTAATGTCCATGTGAAATATGAACGTTGTAGCCCCACCCGTTTGGTCAGAATTGGCCGAAATATTACGAAAATATCGCATTAAAATCGAAAAAAAAATCGTAAAAGTACGATATTCATGAGAAATATTTCTTCGATTGTACCAAAAACGTGGCAGGTCTAAGTTCAGAAATTTCGAAGGTCCCCTACAATTTTCATCACGATCGCATATGACGTTTGCCCGGTAGAGCGCAAACAAACAAACAGAAAAAAAGACATTGGAGCTAAATTTTTGAGGGTTCAGTGAAATTGAACTCTTCGCTTCGCTCATCCAAAAAACTTACAAAAAAGCTCATTCATCAACACGACTAAAAATAGCGTTCGCGAAGCGGCCTAGTATTTTATAACGTTTCTATGACTTTGTTAACATCCGTCCACGGGAGTACATACTTACACGGGGCTGAACGAAGTAGAGTAAGAGAAAGCTTGAACAGACTAGACACCCGTCTCTGATCCTGACCAGCACCCTGTGCCAGCACCCAGCGTGCGAGTGCAGAGGGTGATGCAGCCAGTCGTAGTAGGTTCGGTACCGGAAGAAGGTGAACAGGCCCACGTGGCAGAACGTGTAGTGGAAGAGGTCGCCGAATGTAAGCTCGGCGTAGACTTTCATCCTGGAGTTGTTGTCATGTGAGAGATAGGTGTCTTGGACCTCGCCAGCTAGGTGAACCATCTGTACAGAAAGTCTTAAGCTTAGCATTGTGTACGACTGTACAAAGAACGCCACGAATATCACCGAACACGTTCGATTGAACTTTTCGAACTTCGTCTACATTATTATTTACTACAAATCAGAAATTACAAAAGTCCGCCCCAACCGGGATTCGAACCACGGGTTTCCCACATTCCAGGTGAGCGTCTTAACCACCACACCATCAGGACGGGTACATTTTAATCTCTTAATTGTAGCTGCATTATACATCTTAATAAATGGAACCGTACTGCAACGAATATCTGTTGCCTTTGACATTCTTGCATTGATCAAGATCAATGTTTATGTGCACACACAAAAAGGTGTTATTTAACGTATACACGATAGATTTTTTTTAAAATTCTAGACCCATGCTGTTACTCAAGATACGTAAACATTGATTAAATATTATAATTATGGGTATAAACAAATAAAAACACCACAAATAAAAATTAATCGCACTTTTCTCCGTGTAATTCGAAACTTTTTTTGGGACTTTTGGCCTCTGATAATCACCCTTAAAATGTAAAACTGAAAAAGGTTGGTTAAAAAGGATTTATAAATAACTTTGTTGAAAGAAAAATACGATAACTTTAAAGAAATTTTACGAAAATATGCTTTGAATAAGAGAAAAAACACGGATATATTTTTTACTTTTCAGTCAAGATTGCCGGTTGTGGGGTACGAGCCCGTGACCTCCTGAATCAGTCCCTGACATGAGCCACCACTGTCGGAGTAAACTCTTGTGTTCTTTTATTGCTCTAACGTGGATAGATGGATGGATTTACTAATCAAGCGATAATGATTTGGTTGGAGAATTTAGAGCTCGTAAGAAGAAAGGTCAAGGAACTAATATTAAAATGATAAAATCTCCCTTATGGTCACTTCACCTGATGAGCTAGGTAGGTAGGTAGGTGGTGGTGGTGATGAAGTTTACCTGAGAATTACTCTTCCCTGTCTCTCTGTTTCTCATCGGAACACTTTGTCCGTGAGTTGTAATGTAAATCCCGAACTCTGATGGTCAAACATTACTAAATTGCTGGGGGTGCCTGATAATGAAAACGCCGAGTCGTGGATTTTTTCAGTATGTTTGAATGGAAATGGGGTGTTAAATTAGGGGTAAAGCAGATCATCCTCCAAATAATTGTTCAGTGTGTTGTGGTCTTGTGGGTGGAGGGCAAAAATGAGTTTATAGTAGGAACGGTTTAATCTACTCCCGTCTCTTCATTGTTCTTCTAGGATCTAGGATGTCCACTTTGTGTTCATCCTAGATCAGAAGTAGATCAAGAGTTGAATATAGATACATCTAGTCCCCTTGATTTACTTATGGTCGAAAGTGTACGTTTTACACCCCCTTGACTTACTTTCAGTATGACGGCCATCGTTGTAGAGTTCATGAGAATCATGCACAGGAAGGATTCATAGTTGCTGTTCACCAGCTCGAACACAACTGAGAACGCCGAGAACGAGAAGATGAAACTGACCATGTGGCTGAACCTAGACACGGGAGATAAAACATTTCATTGAGTAAATACAAGGATACTGACTCAGGGAACGAACCTCCGATACCTATCACTTTTCTGTCCGTCCGTCATTTCGTGTGTCACGTGTCATGATAAGAACCAAACGTTATTTTCGAGCGGCATGCGGTTATTTTTTGTTGACATTGACATTCAACAAAGAATTGTTACATCCAGAATGTGTTTGGCGACACTAGCGACTATAGGCACCGAGCGTTCATACAACTAGCGCCATCCGTGGACGAATCCGGAACAACTTGACTGAATGATGTCTTCCTTGCGCACTTTCCTATGCTATTAGCTCACATGTCAGAGTGAATTATTTTAGTTTTTACTGTATTGCAGGACTATAATGGATGTTGAGAATGTTTGTAGGATATTCAGGAAGTCCTGTTGCATTGTTGGCTGTTCAAATTGAATCGCCAACACAGAAAAATATGTTATATTTTACAGTTTTCCTGGCAGGCCCCATGAGAGGGAATGGCGCGGCAGACTGGTCCAAAAGCAGTAAATGGATAGATAAAAGTTTTTCTGTAACCCTACATTTATTTACTAATGCAAACAGTGTATTTATTAGACACAAACCTGAACATTGGCCGATAAGTAATAGCCAATAGTCCTTGGTCCAGCTAGACATATCTGTGGAAGGTCTGAAGTTGTGACTGAGTAGGCCTAATTTCCATCATGACAGTTGACAGATCATGTGGCAGACAGAACCTAGCAGACGAAGTCGTATTGTTTTCATTTGGTATTTTGCACATGCTAAAATTTGAAATTGGACTCATCATAAACAGACCCTAATTAACCTAGGCCTAGTCCACATTCACTGAAATTGGGGTAGATATAGGGAACCTAAGTGGGCGTTGTCCGGTTCTCTCCGTCAGCGAGGTATAGGCGATTAACCCGTGCTAAATGTTTCGTAAGCGATAGCGCGAGAACCCGACCGCGGACCGGAATTATATTCATACTGTAAGAAACTATAATCTTTCCTCTTTGCGTGGATATACATAACTCTGCTCTATCACAAATATTAATGACATTTGTTTTGAGTTGAAGTGAACTCTACATTTACACTGTTGCCAAACCTTCCAAACTGCTCATGAAAAAGCACGTAAAAACATTTTGTCCGTGGCATCAGCATAACATTTGGTATCCGACTTGCTTTGTGGCTACTGTGAGGTCACTAGGTTGTACTAGATTATACATTACTAATAAAATATCCTTCAATGTTCCAACAAAATCTTGAATGCGAAGTACATTTAGCAACCATGGACAGGCGCGAGGTATGCGAGGATGCCACAGCTGCACACAACGTGGCTGCGTCTCGCTTAGGTTGCCGCTCAGTCAGAGTACATTTGCGACAGCGCGCAAACATGGGTCTATTTAACTCATAATAGTTTGAATTTAGGAAGCGTCATCGAGCAAAGTAGAATGCCATCATCTTCTTCACAGAATTATGCATCTTGTGATGTTATTGGTTTAGATTTCTTTTGCGCGAGTCAAAAGATACGGCGAGTTACATTTTCGTACCATGCTAATTCTTATGGGCGCTGAGACCAGAGAGAACCAAATTTCCTTCCCGCCTTCAAAACTTAGGTTCCCTATAGATTTGATATCGCCAGGAAGGCAGCTAGGCCTAGGCCCTACCTAGGGGTAGGCCTCTGGCCAAGGAAACTTTTTTGTTTGACCTAGGTCTTATCTCTTTGCCTATACCTGTCAGGACAGTCAGTAGCAAAGATGTCAGTAGTGTCTACTAAATAATGCATTGTTGCCCATGTCACTGGATTCGGTTCTTATACAAAGTAAAGTGGCCAGAGCCTAGGGGTGCAGCTATTTAACCATAGGCCTAGGCCTACAGAAGAATCAACACAAAACCTGACAGAAAGCTGCTCAAACTGTTCTCAAGAAACTAAGCCTCAGAGCCTAGGCATAATTGTAGCATGTAGGGTTTAACTTTATGCCCCTGGGACATTTTTTAATGTAGGTAACTAGGCCTAATGCACTTCAAATCAATTATTCACGAAACATCGGCTTAGACCTTGCTGCGTGTTGCGAGTGAACTTCGTGATATATTGTGAGTGTTTGGGTATTTATTTCCTATTCTAGTGATATCTTCGTTGACTTGTTATTACACTGAAATCACGATTCTCTGTCTTATTTCACGTGTCAGGCAGGGTTTTGTCTCTAAAAGCTCTGGATAGGGGCTAGTCAAGTTGTGAATCGTTTGGAATTGCAAACAAAAACATCCACTTTTAATCATGATATTTAGCAACTAAAACTATTTTTGTAATGGTGTTTTAGGCCTATACTTTTTCAGAAAAACGATAATAAGATAAGAAGAAATTGTTTGTTTTCATATACTGCATGAACCTTCTGAAAATCACATTTAATAACACAATTCGCGTTGTTATAGCCATTACAGCAATGTCAAATTCTACATGTGATTCAGTCAACTTGTTCCCCCAGTGGCCGCCCAGAGCGCTGCGTGTATTTTTAGTGGCGCGCTCAGTGGCTAATCTCGGTCCCTATAGGGGGTTTGGGGAAAACCGAAGGAAATTGAACGCTAAATAGACGTTCAATATTAAGGGAGAATAGGACACATTTGGCTCGGCCAGGATGAATCCGACGTATATGAAATTATAAACATAATTGTGAATAAAGCATACTTGGACAGCCCTACAGGCGTAGATTTTCAATATTTTATGTTTATCAGCCAATCCTCAAATATGGTCTATTTGGGATTTTAAAGAAAATCCAAAAATCTTAAAAATCAATTTAATTGTTTTTAATTATTGAGAAATAATTTCTTACAAAGAGTTACTGTAGAGCGCTATATTTCCGCTTCCGTTACAACTACCCAAAATTGTAAACAACTGTGGTTTCAGTCGGCCGGACTTTCAACGTTCCTCTAGCCTTGCTTGTTAAATAATAGTCAATTTATTTACTTACCTTTTATTCCCAAACAAAATTATAATAGTATTTCCAAGGAAAATGAAAATAAAATACAAACTCGTGAGACCACATATTGTTAACACGATTGTTATGCCATACAAAGTACAAAACCACTTTTTCTTTACTGGGTCGTTGATATAACGAAGCAAGTGCGTCGTCAAGAAGCCTACGCCTAACAAAAAATAGGGATAAACACATCTTTGAAACTCCAGATTTTGAGTGCATTGGCGAACTTCTCTATAAACAAGAGAGGCCATCTTCTCTGGGTAGATTCAAAACTCACACTGATATCTATGGACAATCGCAATAGAGTTAATATAATTTCGATTGTGTGTGGTGAGCTTGATATGTAAACAAGACAAGGTCAAGTAAAAAATTGTAAAATAATTGCTAAGCGTACTCACACCTAATTAGACATTGAGTGTATAATGTGTAGTTATAGAGACTCCAAGCCATAGTATCCGTTTGTCTATCGCACCGTACCGCCGAAAATAAGCAAATCTTATCATATAATTCAGTGAATCATTTTTACGCACCGATCAGCTTATTAGTGTATGTAATGTATTGGCGAACTTGCGTTTTTGTTTTAAAACAAACAAATTCTTTATTTTACAGTTGTAAACATTACACAAAAATAAATAATACAAGAAATACCTGGGAGCACGCCCCCTTAACTTTCTACTTTAAATTAATGTTACAAAAATTTACTTAGATATAGAATAAGTACTCAAAAAATAATGTAAAATATAACAGAAAAAAATGGGGAAAAACCTGCTGCAAATATAAAAACTTGAGATAATTTTAAGGCAGGTAATAGATAAAGGCAGTAATTAAGGTATTATGATATACTTAGATATAGATAGTTAATAAAACATAAATCACAATAAAATGTGTTTAGGCATTTAATGTTTATACTTCTTGGAGAAAATTAGTTCATTGTAGGTATGGTTGTGGCACTGGATATAGAATTTTCCTGTAAGTTAAAAACAAAGTCTCGGATTTTAGGTATTTTTAAACGTTCGTGTATAACAAATTTTGGCACCCAGCGAGGCAAGTTGCCTGTTATTCTAAGACACATATTTTGCACTATATGCAGTTTCTTGAGGTTTGTGGCACACGTATTGCTCCATACCGGGGAAGCGTAAGTAATAATGGTCTTATAAGCATTTTATACATTAGTAACTTGTTGCTTTCGCTGAGGGATGATTTTTTGTTAAACAGGGGGAATAATGATGACATGGCTGCATATGATTGTTGCACTTTAAGTTTTGAGTCTAGTAAGACCCCGAGGTATTTGACGAAGTTCGACCAAGGAATAGGAGTTTCGTTTATTATAATGGTGGTTTTTAGAGTTGGTCTTCGTTTCGTGAAGAGAATTGCAGAAGTTTTGGTGTCGTTGATTTTGATTTTCCATTTTGCAAAGTGTTTCTTGATCCTTTTGTAGGCTAGTTCTAGGCGTCGTTTTATGGTGTCTAGGCGAACTTGCGTGTGTCGGTGGTACGGTACGGTAAAGCGAAAACGCAGCTCGATACGATTGTAATGATTTCTTTACTGAACCTTAATTGTATGAATTAATATATTCGTGTGAAATTTGAGCGCAATCAAAATATATTTCTCATGAAAATCGCAATTTTACGATTTTTTCGATTTTCAAAAAATTTCTTCGACTTATAACACCCACATGCTTTATCCGATTGTAATGATTTTTTCACAGAACCTTAATTTTATGAATTAATATATTCTTGTGAAATTTGAACGCAATCGAAAAACTATTTCTCATGAACACATGGCAGCTCAATGCACCATCATTACACTCACCCAACAACGCGCCTGAAAAAGCGTTTGCGAAGCTTCCTAGTGTTAAAACCTCCAAAATTGACTATATTTGTGATTTTTTCTGGCTGAATAAATCAAATTTTTTGAAAATCTATGGCCGCAGGGCTGTCCACGTATGCTTTATTGACAACTTTGTAAAGTTTCATATTTGTCGGATTCTTCTTGGCCGAGCGAATAGCTATATTTGCTAACTGCAAAATGTGTCCCATTCCCTGTTAATACTCAATCCCAACACTCACTTTAACGACTGACGAAAACCTCGGTAAAAACTTTCCGTTAGGATTGCCGTCGTTGGGATTCAAATCCGTGACCTATACCGAATCAGAGCTACACCCATAACGCATAACTATAACATAAAATGTATTCGTAACGTTGTGTGGCTCGTTGGTCTTGTGGTTAGCGTATCAGCTTCCAATGCAGAAGGTCCAGGGTTCGATTCCCGCCAAAGTCAGAAGTTTTTTAACTTCTGATTTGGACTTAGGTCCATCAGTTCTTCACTGTTCTTGTCGAAGGAGTTTATAAACGGTGACTTTGGAGCCTTCCTAGCAACGAAGCACATAAAAAATTCAGAGTTGTTCTCAATCGGCCTTGTTGATTCTGGCGTTGATCTGCGGGTGTTCGCACTGTCCATACCACTGATTGCTATATTTCCTATTAAAAATATCGATCTTTGGTTGGTTATCGCTCACTCGTCGATTGCGTCGGAGTCTACAGGGTTGGCTTGGTCGCTTTGATTTACTGTCCCCCACTGAAAATCAGTTATATAACTGAGTGGGTAGACTCTAAATACAATTTATTTTATTTATTTTATTTATAAGGCACCATTGTCATTTTGCCCTTATTAGATTTCCTGTCAACTAGCCGACTGTCGTATGTTCGACGGTATGGCGGGATGAATAAGCGGTCACAATTGCTGGTTGGGTCTCTATAGCCATATTAACTCAATGGCAAGGTTAGTCGTTAGGAGGTAGTGAATTATATTTATTCTCCTGTTAAATATTTATGACGAATACTTTTGCGACCTTGTACTGTTGACTTATACGACACCATAAAACAATAAAAACGAAGCTAAAAAGGTAATTAGTTATAGAAAACGTAAAGAATCCATCTGGAAACAATACGAAGATGAGTGTATCTCTTACTAACCTTGAAATTTCGTCAATTCATCGACCATCATGTACGGTATCTAAGAATCGTGAAATTTGTTACTTTTCATTTTGGTGGGAATTGCATTTATCATGTTGAATTTGGTGTGTTGTTGTTGTGGTTTTTAATTTGTTCGGATTAACGTGCATCTTTGTTGTAGCGGTACCTTAACTTTCAGTATATATTAAGGAATTTTTAAATAAATCAATCAATTGTTGAAAGAGTTTGGTCAAACAGAGCATATTCTGTAACACCTTGACTGTTAAGTATTCACTAAACAAATTTGAAGTTCTGTGAGGTGCTCAAAGTATATGCACACGTCTCTTATCAGAGCATATTTTCAAAATACTACTTGGGTTTTTTAGTAACTGGCCCTTAAAATCCCATGCAAGATTTTTGTGTTATTAATACATTTTTGTTGTAATATTACTATTTCAAAATTTACTAACTTTTAGTTCATTGTTGTGCCTGCATTAATATAATTAGATTTATTTAGTTGTCCTCCTTTGTAAATCATTTTTTTAACTGAATACGATACACGTTAAATAAATAAATAAAATAATATGTAGACACATTTTGTAGAAATGTCCCGAGCTTGTTGTACTACATAGGATATTTTATTTTAAATGTAGAGATGTTGTCTGATGCAGCTAGGCAGGCAGCTAGGCAGCTAGGCAGCTAGACAATTCGGTGAAATTAAATGTCGAAAAGTGCTTAGCGATTATCGTAATTCTTACCTTAGATGTAGACCTCACCTTTCGGTTTCTAGCGAAACAGACTAGGAACAACGGAACGAATTTGACAATGAAGGACAAGACTAAGTGGGTAGACTCTAAATACGAATTTATTTATTCTTCACATTTTTTTAAAATAACCCACGCCACTTTGATATGCCCCGAACATGCTGTTGAGGCCCGGCCATCATTGTACATACGAGTAATGATTGATACACAAAATTAAATCGACGGATCATGTTCTTACTTATTTTACTTTAATCCCATTCAGTTATAAAAACATATGATTTACATTGAGGACAAAAAATAATACTAAATTCATCAATGCACTCGAAATAATAAACTGTAATTTTGAAATAATACTATTGGAAGAATATATTATGATGGGACAACAACCGATAAAAATTAATTTAAAAAAATATTATTAAAAATGTGAAATAAAATTAACTAAAATTAATCAAATAGAAATAAAGACAAGAAAAAATAAAAATAACACAACAAACATAATTTTTGTTTTGTTTTGCTTTGTTTTAATATGTACTTTTGTTAAAATTATTTGTGTATACTATCGTTAGCACTCTGAAAATATATGTAAGCTAAAAAATGAGAAGGAACATTTACATGTCTAATAAATGAATATTATACTTAACGTTTATTTACAACCCTACTGAAAGAAATCAGAAAGACTGGTATCTGATTCGGTAATATTATTGTTTTGTTTGCTCCACCAGAAACGTGGTGTGTTACTCATCTCGTAAGTGCGCGGCTTGTTGCCGGGCGACCTTCCTCACTAACCACACCACCGCGGTACGAGACAGTGTTGTCAGCCGCTCTCTCCGGGGCCATACAGTCTCTCGGCGGGTTTGCATTCGTTCAGAGGGGACTACTACCACTTGGACACACTTGGATACAGGTAAGCGAGAGATAATTCTTTCTTGACATTTTGTATGGTAAAAACACACTTCAAATACTTTGTATATATCAGTATTGTAGCATTTTTATTGACCAATGAAAGTAGTTTGCTACCTCTTAAAGCTACTTTAATTTTTAAATAGCTTCCTATTTATGAACAGCTTCTTCAAAATTAACGACGCTACTTTACAGCTATGCTTTCAGTTTTTCACAAGGAACTATACTGCAGAGTAATAACGTGTGCGTACTGCGTATGGCAATGGCCTTATCCGATAAAGCAATTTGCAACCCCTTCTAGATTGAACTGCCAATATTACAGAATTAAATTACTTGTAGGGCGCTACTTAACACTGGACTAGGACTATACAGATACACCAACACAATTACAATCTAAACGGCGCAGTACAGTGGTGTACCGAAAGCTTTTTGAGTCACTTACATAACTCGGTAAAAATCAGGGGTTAATTTGATTTGAAAAGTACGCTATCATGCGACTATAAATCTATGATTTACAACACGCCCCCCCCCCCCCCCCCCCCCCCATGTGTCCACCGGTACTTATTTTAGGTTGTCAAATTCCCTGAATTTTCCAGATTTAAAACTACATTTCAGTGTGATTATTGTCATTGACGATAGACAAAAAATGGGGGTTCGGGTGCTGGCTCCCAGATTTTTTTTGATTTTGTAGATTTGATTTGGTGAGTTTTAGAGTCTGTTGAGGAACAATAAAGAAATGTCAGAAATGTAACACAAGGGTAAACACTACAGTAAACTACAGTTGCGTAGGTACCTATAATAGTTCATAAATAAAAAGGTGGGTAGGCCTACTGCGTATTACCGCGCTCCATTACAAATAATTATAAGCACTGGGTAAAAAATGGGAAGTTTAAAAGTTTTGTGAACCCTAGTATATATCCTCCTCTAGTAAAGCGGAAAGCCTAACTCCCGTTCCGCAATGTAGATAAACAATACAATCGACATATTATATATGTCCTGACTCTCGAGTATAGGCATTAGATAACAATCATTTCATTACCTACAAGTCAACCAGGGCCAATGAAATTGTTGTCATGCATTCATACGTCCATGTTCCACACCTTTTCTTATAAAACAAAATGAAATCGTTTTAATCTTACTATATAGTTATATCCTCGTTTCTAAAGTTAATTGATTAATTGAATTACAATATTGGTGATGTGTTATCTTATTATTTTAAATCTATGTAATAAGATTGGGTTATATAGTATTATTCAAATCAGTATTTGACGTGATGATTGGCCTTCATTATTTTGAAGTTTTTCTCACAAAACGAAAAGTTTGTTCAAATCGTGTTTCGTACAAAGTTAAACAGGTGTTGATTGCATGTTTCTATATACTGAGTACCCTTTAGTTTCGGTGTCTATGTTTCTTGGCCCTATGTCAAATCGTAGAACTTATTAATTGTAAGTAGTACTTGAACTACCAAGCTATTAATAATACGATCGATAGTGTTTTGATAAGCGTATTGTGAGCGTTGCGTACACGCTAAATTATTTGAGTGGTTTGTTTCACTCAATACGCCGAGCGGATGGTCACTTCACTCGTTTTGAGTGTTCGTCACTCATTTTTAACTGGACTTGTCACTCGATGTATTGGGTGATCATTATTTAGCTCAAATGTGCTGAGTGACCATGTGACACCGCTCTATAGTTAGCGATGTTCAGTCAATAGTGAGCGATGCATAAAGCTTGTTCAAGGGATTAGTGTTGAGATTTATCTAAGCGATGAATGGGGCTTCTCCTTATTGTATGACTACTGTATTGTCCTGATCGGTGCCAAGTCTAGGGGATGAATAGCAGAGATTTTACCGACGACGTTTCAAACATGTCACTGGTAATAATTGCTTGTCATGTACTCATGACAAAGAACGAGGTAGGGCATTCCAATATATATCAACGGTCCTCTGAACACGTCCAGCATCTTCGAAACCAACTAACTCGTCAGTGTCTGTTAGTTCGTGACCGTGTGCGCATTGCCATTTGCCAGTGTAAGTCTTCAAGGAAAAATAGTTATTACCGGTGTAGTGATGAAGTGTGCAACGTTCTAATTGGAAGGGCATTTCTGCGGAAAACGCCGAAAAGTAAAAGGTAGGGCCTAAATGTCGACATCTGTTGTACTTCTATATGCACGAATAGTTCATTGTGTTTTCATTGTTTTAGTTGAAAACAACATAATATATCCTGTGTAGGCCTAGATAAAACTTAATGGAAACTATTATATGCATGCCTTTTCATGGGCGTCCACAGTGAAGAGAGAGAACGCAGTCGTCCATCTACATATCAATGTGATGTTTGCATACAGCTGCTATAATAATACTATTTTGTAGTTTTATGATATTGACCTATTAACATGAGTTAAAAATAACATAATATATCATGTGTACCTATATGCAATACGTATACTGAATTTAAATGCTACTTGAGCGATTTATCTCCCTTTCCTGCCCTCCCACCGCTACTTTTTGATTGAATTGCGATATTTCTTTAGGGAAGTTAGTTTGTCTCAATTTGAGTGATTTCGCTTCTATTTGAGTTATTAATAGCCTAAATAGAGAGTATCTTTGAAGCCAAAATATCGCTATTATTGAGTGAATTTCGATCTTTTATAAGCGATTATCACCCTTATTTCAGAGTGAAAATTTCGCTCTATAATTGAGTGGAATTATTTCACTCAATTCTAAGAGTGGTGGTCACTCAGAAAGAGTGGTGCAAATACAAGCTAAAAAAGGAGCGAAATTTCACTCGATTTGAGTGTTTTTCCGCTCTTTTAATTTAGAGTGTACATACCAACTAGACGATAGTTCGCCTACCCTCAGATCTAACTCGTCTTGAGTGCTCTGTTTGATCTGCCTATACAGGACAAGAGAGCCCAATCGAATTTTAATAAAATACCAGGAATATATATTTTATTTTAGTTAAGTAAACGCAATTACATTTTCTTTTAGTTTGTATGGTTGTTTGCTCTGTCCGACAAACGGCTAATCCGACGACGGAAACTTTCATGGAACGTTCGAATCCTCAACGTTAGGTTAACACTACTCTTTAGTGCGACAACAAAAACATAATTCGCATGATATTGTATTTTGTACTTGTATTCTCCAAAACACCATAGTTATACATACCAAACGCCCCCTGTATGAGCCCATGAACCGGGGCTCGAATTCCACCAAGGATTTTTTTTCTTTTTTCTATCAATATCATATAAGTTATCATGTTTTTAAATAACACCATTCCATAAAAACAGGCGCGATGTTTTATAAAAAATGTCGTATTAAAAATAGTTCAAGAATATTTGCAAAGTGGATGCGGTAGTGTAGGCACAGATAGTATAATAATATTACTCCAATCTGTTATCTGTGGTGTAGGCCTACGAGTTCTACATGGTGACACAGAGCGTGGAAGCGTGCGTTACATTTCATCCACTGAAATACTAATCATGATAATGCCATAGAACAAAATATGTGACGAATAAATAAAATCAATTTATATCAAGGATTGTGAGAGTGGGTTTAATGTATTCTGTTGAAAAAATGTACGGGCGTTCGCGTTACTAATTTTCTGATGGGGCTATACTTATGAAAGGATAGAATCGAGCGTGCTTTGATTGTGGAAGTTGGTGTGAATGGTGTATATGTATAGCTCATCATATTATTATATTGAATAAAATCTTTCCTGTATTGCTAATTGGTCGTATGCAAAGGTTGCATACGACCAGGTGTGACTTAGGATAATGTTTGGTGAAAGTACACTTCATACGTACAGAGGTCAAGCAATACGTTGTTTACGTTTATTTTGGTATGAAGTTAATAATCTTGCCACATCTAGTATGCACGTAAATAAACTTTACGTGTGTGTGTTGTTGACTGATGTATTGTTGATGGTTTGGTTGTGGTTGCACAGCATGAAGGCCTACCTCATTTCGGCTGGAACTTAGATCACAATTGTCATATTGGCATTTTTTTAAATGTACTCACGATAAAATCTCCTAGCACTCAAGAGTGCTAGGAATTGTATGTAAGGATGTAAAAATTGCAAACTTCGGACAAATATTTAAAAACTTATATTCAGTTTCGAATTTTTATTTAAAAAATGTACAACAATTTGGAAAACAGTACACCACACAAGTCTTAATACAAACATTTATCTTCGAAATAAACAAAACTATAGATTAAATTATTAGCAAAATAACATACAATTATTTAACATCGGCTTGCCAGCCTGTCGTGACCTTTTCTCCGTCTATATTTCTCCTCCTTCCTTTAATTTTCTCCTTCGTTTTCTATTTCTTCTTCTTCTTTCTTTCTTCTTCTTCTTCTTCTTCTTCTCTTCTTCTTCTTTCTTTCTTTCTTTCTTTCTTTCTTTCTTTCTTCCTTCCTTCTTCTACTTCTTCCCACAACGCACCAGACTACATTACATATTATTTGCTCCTGTCCATGTCTCCAGTTTCGAATTCTGCTTTTCCGTTCTTCTCATATCCCAAGCCCATACGATCTGAATCATTATTCCTTTTTTGAACAAAAGCTTGTCAATCAACTCCCAACTCTTTTTAATTTCTTCATTCCTGATTTTGTCTTACTTTGATACACCCACTATGCTTCTCATGAATTTTATTCACGAACTCAATAATGAATTTAAATGTGTGGATTTTAAAACAAGTTGATTGTGTAAAACGCAAAACGTGCATTCATTTTTTACGGTGTGAACTTTGGTCTTACAAAGGGGTATTTACGATCGAAATTGATTACCAAAGCCATGTCGGCTCACGCGCGGAGATCAAAAGTTTTACGGCAGGTCGCCCCGGGCGGCCAGGTTAGAGGGGGGGCTTAGTGCCAGTGGCGTATCCATGAACTCATAAGGGGGTGGGGGGTTGAATCAAATCATTCATAGATGTACCGAAGGCTAGGTGGGGATCCGGGTTTCTCCTTCAAGGTCATGTTGGTGAAAATCTGTGCGTTTTAAAGCATTACAATAACCAACTTTGTAGGCTATCTACTAAAATCCTCTTTTTAATCAAAACATTTCTCCTTCGAGGTCATTTTGGTGAAATTTTGTGCTTTTTAAAGGATGACCAACTGTGGGTGTTAATTGGGGATAAAGGAAAACGAAGAAATTACAAATTATTGAGGGGGCGCGGATTGCGGTTGGGGAGCGCACGCCCCCCCCCCCCCAACAAAAATCCTAGTGACGCCACTGGTACAGTGTCCGAGGGCCGAGGGAGCGCAGCGACTGAGCCTTACCATTTTAATCTGAGACTTTTATCTGTTTCTTGTATGGGTGATTGTGTGAGTGAGTGAGTTTGTTCCATCTGCCGAACCGCTGACCAGATTGCGCTGAAATTTTGAACAGACGGCCGGAATAGATATTTAGTGTACTGTTCAGCATTCTGTTCCGATTTAAACTCATAAGATTTTTTTTAATGGAACCAGCGACGTCAATTGTTTATATTTTCCACATATTATAAATAATCGCCTTAGTGGCCACAGCCTGGGCAACAAACAATTCTGAAAGTAGCAATCATACTAGGAAAACGCCAAAGTCGTTGTCAGACGAGTGAGCGAACCATGTGTTGAGTACCCAGAACATTTGCATTTCTATAGTCTGCTAGGGAGGAAAGACCCATGCTGTCTAGATCCAGCCAGGGAAGGGAATGTTCCCGGATACTCAACACATGGCCTGTCTGTCACACGTCTATCTATAAGTCGGGGTGGATGGTGTTTTTTTTTAATTGCCCTGCACTCTCATGTATCACCACTCATTGTCTCAATAGCAATATTGCGTTAATAGAGACGTGAATACAACAAACACCAACTTCATCACCACCATCATCATCATATACCAGTGTCACTTGTCTAGATAAAATATAATTCATTATCTATTATCTTATCTAGATAAGTTTTTTGATGTTAGCTTTTTCTATGATCTAGATAAAATATAGTTTATCTAAGCTTTTTAAGCTTTTAGATAACATTTTTTAGATAAAATAATAAAAAATAATGTTGACAAAAATAGTAATAAATAATCACTTTTTTTAAATGAAAAATAATGCTTCTTCTAGTTGTAATGAGCGAACCCGGTGAATGTCAACTTGTCAAGTCTGACAAATATTGAGATTGACAAGACTTTGTTGACAACTGTTGATGACTGTTGTTGGGGAAAAGTAATATTTAAAAAAAACGCGTCAATGTCAATTATTATTATATTTTATGTAAACGAATTTATCTAGATAATGATTTTTTTATCTCTTATCTTTTATCTAGGTAATTTTCTTCATTATCTATTATCTTATCTGGATATTTTGGAGAATTATCTTTATCTAGATAAAAAATAAATTATCTCATCACAACACTGTAAATAACGGAAGTATAAACTATCTTTGTTTCAGATCATCTGGTTACTTATCTAGCGGAGATGTCCGATGAAGAAAGAGATACTAATGGACTGCCGGACTCCTCGGTTTTGGACGTTCTCAAGTGTCAGGTCTGTTTTGATTACTACACCCCGCCTATACTGATGTGCGCAAGTGGACACAATTTCTGCAACAAATGTGAATCAACTGATTTCCATTGCAGTATTTGCGACGATAAGCAGCCATTATACAGAAACCAATTGGCCGAAACTTTGTGCAAAACAGTGATTGTACCGTGCAATAATGCTCAGAGCGGCTGTGGAGAAAAGTTTGATTTGGTCAATTTGAAACACCACTTAAAAGCTTGCCAATACAGTGTATTCCAATGTAAAATTATGTGTTTTGAGGAGGACGGTAAAAAATGTATTTGGACTGGTTATTCTAAAGATAGTTTAATACAACATGTAATAAAGGTACATCCCAATCACTTCTTTGACAAACATTTTGCCAGAATCGTCCTGAAGATAAATTATGATGAGAGATTTGCTTACGTACGGTTATTTATGACTCACGGTCAGCTGTTTTGGATTTTCTTTTATTACGTCCCAACAAAAGCTTCAATTTATCCGTACGCTAAGTTTATTGGCCCCGATGAAAACTTTGCAGACTATGCTTGTAATTTTCATTTCAATTCGGCTGGGAAACAGCGCAGCTTGGTTTACCGCACGCAGTGTCTCTCGTATAAAGACACCTCGAAGCTGAGCGAGTCCTCGTGCCCCCTGCACAAGGATCTGCTGCAAGTGTTCACTATGAACGATCTACTTTGCTGCGTGGTAAGCATAACGCTCGAGTCCCGGTAGTCTCATCTCTTATCTTATGCATACGGCTGTCGACTGGTGGAGGCAAATACTTGATCATTATTATTGTATACACGTATCTCTATAGTCCGCATTCCTATTACTAATCGATCACATTAATTGTTTGATCGTGTAATTCTTACTTGACTTGTTATCATGTAATAGGCTTTATGTTTTTCGATTATTTATTTGATTTATGTTATTCAACATTTAATTAGAATATTTGTCTTGGAGTATAATTTTCATCTACAAGATTTGTAAATTGTAAGTGATAATGTGTGAGCCATCGATAATCGTGTACACAGAAGTTAAAAGCATTGCACATGAACCGTAAGGTGTGATTATAATATCCACTGTGGAACTAACCCATCAGATTTGTGGGGAACTGTATCTTGTTAACTGTATGAATAAGCACCATCATTGGACGAGGTGTTGTAAATTATTCATTAATTGTGTACCATACTTTTGATATACAATCTAAATATTGTGATGGCTAGTAAATAAACTGTGCACAAATCCAAAGTTCATTTGTAAATATATACTTTCATTTTAAGTGCACAAAATAGTTCAGAGCTGAGAATTTTTGTGAATGGAAAATGGTCAACCAATAATTATTGGGCCCACTAAGTTTGTTATGATTAAAGCATGATATTCGTGAATTACTTAATAAGTGGTTGTGATAAATAGTGTGATTTGGTGTGTAGGCCTACGTTAACTACATGAAAGAGTGCAGAGCAGTTAACAGTAGTTATTCGATTGTACTTTGTAAATGGTTCGTAAAATAATAAAAGAACGATCTCTACGTTAAAGGGTTACGGGGTTGTAGAAACATTATGGTTTATTATACTACTGTTTTGTCTGGTATCGTTCTCGTTGCACATGGTAAATCTCACTATAACGTTATGTAAAAAAAGTTGTGTCACCAATGTATACGTTTGACTTCAATAAATATTTCATATCAAAATAATTATAATTGCTCAATATTTTATAAAAACATTTGAGACACGTTGATAACAAATTGAATTATTAGTTTTTTGATACTTGTAATTTAAAACCGCAAACCTGGTATCAACTTGTTTCAAACTCATAAACTTGATTACTATTGAGTTTATCCTACTAACATCCTTTTCCTTTCCAACTCGAATCCAGTATCCTCCATGAAAGTTGCTCTTATAGTAAGACTTTCAACATTCCATGTTATATATTGAGCTGTTCCGCACTGGTTTATTCAATTTTCTTAAATATGCAATTCACCTGGACTTCAACATTTCTAGCGGTTTAGCCGAGGTAATTTAACCGGTTCCCACTAGAACACCGAAGTTAAGCTAACTCGGGCGTGGTCAGGGGTGGAATGGGTGACCACTCTGGCCTGAAACTCGCGTAGTTCATATAATTCATACTTATTCACTCGATCCAATACATTGTACAGATATAACCCCTCTTGGGAGAGAGGGAATGAATAATTCTTAATGATAACTACTACGTACATGATTATAACATTAATAAGTAGTATGTCTAATTAGAAAGTAATTAGGAAGTGAGCAAGTGACTAATGACAATATATTTAACAATATAGTATAAATAATAGAAGATATGTTGAAGGAGTATTTGTATATCATAATCAAATATAGTGGTAGTGATAGTACAGGGGTATAAAACCCTTGTATGATAAGCTTATTACTTCATACTGTGTGTTATCATAGTGATAGTAGCAGAGGTAGGGTTAACATAATCAGGTTACAAATTAATACATGTAGCAGAGGCAGGGGACAAAATGGTGTATACATTAACAAGTGCATGTGCTTAGCAGATGAAGAAAATTTATGTTAAATGACTATTGCGTAGATTTAATTGAATCGGTTATTTGAGAAACCGAATAAGTCACCCAAATTGCGAAAATGAGTTAGGATAACATAAAAAGGTGTTAACTCTGTTATAACAGGTGCTACATCTACAACCCAAGACAATCTTCGTAACTTTAATGGTGCTTGCCTGTAATAGGCACCTACATTGTAAACTGTAAAAGGTAGGCAAAAATAAAAAAGCAACAATTACAAAATATATAAAATCGAAAAAAGTGTATTTTGTAACATTAAATTTTTTATTTTTTATTTTAGTTTGATTTGGAGTCATTTAAATTTATTGGATGAGCGAAGCGAAGACTTCAATTTCACTGACCCCCAAAAAATGTAGCTCGGGTGTTTTTTTTTTTTTTTCTCTCTCTGTCTGTTTGTTAACTCTCTACCAGGCAAACCGCAAACGGCATATACGATCTTGATGAAAATTGAAGGGGACCTTCGAAATCTCTGAACTTAGAGGTGTATTGTTTTTGGGTACAATCGAAGAAATATTTCTCATAAAAAATAACACAAAACACAAATAACACTTGAAAATGCTATGTACACCCGGCGTCAGAAGTAAATCAAGGGGTATCGTTGCTATCGTTGTATCTACAATAGGCCCTACCCAGCCCTTGATTCACTTCTGACGCCGGGTGTACAAGTATTTCTATTTCAATCTTATTGTCGTCTAGTGGCTGATAAGATTAGACGAAGAACCAAGGAGTCGAGTAGCGAAGGAGCTGGGTTTGAACCCCTAGATAGTCATAAGATTATTTTTAGTGCGATATTTTCGTGACATTTGGGCCGATTCTGACCAAACGGGTGAGGCTACAACGTTTATATTTCACATGAACATTAAGTTAGTGGTGATGTATTGCTTTTTGAAAGAAAAAGTTGAAAAAGTTAGCCAGAATCCATAGAATAAAGGTTTTAATATGAGTTTTTTGTAAGTTTATAATAACAATTTACAAGTAACAATAGAAACTTGACAACAATCACCAACAATGCGTTCAAAAGGCACTTATTAAGTAAATAAATCTCACGCAAACTAAAAACTTACAAAAAAGCTCATCCATCAACGCGACGGGACTTTAGCGTTTTCCTAGTTATAAATTTAAAACGTTGTGTAACAACCAAATTAATTTAAAGACCATTTGCAACCCCATAGCAAAGCTAGCTGGTCACAAACAGACCATGGAACAATATGCTTTGCTATTTTGTTGTATGCTCTGTTCTGCACCCTACACTGGAAAGACAAGTTGGAGTAGATTCACTTACCGAAGCACTTTCCGGAAACCTAGGAGAAAATCTCCAGTCATGATTGCCAGTCACGACGGGATTTGAACCCGGGACCTCCCGAATCAGAGCCGCGCAACGCTGTCGGTGACAGTTGATAGTACTTTGCTCGGCTTATATAGGGGGTATACGCGGTTATACGGTGTATACCCCCCAAAAATGTATAATACCCGTCCGTATACATTTAAAAATAAATCAGGGTATACGCTGAAACGCATTATCTCTCGGTACAAACGAGGAACTCCAATGTCAAGTCACAGAACACAATACATTTTGCAATCACAACAACCATCACCAGTCACCACTAACAAATGGTTTAAAAAACATGCCCAAAACTCGTTAAAATACTCCAATAGTGAACACTATGAATCAAACCAGTGTTGGCTGGGGGCTTTCCTTCCAGATCCCCATTGTACAAAATCATGAAATTTACCCAGGAAAGAGCGTATAGCCATAAATCATTTTTGAATTACACCACTGCCTATGTATAAGATTGCGCATGCGCATATCTTTTCGGAACAATATCATATAAATTTTAAAATTATCACAGCTCATTAACGGGAACGTATATTATAAAACCAACCTTCGTCGGGTATGGACGATGCTTGAGGAAGAAAACGAAGTCTCCGAAATATCGCGAATAAAAGTAAGTAACCCAGGTTAAAGTTCAGTTGAGTGGTTTTATAATAACATACAAAGTTTCAAATTGTTTAGGTGACAATTCGAGGTCAAAGAGTGACCCAGAATGTTTGTTTGACTAGCAAACTATCTCTAACGGACATCTTATAGAAAATGTAAAAAAGATGGCTTACACCTTGCACCGTTGACTCGAAAAAATACACATTTCACAATTTCGTCTTTGCAGTTTGGATTACATCTTAGTTTATTAACAAGATGCTGAAACCAACGGTCACGTGGAAATAAATAGAAATACAAAATACAGTTACTAATTTGGGATATACAACATTTATTGATGTTCAATAAACCACAGCCTTTTATTCTGCCATTTTATACCCTTATATTCTTAAAGGGGCTACAAAACCCAAAAATGATTTTTTACCACGTGATCTATAGCACAATACTACACTTAAATGACCGTTTGAAAAATTATATCTTGTAACTGTGATTTAACACGAATTTTTTTAATTTTTTGGATCCAGAAATTTGCGAAAATTGGTGTTTTGGGATATTTCTTAAAACGGCTTTAACCTGCTTCTTTTTTGGTCCACATAGATACTAGAGCATAGTACCAATCTAAAATGCCCCTTTATAACATCGTGTCTTGAAACTGTGCCCAAATATACCCTCAAACACACAAAAATATGAATTCCAAAATCACACCCCATCTTGGTAACCAGCATATTTTGACCGAACTACTTGCCCAAATTACAAAACAAAATAATATAGAGAATTTACAGATAAGGCTGAAGAGTACGTCAATAATGGCCAATATTTTTTTTGATCAAAATCCTCCAAGGTCACGGGGCATAAAGATCGTCCCCATGTTATTTCTTATGGGAGATTTTTGCCGATGGGACCTAGCTCGAAAAATGTCATGTTTGACAATTTTTTGGGAGGACATGGTGGCCCCAATAATTTTTCTGAAAATTGTTAAATTCATTACTAGTTGGCCTGAATGAAATATATTTTTTGAGTTTAGCGGTTAAATACCTCTTTAATAGAAAATTCCCCAAATTTTAAGTGAGTATTCTCAGAAATATTTTAAGAGAATTTGGCCCATATTTTTTGTGTGGAAATAATACTTCCTTGAACACTGCAGCAATGAAACACCCTCCCGTAAAACATGACCGTTGTGATTAGGGTCGTCACGTTCACGTCTACAGATGCTAGAGTTAGCGCCGCCGCCCGTAGTGGCAGAAGGTGCGACGTAGACTAGAAGGCGTCTGGGGGAAGGACACGGAAACATACTTGCACAATAGTATGAACACAACACCAAACATAGACATAAACTTGAACATGAACGTGCATGAACGTAAACATGAACATAAACGTGAATATAAACGTAGACATAAACGTGAACATGATCATGTAAAAACCAAAAAGTAAACATGATGACAAAATAAGCTCTTTGTAGCCGATTGCTTACACTTGAACAACAGAGGGGTAGATAACTGACAAAGAGACTGTGTGGCAGATCGTACGTACCCGCGTACCTGCAACGTACGAAGATGATCACACCGATGAGAACCAGCAGGATCAAGATCCCAGCACTGATCGCTAGGGGAAGAGAACTGACAGAGACTGTGTGGCAGATCGTACGTACCCGCGTACCTGCAACGTACGTAGATGATCACACCGATGAGAACCAGCAGGATCAAGATCCCAGCACTGATCGCTAGGGGAAGAGAACTGACAGACTGTGTGGCAGATCGTACGGACCCGCGTACCTGCAACGTAGGAAGATGGATCACGCCGATGAGAACCAGCAGGATCAAGATCCCAGCACTGATCGCTACGATGCTTCTAATACCCACCTCGTTGACTCCTGTGGAAGGGTATGAGTTACTCTTTGGTTGCGAAGATAAAGCCATCTTGCATTAAAATAACGATGATTACAAATATTATTTAAAGCTCGAGTTTTTCTAGCGTATTGTAACCAGGAAAACGCCAAAGTCGTGTTGAGCCAGTCATGTGTTGAGTACCCGTGAACATTTGCATTTAAGTTGGTTGTTATATAAGGTTTGAACGATAGGGTTTCTAGTTTAATACCATATTGCCATAATACCATATTGCACCACTCTAGAGTATAGACTATGATAGGCTAGGGAGGAAAGAACCATGATGGATCTAGCCTTAGGTAGGGGGAGGTAATGGAATGTTACCGGGTACCCAACACATGACTCGCTCACTCGTCTAACAACAACTTTGGCGTTTTCCTACTTATATATAATTATGTATAATTATTAAGGAGTTGAAAAATAAACAAAACGTAGAGTTTTACCATAAGAATAAATCATGTAGACATTGTACATGAATGAGCCACGAGAGTGTTTTTTACCACTTGAATATCACATGCAGCAGTTTCTTTCCGCGTTTAGTCCATTTATTTATTAGTTAGTTACTATATTGGCCTACATTAATTTAAATATGCATTTCACTTTTTGAACCTTGTAACGGCCATAAGTATTAACTAAAAGGGTGGGGGTGGATTGGCCTATTAATCTACGATCACCCTTATAAATAATGTTTATGACCGTCACAAGTTTCAAAAAGTAAAATGCACTTTACAAACTAATGTAGGCCGATATATTAACTAACTAATAAATATATCGACCAAACACAGAAAGAAACTGCTGCATGTGATATTCAAGTGGTAAAAAACACTCTCATATAGCTCATTCAAGTAAAAAATAATAATATCAATAGTAATGTAAATAATTTAGTTGTAAAATAAATACATTTTTGTAGGATGCCCGCTGTAGGGTATACACATCAGATTTAACCGATATGACCCTCTTCAGGTGACTAACTATTAACTAGGTATATTGCAGATAGGCAAATTGTGAAAGGATGTCCGAGGGTTATGTAAGAGGACTCAATCCCTTGCATTCGCATTAACGACTGAGGAAAACCTCGGAAAAAAACTTCAGTCAGGATTGCCGGTCTCGACGGGATTTGAATCCGGGACCTCCCGAATCAGAGTCGAGCGCTTATCGCTCGAGCCAACACTGTAGCCGTAGGCTTATTATGACTTTAGCTAGGAATAAGATATAAGTTAAAGAAAGAAAAATAAATATAGCCGATCCTTGCAGGCTGCAGCCTTTGTAGATACAGAGAAAGTATGTGCTGTACGGCTGCACCTAAGCAAGCGTTTCTATCACCATAGCATGTTACGCTTGTAATGAAAATACGAAATCCTTTGTTCATGTCCCCCGACGATATGTTTTACACTGTAAGTATGCTTTGTACTAAAATACTACTGGTGTGCGGGATAAGTTCGCTCGTGTGGGCTCGTTGGTCTTGTGGTTAACGTATGCTTCCAATGCAGAAGGTCCAGGGTTCGATTCCCGTTAAAGTCAGAAGTATTTACTTCTGATTGGACTTAAGTCCATCAGTTCTTGTCTTAGGAGTTTGAAAACGTGACTTGGAGCCGTCCTAGCAACGAAGCACATAATAAATTTCAGAGTTGTTCTGAATCGCCTTGTTGATTCTGGCGTTGATTCGCGGGTGTTCGCACTGTCCATTACCACTGATTGCTATTTTCCTATTAAAAATATCGATACTTTGGTGGTTATCGCTCACTCGTCATTGCGTCGGGCCTGCAGGGTTGGCTTGGTCGCTTTGATTTAAAGTCCCCCACTGAAAATCAGTTATATAACTGAGTGGGTAGACTCTAAATAAAAATGTATTATGTTTTATTTACTAAGACAGAACCGTAAACTAGAATTGCGTGCCTTGTATGTGTCAAGCAAAAAAGACAAAAACGATTTTCCTCATTTGTTTTTTTTTTCAAATAAAAAAGCATTATTGATTTTAATTGTTAAACATGATTCTAAACATCATTGTGAAAACAGTTGGTCTCTATATTGCACCGTTCACCTGGAATGCAATAATAAGGTGTTTATTTGAATTACATATCGCCACAATTTAATTATTTTTAAGACCCCTAAAAGTCGACTAATAATTTGAGAAGGGCAAGTTGCTAAATTTCAAATTTCAAACCCCTGTTCCGGCCGTACTTTTATCCAATCAGTTCAAAGTATTTATTTTTTTATTTTTTGGAGCTGTTGAGGATAAAAAATTCAGCTTATTCGGTCCACACCCGGCCGACCTAGGGCACTAGAAAACTATCAAAAAGCCACTTTCATGAGCACTTCTGGAGACCTACTTGTCATTCCCGCGGTCCTAGCGGCCCTAGCAACAGCAAGTCGTGAGTGGGCTAAAAAAATCAAGCTCGCTCCCACAAGATAGAACCGTAAACTAGAATTGCGTACCTAGTATGTGGCAAATAAAAACACAAAAAAAACATAATCAACATTTGTTTTTTTTTAATTAAAAAAAATATTGATTTTGCTAGACATTGTCATTCTAAACATGATGGTGTAAACCGTTTGTCTCTATCTCGCACCATTCATCTGAAAATGCAATAACAATGTGTCAATTCGAATGCCATATCACCACCATTTAATTAATTTTGTGACCCCTAAAAGTCCGATCTGAAAAAGGAAACGTGTTTTTGCACGTAGTGAAGCCCTGAATCGATTCCCGTCAAAATCCCATACCCCCAAAATCGACTAATTTGAGAAGGGTAAGTTGCTAAGGCAAATTTCAAATTTCAAACCCCTGTTCCGGCCATACCTTTTAGGTCCAAGTATTTTATACTTTTTTTGGAGCCAAACAGCTGTAGAGGATAAAAATTTCAGCTCATTCGGTCCACACCCGGCCGAGCTAGGGCACTAGAGAACTCCCAAAAAGCCACTTTCATGAGCACTTCTGGAGACCTACTTGTCATTCCCGCGGTCCTAGCGGCCCTAGCAACAGCAAGTCGTGAGTGGGCTAAAAAAATCAAGCTCGCTCCCACTAAGACAGAACCGCCTTGTATGTCAAGCTAAAAACCCAAAAAATGATATTCCACATTTCTTTTTTATAATAAAAAGTATTATTGAGTTTGTCAGACATTATGATTCTAAACATGATGGTGAAAACTGTTCGTCTCTATCACGAACCATTCATCTTGAAATGTGATACAGTGACGTAACTAGCCCTTGTTTTTGGGGAAAACGAACATTTTTGTGACCACAAAAATAAGTCAGCCTATTGTATGGTAAAATAAGAGGCTGTGGGGCGAATCCCCCAGGTCTTGCGTTGCTGGGGGTGTTTTTATATTTAGCTAAGTAGTAATTGTTGGTCTTCTGGTTAGAGGCTCTGCTTCCATTGCATGAAATCCAGGGTTCGAATCCCGGTGTAGGCAGGAGTTTTTATCTTTTGATGTGGACATAAACTTGTCCATCAGTTCTTGGCTTAGGAATGTGTAAACGGAGACTTTGAAGCCGCCCTACCAACGAGGCACATAATAAATTCTACGGTTATAATTGTTAACAGCGTTCAGACCCGTGTATGTATAGTCGTCCCCAAGCAATGAGCGTTGCCCCAGATTGTGAAGAATTTTACTATGTTACGTGTAATACTAATAAATAGCATGAATAACATCAGCAACAATGGGACACCTTGGCCTATGGGCCAACTATAAATACACCTACAGGCATTTGTGACAGAATATAAATAAATGAAGGCAAACAATAGCAAAATTATAAAAACTTAATTTTATTTTTATGTACAACAATGACAATTATATTAACAAAACAATTCAAACTCAGGAACAGTAGAATGTCTAAACTCTGAAAGAAGCATAAACAATGTGACAAAATTTATACGAATATGACAATAAACAATTTGACTTGAAATGGAAAATGCAAACAGATTTTGTTCGTAACAGAGCTGTTTCTTTGCTTGGGTTTGTAAATAGGAGTATTGGTAGAGTAGGCATCGTACAATTCAAACCGCTTACCTTACTCTAATTAGACCTGTTTTGACATATGGTATCCAACTACTCAGCAAAATATTGTGCAAACTTGAAGGCATACAGAATAGAGCCACTAAAATGATTTTAGGTAAGGCTAGTTTCAACCCCAGTGCAACTGCATGCCGCAATCTATGTAAGATTCCTTCAATTACAAATTTTTGTAAATAAGCTGATGCTGTGTAGTAAGGTGGATGTAGATCCGTTCTTAAGAATATCCATTGGCGAAAGACAGCTACTTCGAAATGATAATGGCATTCCCTTGATACCTCCACGGGCTAGAACATGAGCATATCAAAATGGTTTTTACAATCGATCTGTGTCCTTATGGAATGCACTTCCAAATGTATTAAAAACAGACAGTAGTTTCAATAGAGTTATCAAAGATTATTTTAAGTAGGTTGTAGTTCTGTTTTTGTTAGTTGAGGTATTGTTTAGTTTAGGTTATGTTGTGATTTTATAATATTTATTGATGTTGTATTTGATACTGTATTTAACTAGGGCATTGTATTTTATGAGGGTGACAGGTACTCACGTACTACGGGGCAGATGCTCTTTCTGTAATTATTCTCGCATTTATTTTTAATCTGACATGTCAAATGGTATGTACAAATAAATGCAACTAATAAAAATAAATAAAAAAATAAACATTTAACAACAAACTAAAAACATTTCACTTTTGCACAAACACACGATAATATGCCTTCCGGTATTCTTATATCGTTCCACTGTTAGCATCCATCGGTTACTACTTGTACTCATTAAAATGATGTTAATGTACAATAATAAAATAATTATTAGGATAATTAAAATATTTGCAAGTAATTAGTATCATTTAAATAATGTACTTCAAAATCTGGCATTTATGAAACAAATTGGTCCATTAAAATGACTAGGGATGTCAAACAATTACGAGGCAGTATTAAGTATCAACTAATTGCATCTAGAGTAACGATCTGTTTGATAACTACCAAGCAGATGTTGTGGAGATCAAACCCTAGTACAGGCAGTACTCAATCTGTCTTTAGTTCATTAGAATGACATGGTTACACTTGATTTTGTTGGTTCTATGAAAATGAATAGGAGTTGCTAATATGCATGGTAAATCATCGATGTTTTATATTTCCTTTTATTTTAAATTCAATGTGTGCTTGCTTATGATATGATACTGACCTCTCTCCTGCCACACACACCCCTTTCCTCTGCCAGCTACCAGCTAATGGAGCCCTTCTTCAACTCTGTTTTCCCTGTCGTCCTGATATTATTGTAATTAATAATTATACATTTTTGTTGTGTTCATGAACTTTTGTAAGTTTTTGATTAAGGTCAAGCTTTAGTTCAAGTAATGTTTATTTATTAATTATTATATATTTTTTGTATTATCTTTTCTGTAAAAACTTTCTTCTTTCTAGCCACTTAGAACATCACTAAGAACAGTTTATGAAATATAATATGATGTTGATTGTTGATGTAGGCCTACATTGCAATAAGTGATGAAAAATGTTATTTATGTGGTTGGATAGGCCTACAGAGTTACCCGGAATTTTTGTGGTTATGTTTAAACTGGATCATTAGAAAGAGGGAGAAAGAGAGGGGGTTGTAGATATTAGACAACCTAAAAACGCCCTGAATATACCTAAATAGTAAATACACCTCAGAGAGGGTTTGACATGATATTAATATTATGCAACACAACAATAAATCGAAAGGGTAACTTGTGCTAATCCAAAGGCATATTTATTTAGGAAACAATTTAAATTTTATTTAAAAACAAGTTTTAAAGATTTGATGAAATTTATTATTTAAAGGCAATCATGATTTTATGAGAAATTATTCAGAACAATTCCAATTTAAAAATTACAATTAAATCTGCAATTTGTTACTTATTTCAATAGGCTGTACAAAACTAATCATTAGAGATACGTGTATACAGCATTTTCAAGGGTCATTTTATAGCGTTTTGTAGCATCTATTTTTTGGTTACTTTCAAAATCTTAGGTATCAAGTTTTTTCATATTTTTATTTTAAAATTATGTCACCAAGGTTGAATTACTGTCATCGGAATAAAATTGTGTATACACTAGGAAGCTTCGCAAACGCTTTTCTTAGTCGCGTTGATGGATAAGCTTTTTTGTAAGTTTTTAGTTTGCGTGGGATCTCTTTACTTTTGCAAGAGCTTTTTGAACGCATTGTAGGTGATTGTTGTCAAGTTTCTATTGTTACTTGTTAATTCTTATTATTTTCCTCAAAAAACTCATATTAAAACCTTTACTCTATGGATTCTGGCTAACTTTTTCAACTTTTTCTTTCATAAAGCAATACATAACCATTTCATTTTACATGAAAAAATATGAACGTTGTAACCCCACCCGTTTGGTCAGAATCGGCCCAAATGTTACGAAAATATCGCACTAAAAATCGAAAAAAATCGTAAAAGTACGAAATTCATGAGAAATATTTCTTCGATTGTACCCAAAAACAATACAGGTCTAAGTTCAGAGATTTTGAATGTCCCCTCCTATTTTCATCAAGATCGGATATGCCGTTTGCCTGGTAGAGAGAGAACAAACAGACAAAAATACAAACAAAAAAGGAAATGAAAAAACATTGGAGCTAAATGTTTTCGCTCATCCAACAAATTATAGATACTTTATAATATAAAATAAATTAGGACTGGAAAACCATATTTCTACTTGGGAAAAATAGCGCTTTGTAGCATCTATTCACAAAACACTATTTTCACAAATCTTTACAATCATCTGTGTTCTCATCACAACCTCAGCGCATATTTCAAGATACATTATACATGCAATGCTATTTATGTGAATAGCTTTCACAGGCAGGGAACTACACACACCACTCACAATATGGATGGACTACAAAATACACTTGTGCACAATATTGCAATGCACAATATTGCTGACAGTACTTGGGGGAGCTGCCTCGATGATTGTGGGTTCCTCCCATTTCTGAAATGTTAAAAAAATGAGTAAAAATTTAAATACATAGGTTTAGGATAGGGTTGTCCAAATGTTTGAAATTTAAACTCAGATTTTAAAGAAATTTGTGTGACTTTTTTTGTCTACTTTGAGATTAATAGGCCTAATGTTTATCACCTACATCAGGGGTGCCCAACTTTATTTAGAGTTGGGCCACCACATGGCATAAATATTAAATGATGGCGGGCCACATCAAATACCCGAATATCACCTAAAAATTAACGTAATTTGAATAGGTTATAGATAGATTGTGGAATAATAATGCAATCCTCCCCTAATCTTGTCATTGTATTGCGTGACAAGCTAATAATATTTCAATAACAGCTTGCAAACCTTTCTTTACTAATTCCCCATCAGAGAATGGTTTTCCTCCCGAGGCTAATAAGTGGGCCACCTGATAACTAGCATGGACAGATGCTTGGTTCTCAGTTATCTTTTTTTTGAACATACATGGCGGAGATACAAGGTTTTGTTTTAGTTTGGTATTTCTCATACTCACTTTTGTGTTACGAGTCGTAATGCCATTCTAAATTGTACTCTTTGAACACTGCAATGACATCTTTGCATATTAAGAACACAATTTTATCATTATGTGGCACACAAAAATAAAAATCGGTCCACTTTTCGTCATGTACGCGGCACTTGCTATCTATTTTACAATTTTATTTTAAAAATCTTTTGATAACAACTTTTTTTTAAACAAAAAATAAATGTTACCCTTGGAACTGCACGTAACTAGACACTTGAAACACTTTCTGGAAATTCGCACAGGATAACAATTTGCGACCACCTTACTCGGATGCTATCAATTGAACACTAACAGGTTCGACATCCTTCGCATTGCTTGCCTTGGTCAGTACACTTCCACCCATCCCCCTCCCAAGCATCACATGGTTGACCCGGAGGCTAGCCAGTTAGGTCGGATGTCACTAAAGAAAACAATGGGAACATTCCATCCTCAACATCTAAGAAACTAAGCTAAAAGCTTGGGCCAAAAACAAAACTACCCTTAGTACACTCAGTCTCTGCACTTTAAATCAGATAAAAAAATAAAAAATTGCGGGTCCGTGTGAGAGTGCGGGCCAGACCAAATGGCTTGGCGGGCCACACGATGGGCACCCCTGACCTACATGATCAAGAGTCAATTTTACACAGAAAAGTAATGCAAGTTGTCCAATAAGGTAAATTAGTTTCAAATTCAGAAGGTTTTTGTCGTTTCATGAAAGTATGGGCTTTTTGTGTTGGGTGCAAATTTTGACCATTACTGGTAAGTACCAGAACTTTTTCAGTTTGTCATCAATACTAGGGCCTACCTGGTTTTAGTTTGGTTGAAATCCTTGTACAGTTTGAATAAAAAATTATTTTATGGAAGTTTGAAGTTTGATTGCCCCCCTCTGAAAGTTCAAGTTTGGCTACAACCTTGCAAACCAGTTAACCACTCGCCCACTCTAGCTGCAGGCAACTACTGAGTGAGCGCCTATGCCGGCCCCCGCCTAGTGAAGGAAGGAAAGGGGAAGAGTAGTTTTGTGATAAGAGAGAATGATACAGGGGAATGGTAATATAGTAGAGAGAAGCTGGTGGCGGACGGCAGTAGGAGAAACACAAAATAATATTATCCAGTATAGTATTGTAACACGCAGTGCTCGGAATAAGTGATTTTAGACAGCAGCCAGCGTCTCAGGTGCAGTACATTTGTACTTTTCGGACTACGAGCAGGGAAATCAATATATTTTTATTCTGATTTTTTTTTTCTCTGAAAGAAAAATAAATCCCTATTTCTTGCACGTTGGCCTTTTTTTCATATAAGCCATGGCATTTTCCTCACGAATCCTCAAAGTCCATAGAAAATTGTCATTTTCGGTCAAAGTTTTCTGACTAAGTGTCACCAAAGGGGAAGAAAATTGAAAAATCAGCCAACGTACATAGATTTACATAACCTGTCTGAGTATGGAAAAAAAATTCTTTTTTCATACAAAACATTTAGACGTAGGACCAAAAGTACAAACCCCATGCAAAGCACAATTTTGGCTCCATTTTGTGGCGCTCTCTAGCGAAATATGATCGTCTTTGCTACGAAGCAAGTAGGGGAGGTAAAGTGGGCGGGATCTGGACACCGGATGTGATTTGTCAGCAGACAACATGAATACAATCTGCTATTTTTAGTTTACTTACAGTTGTCCAAATTGTTGACATAAGAATTCTATAATATTCGTTATAAGAAACTAGCATACCCGTCGCACGTTGCTGTGATCTCAGAAGAAACCATCCCCGTGAAAAAATACAAATATGTGCCAAGTTTCATGGAGATCGGATGAAAAACGAATGTATCCTCTTTGCAGGCACCGATCACCCGTGGAGGATAGCATAAAAACTTTCTGCGTGAAAAGTAAATATATGTGCCAAGTTTCATGGAGATCGGATGAATGGTGTAGTCTATATATATATATATATATATATTATATATATATGAAAACGAATTTATCCTCTAAGCAGGCACCGATCACCACGTGGAGGAGTTACAACAAAATGGATAGCATATAAACCTTCTCCGTGAAAAAATACATATATGTGCCAGTTTCATGGAGATCGGATGAATGGTGTAGTTTATTAAACGAGGGAGCGGAGCGACCGAGTGTCTCCATTCAACTCGAACGGTTCTCATTCTGTGATTCTGTCTGTCTAACTGTCTGTCTGTCTGTACGTCGTAAATCAGCCGAACCGCTGAACAGATTGGGCTGAAATTTTAAACAGACATCTGGTACAAAATTATTGAGAACTGCTAACAAAATCAAGTAGATCCATTGCGATTTAATCCTTCAATAAATTAAAATGTGATTTTTAAAATATCGATAGCATTTGTTTAGTAGCAGCTATCGGGACCACTTCTACGTGGCTTGCATGGCCTATTGGTAAGCATTACCCTCCCACACGGAGGGTGGGGTTTCGTTTCCCCTTTAGCTCGAACTTTTTATTTTTTTACACCCACAATTATTTTTGAGGGGTTTTAAAGGGGAAATAAAATTAAGGTTTTTGTTTTATCTTGGAAATTTGTTAATGTTTCACGCTAAAGTTTTGAAACGATTGCATTTCAAATGTTAATTTTAAATATTAGGGAAACGCCAAAGTCTTTTTTAAACGAGTGAGTGAGCCAGTGTTGAGTACCGGTATCATTCCTCAGGGCTAGACCTTTAGGTATGGGAGGAAAGGGATTTCCCCGGGGTACTCAAATTGGCTCCCACTCACTTTTTAACAACGAATTTGGGCGTTTCCTAGTTATATAGAAACGAATGTATTACTTGGGGCACCGACAAACATGGAAGATAGCATAAAAAACCTTTCCTGTAAAAAAGTGGAGTAGTGCCAATTTTCAGGAGATCGGAGAAGGGTTTAGCCCATATAATATATAAAAACGAAGTTATTTTCTTTGCAGGCACCGATCACCACGGGGAAAGATTTCAAAAAAATGGAAGCATAAAAAAACCTTTTCCCGTTTAAAAATCATAAATAGGCAAGTTTCATGGAGATCGGATGAATGGGTATCTATTTTTATTGAAAACGAATGATCCCTTTGCGGGCCCCCCATCACCACTGGGGGTTAAATGGATAGCATAGAATCTTTCCCAGTGAAAAAATTCATATATGTGCCAATTTTTCAGGGATCGGATGAAGGGTGAGTCTATATTATATTATAATATATATATATATATAATATATAATATATGAAAACGAATTTTTTCCTTTTTGCAGGCCCCCGATCACCACGTGGAGAGTTACAACGAAATGGTGCGTAGAAACCTTCCCCGTAAAAAAAAATAATATATGTCCCAAGTTTCATGGAGAGGGATGAACAGTGTAGTATATGAAAACGAATGTAGTTGAGCACGATCACCACTGGAGGGTTACAAAAAATAGATAGCATAAAAAACCCACAATAAACATGTGAAAGTTTCAGGAGATCGGATGAATGTGTATCTATATATATGAAAAGAATGTACCCTTTTTGCAGGCCCCGATCATCCTGGAGAATTTAAAACAAAATGGAAGCTAAAAAGTCTTCCCACGAAAAAAAACATAATGTGCCGATTTTATGCGACGGATGAAGGGTGTTCTACATTTAAAAAAACAAAGTACCCTTTTTGCAGGCACCGATCACCCCGTGGGGGGGTTTAAAAACTAAAGGATAGCTAGAAACCCTCCCCGTGAAAAAATACATGTCCCAATTTTCATGGAGATAAAATAAAGGGTAGTTTAATATGAAAACGAATGTTTTCTTTTTGCAGGCCCCCGATCCCACGTGACAACAAAAAAATAGCAAAAAAACCCCTCGTGGAAAAATACATGTGAAAGTAACCCGAAATTTCCTAAGAGGGGGGGGGGGTTTTTTAATATTATTACCGGTACGTTGAGAACACTGGCTTATAAGTGGCCCCCCGCCAACCAGGCGTCCATTTTTGGGGATTCTTACGAAAAAAAAACCTAATTTGTCATTTTAGGCTCCTTTACACTTAGAAAAATGGTAGCCGCTCGATAGTAAACACACCACGATCACGGAAAACACCTGGTCCGGCCGAGCAGATGCGAAGAAATGATGTGAATCAAAATTTGCCTTTGACAAAACCCTAGTGAAGTGACGGCTGTAATGGCAGACCTTTTCGGTTTGGGTTTTTTCCAGTCACGTGACCCATTGTGCCAAGTTTCATCTAGTTCCCCGTCGCGCGTGGCTGTTTAAAAGTAATGCAGCGAGGGACCGCTATAAGAACGGTCTTCCTTATCTTTAGATTCTTACAAAATTAAAATTTAATTTGTCATCGTAGTAGTAGTATGTTTTTTTTAAGCCCAAGTGGCCACACGTGTGGTATTTAGTCGCTTTCGATTGGAGTTTTGTGAGCTTTTAGCTTGTTTATCCTAGACTCTCTGAAAACAGAGTATTAAAAAACCCCTCTAAGGTACAGCTGGGGGATGACATGTTTTATGTTTTTTAAAAAACATTAGTACCTAGCTTTTGTAACCCCACAGTGAGTATTAATCTACATTCGATCAGAGTGTTGTGGGCTTTAACTTTTTTTATCCAGACTCCCAAAGACAGAGTTTTTACAAACACCTCTTGGGGTATGCTAGGGATGTCGTTTGGATTACTACTTTTTAACAGTACCCGTTTTTAAACTTTTTGTATTCCCAAGTGTTCCAGTACATACGACTTTGTTTTTTTAAAAGCTAGAGGTGCTAACGTGATTCAATATAACCAATAACTATGTTGTTCATTCAGAATAGGAAACAAGCTTCGTTACTGCAATTATCCAGTACCAAAAAGGCTTTGAAAGGGTGGGTCGAGGCTCTTACAGGGGAAAAACCTTTCTTAGAGGGGTTTCCTCTCGTAAAATTTTTCTTTTGTCTACACCTTTGTATACACTTGTTTTCAATATATTATATTTATTTAGAAACCCCCTGCGTTTTTGATTTCCAAAGTTATTCCCGTAAAAATCCCTAAAATCTAAATTTTAAATTTTTTAAAACGGCGACGATTACAACATAAAATTTGGTGGCAGCGGTGGGATCCCAAAACGTGTGATTGTGTTAAAAAATTTCGGACTTTAGTGTCAAAGTCCCCCAGCAGCCTTCAGGGGTTTCCGGCAACTAGACCTCAATCACAGGCGACAGGGCGCGGAGAACAATCATAGTAAGTGCAATAGTATTCAAACAAAATTTGGGGGTGGCCAGCAAACCATTTTAGATCCTTTTTCGGACAATTAATCAAAATTTAAAGAGCTTTAGTGAAGAAAGGAAAATTTCCGAGTTTGAGAAGAATTTTTCCGAGTTTTGAGAAGTTACAAATTTTGCGAAGTTCGAGTTTGAGACGTAACGAATTGAGAATTTCCCCGGTTTTAGAAGAAGTTTCCGAGTTTTGGAATTTAGAATTTGAGAAAGTTCGAATTTGAGAAGTTCCATTTTTTAGAATTTACGAATTTTGAGTTTTTTACAAATTTTGCGATTTTTGGAAGAGTACGAGCAACTTCCGAGAAAAGGGACTTTTCCCCAAAAATGACTTTATTTTGGCAAAAAAATCTGGGGGGAATTTACGAACATTAAAAATTTCCAAAAGTATAAAGTGAAACAAAAATTTTTAACCATAACCGAAGAACTTTAAAAAATCGCACCAAAACATTTCTAATGCGACCAAAACGAGAAAATAATTTTTTCGTTTTAAATTTAGCAGAACCAGAACTTTGAAAGCCAATAACTTGGAATTTGAAGAAACATTGTTGCAATTAAAACATGACTTTAATTAAAATTCATAAAATTGCGAAATTCCACACAATAAAATTTTCTGCGAGTGAAAACCCTTTTTCTAAAAGTAAGTAAAAACAAAAAAAATAAATAAAAAAAAACAAGTACGAGAATCTAAAATTTCGTATTGGGAAGGTCGATTTGGGCCCAAACCCGGGGATTCGAGCCGGATTTAAGGAGGCCGCAGGGGGAACCTTTGGGCGGAGGTGATCAAAAACCGAGGCCCAGTGAGCAGAGAAGACGTGGGCAGTAGATTTCTTATTAAAGAGCAGTTCGCCGAAGACGTCATGTGGTGAGTACTCAATGTCATTTTTCCCTTTTCCTGCCAAATTTTCCGATATATGATACCCCAGGTGGTTCAATTGCGATAGTCTAAAAAAAAATAGAAATGGCGCCCCCCACTTTAGTTTTTGACAGGCGGGTTAAGTTTATTCCGTCATACGATGGAAAGCGTGAGGACTTACAGAAATCTAAGAGCTGTGAGCAGTTTGAGTAAAGTGGGGGAAGGGGACATAAAACTTGTTGCTCGACATCATAAAAAAAAAAAAATAACAGGAAAGCCTATAACTTTTATTGGGTTTTCGGGACATAAAAAGTGGGAATTATTAAAGCTACGCTCGAGGAGTTTACATAGAAAACAAACCCATCGCACCCCTACAGCTAGAGCGCGACGAGCCGTCAGAAGGCAGGTGGGATGTTAGGTCATCGCACAGAGAACGAAGGGTTTAGGACCGTTAATTGACGCGTCTATCGAAAACCCGGGGAGGCGGGGGCGCATCGCCATTCAAGATTTTTTGCGAACGAAAGTTTTTAAAACTTTTTCCCAAGAGGGATTGCAGCAACCCTAAAAATGAGGGGTAAAACCCCCAAAAAAAAAAACACAATCGGGGGCCCCGTAGCAGCCGCGGGATTAGGGGAAATGGCACACCGAGTGACCGGGAAAGTCAGAAGTTTTTTGGAACTAAAATGGGAACCATAAAGGGAAAAGTTTTTTAATTGGGGGGCGTTGGGGGCAGTAACTCCAATTTTTTTGTTTAAAAAGCCTCGTTCGGTGGACGCACCCGGAGGGTTCAGATGTTTTTGTGAAAAGAGAGGCCACGGCCCCCGCGTAACTTGCAACTATTAAAAAGCCGGAACGTGCCCCGAGTTGTCGGAAAAGTATTTTTTATGGAGAAGGTCGGGGCAGAAGGCCCAGAAGCGGGAAACGGAAGGGGGCCATCGGGGGGCCAGAACCCCGAGGTCCGGGGCGCCAAGGTCGGCTGCACTTTTAGGCAAAAGCCTCAATTTTGACCGGTCCGGTACCAATGAGATTGCTTTCCGGTGAGGAAAAATTTTTTATTGGACACGGGCGCAGACGTCATTTTAATAAAAGACAAAAAATTAAGAGAAAAAAACGCACAGATCTTTGAAGGAGGCATCAAATTTAACAGGTATATCGGATAAAAAACGTTAGAACCTTGGGCGGGCATATGCGAAAATTAAAAATTAAACGACGATGAAGAGATAATTTCACCCTTTTCCCGTAGTGGACGAAAAATTCCCTATCAGAAATCGGTTTTGGGCGGGGACTTTTTAAGCAAGTATAACGTAAAAATAAACTATGCAGATTCTGTGTTGATTTTTTTAAACGGTAATTTTTGGGGGATTATCCTCAAACAAGCACTATCACTATACCTGCTCGCATGAAATGATTTTAAAATGCTTTAAATAATTCAGGGGGAAAGGGTTACGTAAAGCCAACGAGATACGAGAGGGCTTTTATAGGCGATGTGGGGACGCGTCAGAAAATGAATTTGTGTGCCCCCATAATAAATTTTAATCGCAAGATATACAATGAAGTGCAGAGGTCATTTTAGAGGATTTTTCAGTGCTACAGGTTAATGCACCCAAAAGGGCAGAAAGATTAAAAAAACACTAGAAAAGTCCTTGAGAAAAAAAACTTTTAAAATTTCAGAGGAACGCGATACCCTTTTAGAAGTATGCAGAGAATAAAGATTTTTTCTTTTTCCCTGGTGACGATTTAAACGTGACCGATGCAGTAGAACACAGAAAAAACCACTAAGCAAGATACAGGCCAAATTTAAACGTTGGCCATATCGTTTACCACAAAAACATAAACAAGAGGTGAATGAAAGGTAGAAAACAATTTTTAAAAAAAGGGGAATAGTGCGTAAAAGTAACAGTCCAGGAACCCCCCCTTCTTGAAATCCAAAAAACCGATGCTCAGGTAAACAAAAAAGGAGATAGTAAAATTTTTTCAGGAAATTAAAGTGAACAGTAGGTGATGCTTTCCCCCCACCAAAAAATTCAGAAAATTTGTAATAGGTAACTCAAAAATATTTCCCCCCCTGTTTTAGAAGGCTAGGGTTTATCAAATTTTCCCCCGCACCAGATGAAGGAAGACTTCGTTCAGTACAGGGGGGTCCAATACGAGTTAAAACGGATGCCAAGGGCCCTTAAGGGGGCCCCACGTTCCAGCGGTAATGAAATTTTAAAATGGTTGCAGGGTATTTTATGTTTTGATATCTGGACGAATGTTGTCAGCAACCCCGAAAAGCACCAAAACAAAATCAGGATATTTTTTAACGGTTAAAACTAACAATCTTAAATTCACATAGACAAGTGGAATTTTGCGTAAGGGAAATTGTATTTTGGGGATGTAGTGACCGATAAGGGTATCAAACCCGATCCCAAAAAAAGATGAAGCAGTAGTAAACTTCCCATTCCGAAATGGAAGAGATATTAAATCCCTTCACGGTCAGCCTATATTATCGTAAATCATCAGAGATTTTAGAAGCCGAAACCCCCCCTAATGCATTGTTAAAAAAAGAAAATGAATTTAAATGGACTTGTTTACAGCAGGAAGCTTTCGGAAGTTAAAGAGTTTTCAACTACAGCACTATTCTACAGTACCCGATTTTGAGAGAGAATTCAACCTCATACCGACGTAGTAATTTAGCTTTAGGGGCAGTACTCCACAGGGACCAATTGGTCAAGATTTGCCAAAAGTTTTGCCCGTCGAACCCTTTAAAAGGCGAAGTAACTATAGCACGATGAGAAAGAATTACCCCGATTTTGGGGAGCAAATTTTTTTAGCCATATCTGTTGGACGATGTTTTCAGATCGTAACAGACACAAACCTAACGTGGTTTTTAACATAAAAAACCCGGGATCGAGGACTCATGAGGTGGAGATTAAAATTTGAAGAGTTGAAAACAAAGTGATTCACAAGGGGGGAGTTTAAACACGAAAAGCCGAAGTTGAGCCAATTTGGTAATTTATTCCGTAAATTTAGTTATGAAAGAATCAGAAGTATATTTAGACTAATGTCATCGTTAATGAAAGTCAAGGAGTGCGATATGATTTTGACGAGATTCCGAAAGCATATGCAGTAGCATTTTTGTTTCGCACGAGGAAGCTGTAAGAAGGGGGTTTTTTGATTCAGACAACCAGAGAAACCCCATTTCCCAGTATAAAATAGGGTAGATGATGAGGGTAGGAAAGTTTACTATGTGGTAATAAAAAAGAAGGGTTTTTGAAGCACAAGTACGAAAGTTTATGGGAATCAATTTAAAGTTTTGAAAGATGTTTTTGCGAGACAATGTTGTCAACTTGGCTATTTCGGTAATTCGAGCGAACAGATAAAAAATAGAATGGCCACAAGTGCGAGTTTTGTTTCGGTTTTGTTTAAACAAACGGACATAAAGTTTTGTTTGTGGGCAAGGGGGATGAAAAATGAGCCCAAGTTGCAGAGAGGTAATAATTCTAAGTGAATTTAGATAAAACCCCTAGGGGGGGACAAGGTTTTTAATAGGGTGTTGAATAGGATAAAAGAAAGGTACCATTGGCCGGGTATGAAGAATGACGAAAGGGGGTACATAAATAAATGTGGACATGTCAGGTAAAAGCTTTAAAACCCAGGGCGATAGCCTAGGAAATAAATGATCACCACACCGGGGGTTGGGAGAAAAATTTTTTTGACGTGTGGGGCCCTGACTGAGAATTTCGGGAACAAGACATATTAACGTTTCAAGATCACTTAACAAATACTCAGAGGAATACCGATAGCTAACAGGAAGCCGAAACAAATCGAAAGAGTTTGTAAATAAAATCGGGTTAAATTCGGAATTCCGACCCAAAAATTTTCACGGACTTGGGGAATTCTTAAAGGGAAATATTTAAAAAAATGTGCAAATTTTTGCAAATAAAAAAATAAATCATAGGGTACAGGGCCCCAATCAACGGGCCCTTGAAAGCAGCCCCCCGAACCTTGGGAAATCTAAGACATTTCATTGACAAAAGACCAGGAGCTGGCGAGGGTACCCTATGCTATGTTACTTTTAATCCACACCCACACGACAAGCTATTTACCCTACGAGTTTGGGATCGGGGTGAAGGCTAAGTGCCAAGTTTATTAAACCCTACCCGAGCCACAGTACACTTAGAGGGGCTAGGCAAAAGGAATTTAAAAAGAGACTGAAACTTCACAGTAGTTTCAGAGAGCTTTGTTATTAAAGAAGGAAAAATCGAAGGAATATTATTAAGAGTAGTAAAGTGTTAATTACGAGGTTTGGGGATAAGATATTTTTGTAGACCAGACGGTAAGAGAGGTGGGCTAGGGAAACATTGGGACCTTTTATAGGGCCTTATGGGTTTTTTAAGGAGGGCCGTTTAAATTTCACATAAAACAAGGAGACGGTTGTTACGTCCATTCTGACCCAATGAAAAAATTTTGTGAGTTTTAAAAAAGACAATAATAAACCAGTAACAAGGGGTTCCCTTTTTGCAGGGGGGGCACATTGTGTTTTTGTCAACCGGTCTACCCTGGGCGTCAAAGGAGGAGACGAAACGCCACAGGGTAACAAAGTACGACCACAGCCGGGAAACATTTCGAAAACTTGGGTAGTTAATTTTTATAGCGACCCGTGGAGCCTTCCACGTACGTAGACGAGCTTTTGAATTAAAATATAATCAGTGGAAATTTTACAAAAGTATTTCTTAAACTATTAAGGTCCCGTGGTTGCGGTTACGTGGACTCATGTAATCAGTTGCTTTAACTACAAGCAAACCGATGAAGATTTAAAATGATAAGGATCTAGTTAGAAATTTTGGGAAAAAAAACTAATTCAGAAGAAGCGCGGATTTATTAATTTTTTTGGTGAAGGGGCAAAAATGGTTTTGGGGCCCTAGACGAGGCTGATGCCCACTATTTAATGAGGAAAAATTAAAAGGGTAAACGAAAAGATCAGGAATTACAAGGTTAGTTTAGAAAAAACGAGTATTGTACAGTCTAAATTCAGCATGAATAGTACTATTGGGAATTCGAACAAAAATGAGAAGTAATGAAAGGGTAGTTTTGGGTAGGGGTTAATAAGCATACAATGAATTGATAAACTTTCGCATACTCTTAACTTTTTTCCATTTAAGAGTGATGGGAAAGCACGGGCGTTAATTTTTATGATAAGTCAGTTCGAGATGAATTAAACCCCCTAATAACTGCTATATAAAATGCTCAAGGGGGGGGTAACCATCCTTTCATTTTGACACCCGAAAAGATTGGGGTTAAGGAAGGTGTTTCCCTTTTGTTCCGCAAACTTATCCTTTCCCACACCATTTAGTGAAAAAGAACGAATTTTTTGTTAAAAAACAATTCAAGTGAGCGTGTTTTTGAAAGATAAAGGGTTTGGTTGTATTGATATAATTTCCCTTAGCCGACCAGGGGACTTTACCCTTTTTTAAGCTTTCCCGTTTTTAGGCAAATGGAGGGAAAAAAAGTATTTTTAACAACCAAAGGGAAGAGTATTTTGGGGATAGATAAAATTTAAACTCATTACACCGTTTCTATCGCAAAAGGAACTAAAAGAGTGTAAAGAAAATATGGGGCGACATTTTTTTTGTCAGCAAAATCACCATTGTATTTGGCCCCCCATACAGAGAAATGTAGGTAAAGTTTTACAGTTTGATAAGGTTATTTTTTAGATTGCGATAAGAGAATTGTAACGCTAGAAAGATCATTGGGAGCAATTGCAAATTCTAACGTTTGGTGTTTACCTTACCTAAAACCCGAAAGTCAACAATCCTTGCAAATCCAATAGGATTTTTAAAACCCAATTTATGTTATACTTGAAGGGGGCAGGAAGTTTTTTTTAATAAGGGTTTTAAGGGGCGTACGGTAAATTTGCAAGCTTATACCTAAGAATATTATCAAGTGAATTGTGATAGATTAGTACCGCCATTGACATTAATTGGATTGTTGTGAAGAGTTTAACAACAAATATAAATTGAAAAAGTTCTTTAAAATTTAAATACTATTTTTTGACTATCATGAATCATGGGATGATTTAAAAGTTGCAAGCCCTAAGCTAAGGAAAAAAAGTAAAAAGATTTAACAAAAGGTCAGAAAAAAAAAGCCTGAGAAAAAAATTTGGGAATTTTTCTATTTGACTTAGTGTTTTTATATTGTTGCCCTTTGGGATGTTTTATTAACAGTTGTAATGTAAACGTTGGAAATATTCCACAGTTTTGGGCAAGGGACGGAGTGCAGAAACTAAGCATTTGTATTGATAACAGTAAAAAACAAAAATTTAATGAGATTTGATGGAGCAATAACCAAGGGCTAGTTTTTACTTCTATTGTGACCCAGTGGAGACAGTTGGAGGCAGACATTCATGTCCCAGGGTCGAGCGTTTCTGGTAGACGAGGTATTCATAAATAATTGTGTTTTAATACGGTAATTTAAAAAAAATAAATTTTACCTTGTATAGCGTTTTTAAATAATTGTGTTTGATAATAAAGTATGGGTAATTTAAAAAAATTCCACCTTTGTAGGTTTTTTAAAATAATTGGTTTTTTACACATTGAGTAATTTGGGAATTAAAACCTTACCCTGTAGTGTTTTTTTAAAAATAAATTTTTTTTATAAAAAGTAATTGGTAAAATAATTTACCTTGCAGTGTTTTTAAAAAATTGGGTTTTGAACATTAAATAATTGGTAATGATAGTTTACCTTGGTACTTTTTTGGTGGTTTCTACAAAATGTATTTCCGTGACTGGGTACTTAGGGAATTTTTTCATTTTGGGAAAGTTTTCAAGAATACTTGTGTCCCTTTCCTGAGCACTTTCAAACCCTTTCTGGTAAAAAACAGGATGACTTTAGTTTTTAAAGGGGGGGGGTGTTGTAAGCCCAACGTGTGCCCACACGTTTGGTACTTTGCATCTGATTCGATTGTGGTGTTGTGTGCTTTTTGCTTTTTATCCCAGACTCTTGTAAGCAGAGTTTTTTCAAACCCCTCTTAAAGGGACAGCAGGGGGGGCACTATAGATTATGTTATTACAAAAAATGTAGTACCTAGCGGTTTTTAAGCCCCCACGTGTATCTTAGCATCTACATTTGTCAGGTGTTGGGGGCTTTTAACTTTTTTTATCCTAGATCCCGTAAGACAGAGTTATTACAAACACCTCTTAAGGTTTAGTAGGGGGTGTCGTATGGATTTACTACTTCTTTTAACAGTACCCGTTTTAAACATTTTTTATTACAAGTGTTCCCGCTACAACACTTTTTTATTTAACTAGAGGGTGATCAGTGATTCAATATAACAATAACTATGTGTTTCATTAGCCAATAGGGAAAAAAGCTTCGTTTCGCAATTATCGAGCTACCAAAAAGGCATTGAAAGGGAGGTCGAGGCTTTACTAGAGGAAAGTTTTTTAGAGAGGTTCCCCTCGTACAATTTCGTTTGTTACACCATTTTATACACTGTGGTTTTTAATTTATTATACTACTTAGATTACCCTGCGTATTTTATTTCCCAAATTTTCACCTGTATAGAATCCCCCAAAACTAAATATTAAATTTTTTAACGGGGACGATTACAACAGTAGTAGTGTTATTTTTTTCATTAGCACAATTTGCTATTTTCATTTCAATACATGGTACATCATGGTAATTACATGGTATATTCAAAATACATACAAATGATACAAGTTGACAACACATTAATCTAACAGCCACAATTAATAATATATACAACACACACTTAAGTCACGACTAATTCAAATACATTTGCAGTCACAAAAATCCTCTCATCTCAAACATTGTACCAAAATCAATACACATGTTTAAACAAGTACTCTCATCTCTAATAAAATTAACGCTATGTTGGTCTAGGCTTACAAAAATGTATGTTTTGTACCTATCCTCTTATTTTTACATTATGTCCCAGAAGGACAATACTTCATTTTGGTTTACACTTAACATTTTGCTTTTTATTATATTACAACATTCCTTTCTAAATTTTGTGTAGTCACCGATACTTTTAATTTCTTGTGGCAATCTATTGAGTAGTCCTGCCATTACGTCATCAATAACATACTCTGCGACCACACTACACTACATTCGAAAAAATTATTGATTTTTTCACTTTATGTGTTGCAGGCACCAATCACCACAAGTTACAACAAAATGGATAGCATAGAAACCTTCCCCGTGAATATATATATATATTATATATGTGTGCCAAGTTTCATGGAGATCGGATGAATAGTGTAGTAATGCATAAAACACAAATATGCATACATTCATTTTTATATATAGGCCTAGAAGATAGATAAATGATGACGATTATTGTTATTCAATGTCATTATTATTGTAATTTTGCTATTCAAAGTCGCTGACTGGTGAAAGATGAGAGTAAAGGATAATTACAAGAAAAACATACCTTGTGTGGGATTTGTATCCGCGTCCTCCTAGTTAATTCGCTGCGAAACCATGCCCCAATCACATAAACCACAGCAGACAGTACCAGAAATCGAGATTCATAAATAATAAATATGTTCATCACATTCGGTAGATTATCATTTTGATTCGCCGCAATTGCAAGGTTTTTAGTGCTCCCATGGAACCAATCGTTCCAATTACTCTTGTTAAGTTCTAGAAGATCTCTAGTTAAGCAAATATTGTGTGCGATTACCAAACCCTACCTTTATACTTTAATCATGATAATATGTGCGAGAAAAGTAAAATCGTTTGCTAGCCCAACAAGCACAAAATGTTGGCCGCTTATGGCCCACAAGTGGCAAACTGCTGTAAATGCTGGCCATAAGCGGCCCGCTTGTGGGCCATAGGCACAAAACCAGCAGCTGGCTGAGCGCGAATGGCCCATAAGCGGGCCGTAAGCACAAAACAAGCAACTGGCTAAGTGCGAGTGGACCATAAGCGGGCCACAAGCACAAAACCAGCTGCTGGTTCAGTGCGAGGCAAAATATAAATAAATAGGAATTATTTTGTAAACAGCTGGATTAGTTCAATTTATTTGATCATTTGTTATAGTTAATATTGTGTCTATCTTGGCTACTACTCTTGCTTGTATTAATGTGTTATTAATATTGTTATGCTTTTTGTTTTTATTTACCTAATGAGGGAAATAGCTGTTTTTCCCTGAAACGTTGTCCTAGTTAAAATAAAGAGTTTTTTCCACTAATATATTAAAATATTATACAATGTATTTTGCGTAAAAAAATCACACACAATTTAAACGACTTTGATAAGTTTATTTGTTTGTATAAATTGAGCAACAATAAATGAATGCGAGATACACATTGCTATAAATGAATTGACACTATTTAGTATTTTCTCCTTCACTACAGGACTGATACTATTTTTTTGCTGGGCATATAATGTATATCTTACGCCATCGTAATGAACACGATATTAAACCACGAACGTAGTACGTACGTAAATATTAAATACCCTGAGAAATATATAATATAATAAATTATGTTCTCATGTTTTCAACTGTAATTATACCTGAAGAAGAACCACTGTTTTATTTTGCGTAATGTAAAGTCTGCAAATAATAATCATTAAATGTAACTTTCTGACATTTTAATGCTAAACAATTTTTTGGAAAGATAAACATAGCCGGGAATAGCCCTAATATTATAGTCAATACTTCAAATTATAATAAGACTATTTTATCGCGACTTTCATAACAGCATGCGCAACAATATTACAAATAACATGTATGAGATAAATTGTATTGTCTCCGTTGTATCACTCCATCTTTCTTAACTAAGTAAAAAGCAAAACGAAGTTCTAGTTGAAAGGTCATTCAATAAAATAAATCAAACATGGTATATTTTACAAGTAGCGTTTCGTATACATTATTGGTATTAGCAACGATTTTTATCAATTTCGTTAGTCGAAAGGAAATCTCAATTCGTAAATAAATAAATAATGAATATAATAAACATGGTGACATTCGTCAAGCAGATGTATGCGCGCTTCCTCTACATGAGTTGGATTAGCACGCCAAGTCTTCAGTGTCACCGTAGCCGAGTGGTTATGGTACCTGCACATTTCAGATCCAGACCAGCAAGACGCCACGCAGCATCGAGTTCGAGTACGGTTGTTGGTGATATATTATAATTTGTGCTTATGTTCCTAATAAAATGACCATGTACTTTGTTTCTAGTTGGTGTTAATAAGATACGAAACGAATTAATAGATAAGCAATAATAATTTTTTATATGCATTTTGCAATGATTAAATAGCACGCCTCCTCTGTTTGCTACTAGATAGCGTTAGTGTTCTCCGTCAAAGCTGCTGGATTTGCTACAGGCATCCGCTTATGGCAACCTTCTGGTCGTTGTGCCAAAGCCACAGCCTTTCCACAAGCGGCTAGCCGGCACTGGACCATAAGCGGAAGTTATGGCTCAACAGCAGTTTGCCAGTCGATTGCCCGAAGTTTGTGCTAGTTGGGAGGGCTCGGCTATCTTAAGTAATTTGGTCATAGGTCTATCCATAGGACAGAGTACTACAGACATCTCGATAATCGTTGCCATATTATTATTAGACGTAATGTACAAATTGCTGTTAGGTCTACGTTTCTTACTGGATGAAGATAAAAATATATAATAATATTATCAGACCCCTATTCCAACATGCGTCGGGTTGGGGAGGTGACGAGTCACCATTTTTTCATTTTATATTAAATTATTTGATTACACACATGATAAATTCTAAAGTTTATCCGATTCAACCTTGTTGATTCTGACGTCTCCCACGGATGAATAGTGTCCAGCTTGTTAGATCGTGTTTTACTATTTTCAATACCGATCTTTCGGTGGCCCATTTTCAAGCGTCAGTGCAATCAGTTGTAAATTATAAGGTTGACTGTAAATACAAACAAAAGTTATTTTACGTATTTTCTGGCCATGTGAAAACAATAAATCACAGCATTGTGCACGACTGGTGAGAGTTCAAAATCTCAAAGAAATTAGCATGGGAACGCTACGAATTCGAGCTGAAAATGTGCGTTTGTACTTTTCAAACTACGCCTACATTTTTCTACCGATCAAGATAAAAAAATGTGTGCATACTCAGAAACGTGATACCAATCCACATACATGGCCGGTTGTTTTAATGTTGGCCTCATTTAGTCACAAATAATTTTTAAATATCGACCAGTAATTGCATTTTTGTATCGACTTGGCTTGCACAAAAAAATCTGAGACTTATGGAACAAAGGGATAGGCACCAGAAATAAGAATTTAGTTATCTGTCTGTGAGTGAAAACAGAACAAGAAAATGTTGATTTCCCTCCATGCAATTTAAAAAGCACAAAAGTACTGCACACTAGACGCTGAGCGTCCGCTAGCAAGCCTCATTGACGCCGTGAGCGTGAGCTCATGCCCTTAGATCCCGCCCTCTACCACGTAAGGAAACGTCTGTATTCTTTTTCCTGACTTCAAGACGAGTCTTTTGATACCCATATCTCTATGTGTCATGCAAAGAACATAATAATGTAATTCACATGAACGATAGCAAAATAGTTGAGAGTACACGTATAACCTTGACCTCCGCCCAAGCAGGTGACGCTTGACTCGCCACGTCGGAAGCCGATATTTAAAAAAATTAAAAAATTGATAAATACATAAACACACACTGCTACACACATGTTTAAACAATATTTTAGCACTGACTACTATTATATCAGATATCACTAAAGTGCAAACTACAAAGCGTTATTACTGAAAGTATAAAAGTATCTAATTTATTTTGATTGCTGTTCATATCGACCAATTTATGAATAACATTGATCATTAGCCGGCCGTGTATCTGATAGCTCACTATCATAAACATTTCACCCACACCAGAAGGCGATGACATTGCAAATTGTTAACAAGGGAATTATCAATTAAGATTACTTGGTCATGACTTTGGAAATGGCTTCGTGACATGATCAAGAATTGTAAATGGTTTCTGTATTAGTTATAAGTTTTGGAATATAACATCGTAAAAATTATTTGTCGTTTGTGAAGTATTACAGTTCATTGTGGAAACAAAATGCACTCTCATATAAATGTGATTGCAATTTTTCGTTACAAGTTTTTCGCTTTTAGTAGGCCTCTAAACTAAAACATACTATTAGCAATGCCCCACCCCCTAGATTAAAGTCTTGATCCGACAATGTTTGTGCCTACCCCCCCCCCCCCTTTGGAAAACCTTTGTGCACACCTATGTTCATAAGTTATATGCACGATGAATGATTGAATGGCAGTATAACCAATATGACCTGTGTATACGGAATATGCATGCACAATCATGCTTGACAGTTATATTTGTAAGAAAAATTTATTTATTTATGTCTATACTCATATTATTTTAACACACAAAATGTGGTATAACATGATAAATGCACTAAGGCTATTCCAGACGATGAGTGGTGATAGATGACAATGAAGGACTATACAAAAAAAACTGCCTTATGTGGGATTCGAACCAACGCCCTCGTAGAGCCGAACGCTTCAAACCAGCGCCCTTTATCGTATGTGCCACCGCAGACGGCATGTGTTATAAGTACTAACATAACATCAGTAAATAACATAAGTTTTAACATTTGACTCCTTTAGCTTTGAGCTGCCGTTTACGCTATGTGGTTGGTACCTCGTCGGTGCTCTCGTCAGGAAGCTACTGCCTGTTTAGGAATTTATTGCGGGCGACTTGCGACAAATATAATTATGTACAATCTGTCCTGCATAATAACTTGTTCTAGCATACATAGTCAGATTTATAATTTATTCTAGAGAAGCGTCCCTATTGATGCAAGTGTATATTATTTGGTAAGATACGTAGTTGATTTATTACTCTACTACACTACACTAGTCACTACTACACTAGTACATAGCGAGTGTATGAATCGAACTCTTATCCGTTGGGTACACAGCTAAGTAAGACCTGCCGTGCTATGATTCGCCAAAAAGTGCTATTTATTATTATGACAATACTACATGCGTACAGTATTGTTTTAAGTATGGCAATTGCATTTTAGATTAATTTTGATATATGGTATTACATTTATTATTCAATTCCTACATCACTCATGTAGATCTTTTCATGTTGTTGATTCGTTTAATAAATTAAATAAATACATAAAAGTACAGCAGATTACAGAACAAAAGTTTTTTTTTTTTTTAATGACATGGCATGGCTGGTCAAGACAACCAAAAGGAATTGCCGAGTTCGTTGTCGCTGGAGAAACACTAATTTAGATTACGTACAATGTACAATATTAAATTTAAAATATCAAATTGACATAAGAAAAATAACATTGGGATGAGGATTACAACTGACTAGAATATTTGTCTTTGCATTTATGCTCCACTAGCTGTTTGTGGCAAATTACCTTGACAAAATTATCGTCTTGGTAGTGAGCCAAGCAATAAAATGTCGAGCTGTCTATCGGTGTATTACCCCTCTCGCGGCTGGTGGCTAGTGCCATATTGTTTTGTGCCGAACTACATTAAGTGGGGACGATTTTGTAAACGCACTTTCCTCCCCTGTCCTTCACCCCGCAAGATTGTAAATTTCCAGCTCGAAATTCCTACGGGTGGTTGCCATGCTGTTGACTCAGGCGTAGCATAGAAAATGTTAATACAGCCTGGGACCCAGAAACTCCACCAAAATTAAGCACTTTTAGAAAATTATCGGACTAATTTGATAACCTTTGTGTAGGCTCCGAAAGTGAAAACAAAATAACATTTTGTTTATTAAAATAAAACCTGTAAATGTTTAAACTCTCCCCATTTAAACGTTTAAACGACTCATCCCTACAGCTGAAGGAGCCACGCTACATGACCTTCATAAAAAAATACACATTGACGTGGCCTAGTTTCTTTCTCCATGAACAGCACAACATGAAATAATCTTCGTATATAAACTCACGACTGGATTAAATAAAACTCATGATTTTTAGGTCCCTTGGTTTACTGTATAAAGGGATGTAGTGGACACAACCAAGCAGGTAGGCCTTAACCTACTGGTTCATCAATAGGTAGGGCCTTTTTTTGCTAAATTAATTTTTATTAAAAAAAAAAGCTCGTCTTAGCTCGAAAATCTAGCTTTTTTTTAATACTTGACTCGGCTCGACTTGAAAATCCTAGGCTCGCACACCCCTAGTTAAGGCTTATTTACATAATTAGGCTTGCTAATTAACATTGTGTAATGTTGTGTGATGTTGGTGTGTGAAGGTCGTACATTTAAATATTAGCATGTATAATATATTTTGAGGATTTTCTAGCCAACTCAATTATCTTATCTAGATGATAATGGAATCATCAACTTCAAGAGCTAATTATAATAAATAGGGTTGGGAGTTGGGACTTGACATCGGTTATTCGATTCGACAAAGTAAAATTGACTTTCGATTCAACATCGATTTGCCATCTTTAAAAAAAATGCAAATTATCATTGATTTTACTTTTTGTATAATTACACTAGGCCTACCTATTTTTACATTAAAAAAGGTTAAAAAATTAAAAAAATCAAAGTCGAAAAGAATTTTTATGTCCAATTCCCCCCCTCCCCCCCCATTTTTCGATGTGATGTCGAAATTATTGGTTTGTCATCGATTACGAATTTATAATCGAATCCCAGCCCTACTAATAAGTGTTGAGTACCGACTCGCACAAAATTACCTGTTGTCTTAGAATGCAGCTTAGAAGTTCATACGACAAAGATGCTTGGGAGACTGCTTACACAGGACGTTCCTTATAACTTGCAATGCGGCAGATGGCGTCAATTCTTCTTATGGTCACTCCCCTGAAAGACCATGTATTTAGGCCTACAGTTCAAAGATATAAAGCAGAGATACATAAATAAAGGAAGATAAATAAGAAGCAAGAATTCCAGATTTTGAAAGAAGTGAAAAGCAAGATGTGCAGTTCAGTTTGGATGTAAGTGCAAAAGGAAGAGCTACTTTTCTGGATGTATGAACTTTTCCAATACCTTTTCGAAAACGTTGCTGATGGTGAAAACCACATTTAAAATCAAAATGAACAATCTCAGAAACATGGGGATAAGCTGAACTCCTCAGAAAACATTTTTCGGCATGTTGCCAAGTGCCAACCAGTGGCGTCGGAACAGGGGGGGGGCAAGGGGGGCATTGCCCCCCCCCTAAGTTTCATGCCATGGGGGCATTAGGGGGGCATATTTTAGAGTTGAAAAATTGAAAAATCAAGATTTCTACTCTACTTTTTGGGAAAGCAACGTTGGGTGATCCTGTCAACAATTTATTTTTGGGAAGAATCAACCCAACAGTAGCAGGAATGTTAGGCTGACGTACCCCATGCCTGAACCGTCTATCCGACTATCTTTATAACCAGCCACCCGTCTTGTATTGTGTGCCGGTCACTCACTTCAGTGAGAGTGGACACGTGACTCAGACTCACGTCTAATTCAAACATCCCTTTGAATGATTTGCTAGAGTTATATTGGCAGAAGCAAGTTGGGATTTGGTTCGCTCGTGTCGCATCGTTATGCGTTCTGTCTTCTTTGGAGTGGTGAAGTGACTTTGATTATAGCGAAGTGGCAAGTGGGAAGATTATTCCTCTTAGAGTATAAGTAGTGTAGTGTGTAGTGTAAAGTAAAGTAAAGTAAAGTGTAAGTGTGTAGTGTTTCGTGTTTAATGGTGTTAAAGATTAAATTGATATCGTAATTTTAAATATGAAACGTACTAAACAACCTTCAGTTAGTATTTTTTTTAAAGAAGAGGGTAAAACAAAAATATGCTTGCGGCTTGCCTGTATGTTTCGTCAAAAAATAAAATAAAATATGTTGTAATTTATTAAAATGGGCCACTTCACGTTAATGTTTTGAGTTTTTAGATCGCAGATAGTTGATGTAAAACATCGTTTACAGAGTCCTAGTGCAGTTAAAACATGACGAAATAATTGTAGTAATAGTGAATTTTTTTTCGCCTTCAGCCTCCGGCGGCTGGGGCTTCGCCCCAGACCCCAGCTGTACCCTACAAAATCTACTGATGAATTTGCCCCCCCCCTACTTGCAAAACGTTCCGACGCGCCTGGTGCCAACAACCCATTTGCCAAGACAAAAAATACACCAAGGATATTTTAGTTACCGGAAGGTTTAAAAACAAAAACTTTTTAACTAGGGTACTGGTACTGCAAGTATAAGGGGTTAGTGGTAGGGCTTGAAGTTAAACCACTGACCTAGGGCATTTGCAATGTGTACAATTTGATTATCTTGTTATGGGGTGGTGTAAAAGCTACAGTTGGATTCTCAAATTTGGAAATGCACGATAAATAAATATGACTAGGCCAACTGGTACTAAACATGAAATATTTTGATCTTGATACAACCAACGTAGGGATCAAACAAGTATACAAGAAACTCAGTTAAAAGTGATGGATATAATTTTAAAGGCCCAGTCCACTCTTCAAACATCATTTGAATTTTAAAAAGATTATGTGTTATCATAGACATCAGAAAAAAAATTAACAAAATCGCCCGACAAGTTTTGAAGCTATATGCGTGCCTTGTTGGCTGCACCCTTCCTAGTGATGCGTCACTTGGCATGAGTCCGCCCGCATACCGATAGCCAGGTTGAGGGTTGACGGAGCCCACCAGTGCTAGGCGATCACTCGAGTAATGAAAACATAAGAAAACTGCATATACCTTGTGCTTTAATGAGTTTATATTTAGTGTTTCATATTTATGTTGTATATTTGTGTTGTTTTTTTCAATCTTGTGACAATGGTAAATACGTGTTGTGTCTATTCGGATGTATAGAAATGAGCGTAATAATGATCGTGGCATTTCGTTACATATAATTATTAATCAGACACGATTTCCTTCACTACAATAAACAGTAATTTTGCAAAAAAAATTGATTAAAAGAATTATACCACATGTTTTTTACCATGTTTGTGTGATCCATGGTGTGATCGCCTCATCACGATACGGCCTCCCTCGCACAGACATCGCTGTGACTGAAGGCAGCAGGTAGCGGGCGACCGGCCGAGCTCGTTTCCCTCCCCCAAGTGACGTCACACATAGTCTTAGCGCGCCCGGGTTCAAATGTAAATAAATCCGATTTCGTTCAACCGATTTTGAAAATTCTTTTTTCTATGTACGTAGAACAGTACATGGAAGAAAATAGCTGCCACGACTTCAAGACAAGACTGGGCCTTTAAGGGTGTGTGTCTACGCAAAATAAGTGACTTGGATTTGTGCACTTTCTCATTTTTATAGGCCATTAGACGCCATTGTGTATGTGATTGAAATATGTCAACCCCTAGATAATTTTACTATCTATTAGGTAGTCACAATATTATTTTTCTATCTTTAATAGTATTGTTTGTAAATTTCAAAGAAATCACCAATGTGGATTGTGAAAACAATAGATTTACGACTATCGTCCCGTCGTTTTAATCCAATTGGACGGATTTGTTTTCCACAGTTGTATTGAACTTATATGTTGGGTACAGCCAAGTTTCAGCGACTAATTAGTTGAAATGACAAGGCAAAAAAATAAAAACCAAAATATGCCGTTTTGCGGTTTGACTATAGGGGCTGGCGCGCTCTCGGTCTTGCGGATTAGCTAGCAACTCCGTAGTCACTGTCGCTGGGTGAGGGACGGTCACGTGATCGGTAGGAATGCGGCTAGTCCACTCGACTAGGAGACAAGGCCGCTGAAAGCAAGGGTTACGAATAATACAGCTGTTACCCCATCCCCAAAAGTCCCCAGCGACAACAAGCAAAATCCTTTCCATTTGTTATTCTGCGGACAAAAAACTGTAACACCTATGAGTCCGAAGACTTAGCGATTGGATTTAATCTTCATCAATTATTTTATTTGTGATGGAGCCACCTGGATTTCGTCTCTTTTATAAAGTAAAAACATTATTGTGATGGTATCACACAAAAACATAAATTATCTGCTAACATTGTATTATTCAATCAAAACAAAATGTACCCTACAGTCCCCTACACTGACAGTTAGTGTATCCGTACGTGTTTGCTGACAACACAAATGGTTGTAGCCATGTAACTAATCATAAATCAAGTGGAATATAATATTATCTTTTGTATAGTAATTGGAACGGAAAAAATACAACAGCATAATAAAATTCCAATTACCTGATAATATAAGCAAATATGTGATTGAGGTGTCATAACGTTCACAAAATAACGCAGATAAGTGCTATAATAGGATATCCGTATTCCATAAACAAAACAAAACAGTCACTCAATTTTTTGCCTTTTCTGTGCCCTCGCCCAATCCTAATGTCACAAACACACCTTTCTATAACCCATCCGTCAGTCGGTAGATACTTCTTTTTGACGGGCTCTTTACGATAACCTCGATTAGCTTTTGTTTTGGTGTTGTCATCTTCAAAATCATTGTGCCCTCAACTTCATCCCCTACCATCCAAAAAGGAAGTAAAACTAGAGTAATTGTTAGAAAACCAAAACATCTTGTATGCTGTCCCAGGTAAAGCCGTGTTCTGACAGGTGCATTCTCTGGGAGTACATACAAAATAATCTTCTATCGTCATAGCCCATCTTTATCCTTGTGATTAAATATTGAGATGGACGCTTCATTCTATTATCGTTAACAACACAATGGCAAACAAAAATTTTAACAATTCTAATCAGAAAATGATATATTAATTTTATTGATGGGGTATTTTGAAGCAGTAGGGAATCGAAACCGTACTACCGGACCCACAGGCCTAATATTTGTATAACCCGAACGTCGAACGAACGACCAGAACAAAACCAAACCCTCAAAAAGTAAACATTTGGTGCTTGTGAGTTGGGCAATCTGTAAGAATTGCTTCGCGCGCGATGTTTTTTTCCTGCAATCGTCCGCGCTATTTTCGCGGTAGGCTATAGGAGTATAGGATTTGAATTACGCCTGAAAACAACTCGTCATTACCAGGGGCGTATTTAGGCCTAGGCGCACTAGGCGTGCGCCTAGAACCCCTCCAGCTAGCCCCCCCCCCCCCCCTCGAGCTAAGTGGCCCCAAATTTCCCGTGAAATCAAAATATAGCACTCTTTATGGACACATTCAAAATAATCACTGAACTTAGGCTTGCCAAGTTTTTTAATGCAATCGATGAATTATTTCATATGAACATCTCATGACATGAAAAATTATTCATAATTTCTTCGTTCTCTACCACCTCTATATGGGGCTACTCGGCTACTCCGATAGTAATAAAATTTGTAGGAGACTTGAACTATCTCTAACCTTAGACCTGTGTATTTGACCAATGTTAAGTAATATCTACGTAATATCTCATATTATTATTACATTATTTTAAAGAGTTGTTAAAACCACTTGTTGAAATCTGCTATTTATTCACAGCCTTGTATTGTAGGTTGGCATGGTCATAAATAAAGAGTTAGTTAGTTTATTGTGGTTTACCTGTCCCATAACGGGACAGGTTTGCTAGTATACGGTTATGGACATGCCCATACCCTCTTTAGTATATAAGATAAACTCAATTTTGTATTAGTACTATATTTAAAAAAATACATGTTTACAATGGGGAAAAAAGAGGCAATGTTATAACATCATCAATCATATCGGCTCAACGCACCAAATATACGTGCTTATCCAACAACGTGGCTGAAAAAATCATTTGTATAGTATGTTATCCGGTTGTTCGGTTGTATGAAGTCGAGTGTTAGATTTTTTACGTTCTAACATTGCCATCGTATTAAATATAAATTTGGTAGTCCAAAATATTTTTTGTTTTTGTCTCACTTTGTCGCACTCTCCCATAAATATTCATATTATTGATTGTGAATAGCATGGGCACCGGAAATTTTCAGTGTCTATGGCCCCACCAAATAACGTAAAGGCGCCACTGGTAATTACGCACATTAAAAATAAGGCAAAGCGGGTTGGTGACAACACCCCTCCCCCAAACAATAAACAATGTACAATCGAAGTGGGCGGCAGCGTATGAGAGTCGATAGCTCGCGGGGTGCCAGATTGCAGAGCTAATTCACACGGACAGAGGATCGAACTAGCGTCACGTAAAGTTATTATTGCAACATTAGCTTTTATCCAAAGTCTTTTTTTTTTACACCAATGAGGACTCGGCACCGCCGTCTTTCATTGACTTGCAACTCAACATCACTGCAACCGACAACTTATTTACAAGGGGACAAAAATAATTATTGTATGCCTTTATAGTTTATATTCATGGATAACAGTTAAAACAAGGATATGCAGGAACATCCTGGATTTGAACGAGGATCGCAGGATCATGGGTAACAAGTAACAACACCAATCTTAAATCAACCAATGGCTTCTGCAGTGGTGCATTCTGGTTGTATGACAAATTAAGTGACATTTGATGAATCACTCGACGATGAAATTAATTGGATTTTTATAAAAATGTTCGAAGATAGCACGGTCACTGTATGACGAATTTAGTGATATTTGATGAATCACTCGATGATGAAATAATTTGGATTTTTATAAAAATGTTCGAAGATAGCACGGTCACTGTATGACGAATTTAGTGACTTTCTTCCGGATTTAACTTTATAGACATACACAAGGCGGCATACCATTCCATGGTACTTCTTCCAGGAGGTTTCACGGCACGTTTCGGAGCAGTACATCGCCTGGGAACAAGATACAGTCCAACATAGATACATACACAAGGCGGCATACCATTCCATGGTGTTCTTCCAGGAGGTTTCACGGCACGTTTCGGAGCAGTACATCGCCTGGGAACAAGATACAGTCCAACATAGATACATACACAAGGCGGCATACCATTCCATGGTACTTCTTCCAGGAGGTTTCACGGCACGTTTCGGAGCAGTACATCGACTGGGAACAAGATACAGTCCAACATAGATACATACACAAGGCGGCATACCATTCCATGGTACTTCTTCCAGGAGGTTTCACGGCACGTTTCGGGCAGTACATCGGCCTGGAAAATACAGTCAACATAGATACATTGACAAGCGGCATTCCATTCCATGGTACTTCTTCCAGGAGGTTTCACTGTTGTTAATTGTCATTACTGTATAATAATATCTGTATTTTGCCCATCCCTTGTATAAACTACATCAATGTTTTATGGTAGAAGGCGGTGACTTCCGCTCAGATAACTTCCTGTTCTCTGCCATGTCGTTCCAATAAACATGGCTTGTTTCTTGCTACACCGGAGTCTTTTATCTCTATTCATCCTCTAGGAGACCACCTACTTTTCAACAGGTTATGGGCCCAGAGACTTGAGAAAAGAGCTACATTAATTAGTTACTTATCTGTGCAAAGATTTTATGTTCCTAATAGCAAATTGTGAAAAGACAGGTTTGTAATTTGGAGGTTATGTCGTGCACGTGTTGTGCAGAAATCCTGTATTGAGCTAGGTCTAGCCTAGGGCTAGGAAGTGATAAGGTTCTACATTATCTTTCACGATAAAAACACAAGATGGCATCAAATCAGGGTTCCGGCATGTTGGCATCTGTAGACAGGCTAAGTGGCTTGGAAAACTACAAGTCATGGAGGTTTGCCATGACAATGTACTTGCGTCATTAGGACCTGTGGGACTACGTTCGTGAGCCTGCGCCTACTGCGGCAGAAGGGTTTGTACATGATCCAAAGAAGGATGAAAAGGCCCTGGCGAAGATCTCGCTTATGATCAAGCCAGAACTTTATGTAAGCCCTCTAATACGTCTAAACTCAAAAAGCATTGCTTGCTCCGAGTTAGTTGAATTCTTAGGTCTAGCCATCACAGCAACTCTGGATTGGTCTCCCCAGATTGAAAAAGTTTCGTCTAAAGTGAGAAGTCGTTGCTTCATGCTTAGAACTCTGAAAAAAATTGTAAATTCGCAAACTTTGCTAGCGGTATATTACGCTCATATCCACTCGCATATAGCATACGGACTAATGTTCTGGGGCGCCTCATCGCAAGCAATCCGTGTCTTTCGCATTCAAAAGCGAGCCATCAGAATCATGGTTGGAGCCAATAGGAGAAAATCCTGTAAAGAATTATTTAGAAATGTAAAAATACTGACTCTTCCATGTATCCTTATTCAAATCTGTGTAATCTTTGTTCACAATAATCCTGAATGGTTTCCCCGCAATTCACAAATTCATCACCATGGCACACGCTCGCAAATCAACATTCATATCGACTCTTTCAGCACATCCAAGTTTACCAAAGGACCATTGGCTCTATGCTCAGCCCTCTATAACAAATTACCAGCAGACATCAAACTCATAAATACAAGCAGGCACATAATTTTTAAGGCTAGAGTAAAATCATTTCTGCTTGACAGGTGTTTTTATTCTATTGATGAATTTGTAAATCAGAATGACCGACAAAACTAAACTAATAAACAGTCTTTAATTATGTCAGCACCCTGCACTATGCCTTGGGTATGTTAATATGCTTGTCAGTATAATGTTTTGTCAACTTAAACTTACCTTTTTATGTTATTAACTTTTGTTCCAGACTGAATTATAATTATTATAAGTATTTTAAGTATGCTCTACCTAGAATAGTTATCTAAGTATATAAAGTATATCTGTGTATTAGAATATCTACTATTTCACACTCTCTTCGGAGCAGTGCATATCTGTACCATGTACACGATCAAAATGAAATAAAGAATTATTATTATTACATGTAGACTCCTGTGTCACTGCCAGAGACGCATGGAAAGCTCTTAGTAAGACCTTTGGTGATAGAGGATAAACAGGACGAGTTTATCTTCTTGGGCAGTTAGTCGCTGTCAGACTTGAAAATTGCAGTTCAATGTCCGAGTACATTGGTCAAGTAATGACTTTATCGCAAAAAATTCAAGAAAACGGTGTTCTAGATTGGGATGAGTTTATTGGTGTAATCATGTTGCACGGACTACTCCAGTCGTATCAACCAATGGTCATGACTTTGGAAACGAGTGAACGGAAGATTTCCACTGAATTCATCAAGTCCAAACTTCTGATGGAAGATTATCGAAGGGATGATGGTGCTGCTGGTGATGCTGCCCTTGCTGTTCGGAGAGGTAACCAATCAAGTCAACCGAAGAATCAGCCGCGTCAACACAAGCTGGTAAGAATGTTCAAGTGTTATAAATGTCACAAAATGTGTCTAGGGACAGTGTTCCTGTAACTGAACTTATTAGTGAGCCATCAAATAATATGGACGAAGTTCAGGATGAGCGTAGGTATCCATTAAGGGATCGTAGGCCTAGGGAATTCCCAGATTACATAACGTATCAAGCTGTAACGGAGAAATGGGTCGGAGATCCTGTAACCGTCAGGGAGGCCTTGTCTAGGCCTGATAAGGATAAGTGGGAACTAGCTATGTCAGACGAGTTCAAATCTCTTCAGGATAATAATGCTTGGGGTTTGGTAGACAAGCCAAAGAATCGGCATGTTGTAAACTGCAAATGGGTTTTCAAAATTAAACATGATGCTGTTGGTCAGCATGATAGATATAAGGCTAGACTAGTGGCTAAAGGTTTCACTCAAACAAGCTTTTCTTTCCACTGTAGTAAGGAGGGAAACTCTTAGACTATTATTTGGTCTGGCTGTAGAGTTTAACCTAGATATGGATCATCTAGATGTAAAAACTGCTTTCCTCAATGGTGAGCTCCATGAGGAAGTTTACATGTATCAGCCAGAGGGTTTTTGTAATGAAAGTGATGTACATAAAGTGTTTGTTAAAAAAGCATTGTATGGTTTAAAGCAGGTGTCCAGAATGTGGAATATGAAAATCCACGAGACTCTCATTGAGTTGGGATTTACTCAGTCCAATTATGAACCCTGTGTTTACTACAATATCACTAAAGATTACATTGTTATCATAGCATTGTATGTAGATGATTTCTTTGTTTTGTCTAATAGTATGGAGCAAAAATGTAAGCTCAAGAAGACCTTTACATCTCAATTTAAAATGCAAGATTTGGGTGAAGTTAAATGTTGTCTCGGAATGAGAATCTGTTGAGACAAAGATAATGGTGTACTTACAGTGGATCAGACAGCTTACATTAATGAGTTGTTGCAAAGGTTTGATATGGTGGATGCAAAACCAATTAATACTCCAGTGGAGGCTAATCTGACATTTGTCAAGTCAAGTGGTGTAGAGAAAGCTAATGTGCCTTATCAGAACCTTATAGGATGTCTCATGTATGTTGCAGTAAGCACTACACCAGATATTATGTTCGCTGTTAGTGCGCTAAGCCAGTACAACACCTGCTATACCGATGAACACTGGAAACATGCAAAGAGAGTGTTACGGTATCTTAAGCAGACAAGTAATTTGTGTCTTGTTTATAAGCCTACAGGTGAGGGTATTACTGGTTACTCAGATGCGGACTGGGCTGGGTGTAAGAAAGACAGACACTCTTATTCAGGGTGTGTCTTCATTCTTGCCGGATGTGCCATTTCTTGGTTCACAAGAAAACAGTCATGCATGTCTGTATCCAGTACAGAGTCCGAGTATGTAGCTTTGTCAGAATGTGCTAGGGAAGCGGTGTTCTTAAAAAGGTTATATGCAGAGTTGACAGAAAATGTGAAATCTGTTACAATAATGTGTGATAATCCAAGTGTGATTAAACTATGTCAGAATCCCGTCTTCCACTCTCGTACGAAACACATTGAAGTTCGGTACCACTACACTAGACAGAGAGTTGAAGAAGGTGAACTTTTCTTAATGTATATGCCTAGTAGTGATATGCCGGCTGATATTATGACTAAGGGTTTGCCTGTTAGTCAACACCAAAAACATTGTGTAACGATGGGATTGTTACAGCCATGATTAAGTGGGAATGTTGTTAATTGTCATTACTGTATAATCATATCTGTATTATGCCCATCCCTTGTATAAACTACATAAATGTTTTATGCTAGAAGGCGGTGACTTCCGCTCAGATAACTTCCTGTTCTCTGCCATGTCGTTCCAATAAACATGTCTTGTTCTTTGCTACACTGGAGTCTTATCATCTCTATTCATCCTCTAGGAGACCACCTCCTATTCAACATTCACCGAACGTTTCGGAGCAGTACATCGCCTGGGAACAAGATACAGTCCAACATAGATACATACACAAGGCGGCATTCCATTCCATGGTACTTCTTCCAGGAGGTTTCACGGCACGTTTCGGAGCAGTACATCGCCTGGGAACAAGATACAGTCCAATATAGATACATACACAATGAATATGAATTTATTTGGATTTTTATAAAAATGTTCGAAGATAGCACGGTCACTGTATGACGAATTTAGTGATATTTGATGAGTGCAACTTGGTTGTCGTTACTGACTAACTAAAACATAACCAATCCAAATCCATCGACCAAGCTTTTAATTTTGAAAGGCGTCTGTTAATTTAGATATTTCCACATGTAAATGTTCCAATAAAGTTATTTAATGTTTTAAGTTATTTTGTTGATATATTTTTTTCATAATTATAGTTAGATAATAATATGGATAGTGATATATTATTAATTTAATTTAATTAATTTAAAAAATATATTTATTATTTTAAACAAAATAATGGGCTTGGCCACACTTATAGATCTCACCACTTTATGCAGTTGTGCCACTTGTATCTTCCTCGTTTTCGGCTTGGCCCCTTTTTTGCAAGTTTTTGCATGGTATATCAATAATTTTTTTAGAACCAACACGGTATGGATGTTAGCATTCAAGTAGAGGAAATGACTTTATTACAATGATTCAAAATAAAATCTCACTCATTGATACTTAGAAGGTTTGAGCATCGCAGTTATAAATTAATAACACAAATATACCTTTTAATTGTTTCGACCACCACTCGTATAAACCTCAAATGTCAACTAAAATAAAGATCAAATTATTTAAGCTTTGTTGTTTTTGCTTTTCAAACTTTATCCACTGGGGGCCCACGCCAATTCGTTTCTCAACAAAACACGAATTAAATAATTTGTTATATTTCCATTATCTCAGCTTCCGGTCTTCTAATCCAATTACCGTTTGTAAAGCAAATGGCCACTGAAATGACTGAAATCTGACATCGGCGCAAATTTTGGCTTCTCAAACATAATCCATTGAGGGCTCACAAATAAATAAAATAAATAAAATAAATTGTATTGAGAGTCTACCCACTCAGTTATATAACTGATTTTTAGTGGGGGACAGTAAATCAAAGCGACCAAGCCAGCCCTGTAGGCCCTGACGCAATCGACGAGTGAGCGATAACCAACCAAAGACCGATATTTTATACAATGGGAAATATAGCAATCATGTGGTATGGGCAGTGCGAACACCCGCGAATCAACGCCGATTCAGAACAACTTTGAATTTATTATGTGCTTCGTTGCTAGGACGTCTCCAAAGTTACCGTTTAAAAATTCCTAAGACAAGAACTGATGGACTTAAGTCCAAATCAGAAATTATAAAATTTCTGACTTTGACGGGAATTGAACCCTGGACCTTCTGCATTGGAAGCAGGTAGGCTAACAACAAAACCAACGAGCCACACTCATCGACACGTCATTCTGTAACTCTATGCCAATCCGTTTCTTACCAAAACACAAATTAATTTTTTTTTGCATTATCTAAGCTTCCGGTCATCTAATCTAATTACCGTTTGTAAAGCACATGGCCACTAAGATGACTGACATCGACATCGGTGCAAATTTTGGCTTCTCTAACATTATCCATTAAGGCCCCACAAACTGATACGTCCAGGGCCAGCCAGACAGCCAGACAGCCAGCCAGCCACCCAACCACCCAGCCCACGAAGAAAGTTATTTTGAACGATCTTGGCGTCTCAATAACTTCTAGACGCATCAGCAGATCGGGATGAAACTTGAAATGGGTCATCTCATAGTAAAAGCCTATCAATTGAAGCAAGTTGCAGGTTTCTATCTCACATGGTTTCGCGTCGGTAACACCGTGTTAAGTGCTAATGTAGGCGTGCGGTAATAGGCGCTTACGTGGAAGCGGAGCCGCGCGTGGCTTGGCCCGGTGCGCTTCCGCGCACCTTGAAAAGTAGGGCCTAAATAAGTTGACGTCAGCCAACCGTACACCTAAAGCACCATTTTCCCAGTAAATTCCCAAATAAAAGTTGTTCATTGTAAGTATTGAAACTTATCTAATAAATAGATTAACCTTATAGTACTATGTTTGTTAAATAAAATACTACGCACAAACACTTAAATGATCACCTAATATTACAAAATGTCATGTATGTAAATTTGATTAAGGCAAGGAGACCAACAGCTTACCTTCTACACTGGTCGAATGATCAAAGCCGCATTGGCCAAAACCAGTGAGTTATCTGTGCTGAAATTTTTCGATTTTGTTTTGTGTTTAATTCTGAGTATTCTATCAACTGAGTTTTAGGTAGCTGTTGGTCTCCATTCTCCTTTCAACAACCATATTCACTAACCCCGGCAATAGGGCTCCATACAAATCAATCAAAATGTCATGTTTACAAGGCAAGTGTGATAGTTGGCCTAGGTTGGTCACACTGGCAGTCAGCTAGTTGGCCTTGGTTGGTGGGACTAGCAGTGAACATGGCGGTGTCACACTTGAGTGAGTCGCATCTAGATTAAGGGATAACTTCGGATAACCGAAAACCGGTTTTGATTCGGTTTTGCAACGAAACCAGTTTCAAATTTTAAATTCGGTTTTAACTTCTTTTTTTAATTTTCTTTTCAAAATTGTTAATGGTTTGGCAGTTGGCACAACCATAAACAGTTCCAAGGCGTACGAAACGATGTTTTACGATTAGCAATCCTTTGTATGGACGTGAAACCCTCACCCAATCACAGCCAGGATTAATTTCGTACTAACCCAGACCTCCAACAAAATGTGGAAATTAGCAAGTTAACGAATTCTGATTTAGCAAATAAACCTGACCTTCTGCGGAAATATTACCCACAGTACGAACGAGCCAAATTGCATTGGCCAACCTTAACATTCCTCGACCATTTTTACGACCACAATCACCGTGTATTCCCCCCCCGATGTAAATATGCACACAAAATGTGTTAATTGGTAACGAGACACAAAAAACGGTTTTGGTTTTAAAATATTCCCACTTATCGATATTGTATCGAAATATCGATTTTTTTGCCTACTTTTCATATCTCTGGCCCATCTCTAACCAACCAAGGTCACCTGCTTTCCCCATCGTAAATATGCCGAAAAAGTAAAGGCAACAAGACACAAAAAAACGGTTTTGGTTTTGGAAAACCGGTTAGCGCTAACCAATGTCATCCCTAATCTAGATTAACAATTACAGTTTAACTGAATTTCACAGTGTCTTGTATTCTTCTATGTACCAAATTGCAATGGATAATAAAGCAAACTCATTACATGGTGTCAAGAAGTGGTGATAATTAAGGCTGTTGTAATCACCCTAGGGTAAAAATTTTAGAAGTCCATGGAAGTTGGCTGAACGAATGAGTACCTTTAATAAAACAGCGACACTTGTTATCTATTTTTTGGTCGGGACATTACCTCACTATCGGCCATTATATGTTGTTTTTTGACAATAGTGTGGACAGCACAGCTAGTGAAAAATTAAATTTTGAACATCGGTTTTCTGGATATAGTTTCTAAACACTTTTAGCTCCAACTTCAGTTATAAGGTCAAATAGATTTCTGAAATAACAGTTGGTGTACGATTTATTTTGCCAGACGATACAAAACTCGAAAAAACTCGTATTTGTAGCGTTTGACTAAAAAAAATCTTACACCAACTATATTTGGATTGATTGGATTGATTGATTGATTGATTGATTGATTGATTGATTGGATATTGCTTATCGTCTCATATTAATGCACTTTGGCTAATCGAGACGATGAGAGGTGATGGATGAGGATGAAGTATGAACAGAAGGGCGGGGGAAAATCCGGTACCGGCACGTTGCCTACTCATTTTGAAAAGTACCAATTTAAGGGGACCAACGGCTTAACGTCCCATCCGAAAGGACGGTGTAACCTTGACAGTCATATAAGTTCCTCCACTAACCCGGACTGCCGAGCAGACGTTAAAGAGAACGAAGCCGTTACACTAGCTCTCGAACCCTCCATCTGCTCTAACCAGCAATATACGTGAGTTTTAGGGCAGAGCGGTCACCCACTCTACCCGTGACCACGCCCGAGTTTGCTTAACTTCGGTGTTCGAGTGGGAACCGGTTAAACTACCTCGGCTAAACCGCTGGCTCAAACTATATTTTCAGAAATCTATATTTTGTCCTTATAGCTGAAGTTTAAGCTAAATGTGTTTAGAAACTATATTCAGAAAACAGACTCTCAAAATTTAATTTTGCACTAGCTGTGCTGTCCACACTATTTTTAAGAAAACGACATATAATGGCCGATAGTGAGGTTATGTCCCGCCCCCAAAAAATATATCTATTTTTTTCTTTTTTAAGTAAAGCCCTCTTTCATTCAGAAAACTTTTCAGCCATGTTTCTTCGACTTTCAAACTATCGGCCAGTTTGAGTGAGATTGTAATTGTGATGTGATCTTTAAACAGATGGCATCGATGAGGACGATTACTTAGATATTTTGGAAGATTACAGTGGTAATGAATGTGATTAAGATTTTAATGTCTAAAGTTAATTATGCCAACACTATTTGCATTTTCTAATACTCAATTATTGTGTGGCTCGTTGGTCTTGTAGTTAGCGTATCTGCTTCCAATGCAGAAGGTCCAAATGGGTTCGATTCCCGCCAAAGTCAGAAGTTTTTTAACTTCTGATTTGGACTTAAGTCCATCAGTCTTGTCTTAGGAGTTTGTAAACGGTGACTTTGAAGCCGTCCTAGCAACCAGGCACATAATAAATTCAAGGTTGTTCTGAATCGGCCTTGTTGATTCTGGCGTTGATCCGCGTGTGTTCGCACTGTCCATACCACTGATTGCTATATTTCCTATTAAAAATATTGATCTTTGGTTGGTTATCGGCTATCGCTCACTCGTCGATTGCGTCGGGGCCTACAGGGTTGGCTTGGTCGCTTTGATTTAAAGTCCGAAGTCCCCCACTGCAAATCAGTTATACAACTGAGTGGGTAGACTCTAAATACAAATTATTTATTTATTTTATTTAAGCTTATAAACGCTAATTGCGTACTATTGTAAATGAATGATTATAATATTGTTGTAAGTTATATGTCTGGTTAGGCTGAATCCGTATAGGATCATGCAAGATCATGTAAGCAAATACATTACGACTATTCATTGTTGTAATAAAAATACAATGCTTATTATGCTTAACATAGACTCTTTACCAATATTATTTATGGAATAAACAACACATGAAGTGACAATGTGTTCCTGGTGTATTTAAAGATGCAGATCACCTGCCGCGAAAACCAAATAATGCTGTATCGTAATACAAATCATTAAACGAGGGAGCGGAGCGACTGAGTGTCTCCATTCAACTCGAACGGCTCTCATTCTGTGATTCTGTGTGTCTGTCTGTACGTCGAAAATCAGCCAAACCGCTGAACAGATTGCGCTGAAATTTTAAACAGACATCCGGTACGATTTTATCGAGAACTGTTAACAAAATCAGCTAGATCCATTGCGATTTAATCCTACAATAAATAAAAATGTGATTTTTTAATATCGATAGCATTTGTTTAGTAGCAGCTTGCGGGACGAAATCTATGTGGCAGACATGACCTAGTGGTAAGCATTTAGCCTACCGAACGGAGGGTTGGGGTTCGATGCCCGTTAGTTCAAACTTTTTTATATTTTTACACCCACATATTATTTTTGAGGGGTGTTAAATTTGAAATAAAAATTTGGTGTTTTTGTTTTATCTTGGAAATTTGTTAATGGTTCACGCTAATACGTTTTGAACACGATTCGCATTTTGAATGTTCAATTTAAACTAGGGAAACGCCAAAGTCGTTGTTAAACGAGTGAGTGAGCCAAGTGTTGAGTACCCGAGAACATCCCCTTTCCTCCCATATACCTAAGGCTGGATCTAGCCCAGTATGGGGAATTATACCGGGTACTACACACATGGCTCACTCACTTGTTTAACAACGACTTTGGCGTTTCCCTAGTAGGCTTCATGGAAGAAAAGTTGTTTTAGGTGCCACAAACACACATATGGATGATAAAATTTAAATGGAGGTAAAAAGCTCTTTTAAATGTTAGCTGATCAGTGCTTAAGTCGTGACGAATACCGTTCGATGGGACTAGAAAACGCTAAAGTCCCGCCGCGTTGATGGATGAGCTTTTTAAAGTTTTAAGTTTGCTTGGGATATCTTTACTTTTGCAAGTGCTTTGTTTTGCTGCCTACGCATTGTAGGTGAATGTTGTCAAGTTTCTTTTGTTTCTTGTCAATTGGTATTATTTACCGTAAAAACTTATATTAAAAGCTTTATTTCTATGGATTCTGGCTAACTTTTTCAACTTTTTCTTTCAAAAGGTACTACATCACCATAACCTTAATGTCCATGTATAATATGAACGTTTTAGCTTCACCCGTTTGGTCAGAATTGGCCCAAATGGCACGAAAATATCGCCCAAAAAATCGAAAAAAATCGTAAAAGTACGATATTCATGAGAAATATTTCTTCGATTGTACCCAAAAACGTGGCAAGTCTAAGTTCAGAGATTTCGAAGGTCATGTCAAATTTTTATCCAGATCGCATATGCCGTTTGCCCGGTAGAGAGCGAACAAACAGACAGACAGAAAAAAAAAAAAAAAAAAAAAAACACCCGAGCTAAATTTTTTGGGGGGTCGGTGAAATTGAAGTCTTCGCTTCGCTCATCCAATAATGTCACAAACAAATTCAAGCATATGCACTCAGATTGTCTCCGATGGAATTTTGGACAGTATCAGGAAGGGGTGGGGGGGAATCTGCAGGGCAAAATGTCCAGTACCAGACCAAAGGTTAAAAATCGCAATGGTTTTGCACCTTTCCAAACCATTAGTCACAAAACAAAATTAAAATGCTTTTTGAAGCTCGGCTCCATAGATACCAAACAGACTTAAGTTCGGGGTTTGGTGATAGAGGCGTGAATTTTGGATCATTTACTCAGAAAAACTTGCTGAGTAATTTGCCAGGTGGTTCCAATCGACATTTTCGCCGTTCAGGGGTGACCATGGTGCAAAGTTAGGGGTAGACATTATTTTCAAATAGACTAGAGGTGAGCCTAATAGAAGAAAAAGTGTGGTATTTAAACATTTTGTTCAAGTTAATTCAATTTAATTCTTTTAATCTAAAAAATGCATTATTTTTTACAGAAGTGTCCAAAATTGCTATTTTGAAGAAAAAAATGGTAGTAAGTATAGCTTATGATGACTCATCTTTCGGGGATAAGTGATAGAAGCGTGAATTTTGGATCATTTACTTAGAAAAATGCGCTAGCTGAGTTATTTGCCAGGTGGTCCGCATCGAAAAATGTTCCAGTTCAGGGGTGACCATGGTGCAAAGTTAGCAGTAGACATTATTTTTAAATAGACTAGGGGTGAGCCTAATAGAAGTAAAAGTGTGGTATTTAAACATTTTGTTTAAGTATTAATTTAATTAAATTGTATTTATCTAAAAAAGTATTATTTTTAACAGGGGTGTCCAAAATTGTTACATTTGCCCTTATTTCGAAAACACATTCAAAATGCTTGTAAGCATAGCTTGTGTTGACTCATATGAAAGGAATTTAAACACTGAACACGAATTTCATACATAATCAAAAGTCAAGGTCACCGGGGTCAATCAGGGTGACGACCTTTGAAATTTAATTAACATTTTGTTGTCTAATCGCCATTAATCCTGTCAATTAAGATTTTTTTAGGAAAAAAATGCGATGTCGCTGAATTTTTGCAGAGACCTTCCTTATATAATACTAATCAACATACTAAGACTCCCCTACGATCGGACTGGAGCTTCGGCCGCCATATTGAAAAATGGCGGCCACAAAGTGTTGGTTATCGAATATCTCCAAATTGGTTGGAGATAGACAAAATGTTGCGATTGCAAAAACATTCCCCATTCAATTCCCTACGAAAAATGTGTCTTCTATAGTTTTGGTAGGGGCAAAGGTAACGTTACAAAATCGTGGTTTATATTATCGTCGTTGGAACTGCAAAACCTCCTACAAGTGTTTTCTGAAATTGTTCAGGAGACACAAAAAACAATATTTATTTAAACCTCCTATCTGCAAATGTCTGCAAAAAAGTAACAAAATTTCAGACGTTGCAAAAACACCTATCAGAATGCCAAGTTAAACATAGATTTTGCTTTAAAATGACGTTGTTTGTTTGACTCATCTTTCTATTAGATAACAACAGTGTAATTTTAGCTTTCTATAATTGCTATAAGAATATGATTAACAATCAGTAATTGTTTAAAAACATCCTGGCGAAACTCTCCGTACAGAAACAGCGTCTTTCATGCCTGATACTCATAGGAGGTTTTGCAGACACTTTTCAAGCCCACACTGATAGGAGGTTTACTAAACCACTATTCAAACGCATTTCCATTGGTCAGAATGGATCATGTGATCATACACAGATGCCTAGGAATAACATACTGCCAACGAGATAAAAATACATGTTTCCAGAAAAAGTGCTGATAGGAGGTTTTGCAGTTCCAACGACGTTATGTTGCTTATTGGAGTATCAGGTGATTTCCTAATTTTTCACGCCCAGCATCAAACAATGCCCGGTAAATCTGTGAGAAACCGATTTAAATACAAACGGATTTTTGTACAGGGTTCATGAAAGCTTCCATTAGTATATTTTTTTTTAAATCAGGTCTGCGAAATCGGATTTTGCATTTACCCAGAATTGCTTTTTTTCCATTGTTGGCATTTCCTCAAAAATGCCATAGTTAACTCTCCATTATTAAGCACTAAATAGCATTGGAGGAAAAATTCTTTCTATGCACATTGAAAGGTCTTAAATAATGATCAGATTACAACCAAAGTTTTTATCCAATATGGCTGCTAATTCCTAATATTCACAATATGAATACTGTTTTCGTGCTGTTTTTACCCTCTTTTTGTTACATAATTCACTTTGATTGATTGAGCCATCAAACTTTCCTCGTAGAATGAGTATTTTAGCCGATATTTGGCTCGGAAGACGACTAAAACTACCATTTCGAATTTTTTGGGGAAAATTGCCAATTTTAAAAAAGCCGTATCTTGGGACCTATTAGACCTACAGAGCTGCGGTTGCACTCAAAATTGTAGCAAATGTTATCGACTTCAAAAGTGTACAGGGCAACGTTTTCCATAGGATTCACCTTTTAGAAGTTAAAAACCAAAAACTGAAAAAAGTCCGAAAGAAGGAAGGTTTTTCGAGCACCACGCAGTTAGCACAGGTCTTTCAAGGCTGAAAACTTGGTTTTACACTATTGGTATCTATCCAACAACATCCCAAAAAATCAGAACTGTGCAATATTTTGCGACCTACAATGTTTTAAATGACTGGCCTATAAGGGAATGCAAGTTTTGGTAAAGGCTGGAATTGCACCAGAAAAACTTGACCATCCTAGTATAAGCCAATGGATGAGTTGGCCTACCTATATTAAAGATAGAGAAGATTTGCCTTTGGCTGATAGAATTCGGGCAAAGTAAGTGAAATTAAAGAAGTTGTGCAAGACAAAGAATTATTATTTTATGTGGTAAAGAGATCAAGGAGAAATCAGGGTAATAGGTGTTAAACAGTATTGATCAAGTTGGGGCACAAATCAAACTCCTACGATGTTCAGAAGATTAACGTTGTTCAACAGATTTCCTGTAGGGCTACAGAGTTCTGAAGAGTTGCACCAATCAAAATATTCAGAAATAATCATTTTAAAACCTTAAAGAGAACCAACAGGGTTCCAACGTTTACACTGTCGCTCACCTGCAACGGGGTTAACAGGCCCGGGGGCATTCAGCAGTTCGCTGCCGAACAACCTACTTCTGTGTCCGCCCGCGATCTGAGCACAGTGTACTGTAAGAAAGTATCTAGACGATGCGCCTGGAGGTTCCCAAGGAAAACTGGGAAAGAAAGGAGAGGTAGGGAGTAGTTGTCATCCAGTGACCAAACAAAGAGCTGCCTTGGCATACACAAGCCAACAATGTTGTCACCATGTCAACCTGGCGGCAAACAGGAGGAGACTCGACAGACCACAGAAGAAATCTCCATCATATTTCTTACACAATATGTTATATAAATATCTGACATCAAGTCTTCCAAGTGCAGATGCAAAAAATGAATATGAATTACAAATAAATTCACAAAACCAGGTGGAAAGAGAGAGTAAAATTCATTTGGTTAAGGGTATAAGAAGGTTTTAAAGTCAAACTTGAATGATTACGAATGTTCAATTTTTGTGGGACTGTTGTACTTTAGATTGAGACTAAGATATGATGTATGCAGAAAGGTGCAAGGCGTAACAAAGGTAATCAACAGTGTTGACTGTTCGAACCTGTACAAGCTATATTCAATAAAGAAACGGACACACTGTAATGTGGATGATCTAGGAATGAAGAAATCGCCTAAATTCATAAAGCCTTAGGGGTAGGGAATGCAATGTTTCATGTCCAAATTAAATGTCTTAACAATTTTAATTTTTTGTGGTTCTTTTGTAGGTTAGAGTAAGTTAGGTCTGAATACAATGTTTGCAGGTAGGTGCAAGGCGTAACAACAGTTATCAACCATGAAGACTGTTCCAAGCTGTACGAGCTATATTCAACATAGAGACGGACACTCTATAATAATGATGATCTAGTAATGAAGAATTATCCTAAATTCATTAAACCTTAGGAAATGTAAAGTTCCATGTTCAACTTGAATGTTGCACAATTTTAATTTTTTAGTACTTTTGTAGGTTAGAGTTAGTAAGACTTAAATAAGATGTTTGCAGAAAGGTGCAATGCGTAACAACAGTTATCAACCGTGTAGACTATTCCAAGCTGTACGAGCTATATTCAACATAGAGACGGACACTCTCTATAATGTCGGTGATCAGTAGGGCCTAATGAAGAAATATCCTAAATTCATTAAGCATTAGGGAATGCAATGTTTCATGTCCAGCTTGAATGTTTCACAATTTTATTTTTTGTTGTACTTTTGTAGGTAAGAGTTAGTAAGACTTAAATAAGATGTTTGCAGAAAGGTGCAATGCGTAACAACAGTTATCAACCGTGTAGACTATTCCAAGCTGTACGAGCTATATTCAACATAGAGACGGACACTCTCTATAATGTCGGTGATCAGTAGGGCCTAATGAAGAAATATCCTAAATTCATTAAGCATTAGGGAATGCAATGTTTCATGTCCAACTTGAATGTTCCACAATTTTAATTTTTTGTGGAACTTTTGTAGGTTAGAGTAAGTAAGACTTAAATACAATGTTTGCAGATAGGTGCAAGCCGTAACAACAGTTATCAACCGCCTAGGCTGTTGCAGCCTGTACAAGAAGATGATCCAGTAATGAAGAAATATCCTAAATTCATTAAGCCTTAGGGAATGCAATGCTTCATGTCCGACTTCAATGTTAAACAATTTTATTTTTGAGGTACTTTTGTAGGTTAGAGTAAGTAAGACTTAAATACAATGTTTGCAGATAGGTGCAAGCCGTAAAAACAGTTATCAACCCTGTAGGCTGATGCAGGCTGTATAAGCTGATGATCCAGTAATGAAGAAATATCCTAAATTCATTAAGCATAAGGCAATGCAATGTTTCATGTCGAAAATGAATGTTCCACATTTTAAATTTTTGTGGAACTTATGTAGGTTAGAGTAAGTAAGACTTAAATAAGATGTTTGCGGGAAGGTGCAAGGCGTAACAACAGTTATCAACCATGAAGACTGTTCCAAGCTGTGCAAGCTATATTCAACATAGAGACGGACACTAGCTATAATACAGATGATCTAGTATTGAATAAATATCTTAAATTCATTAAGCATTAAGAAATGTTATGTTTCATGTCCAACTTGAATGTTACACAATTTTATTTTTGAGGTACTATTGTAGGTTAGAGTTAGTAAGACTTAAATACAATGTTTGCAGATAGGTGCAAGCCGTAACAACAGTTATCAACCGTGTAGGCTGATGCAGGCTGTATAAGCTGATTATCCAGTAATGAAGAAACATCCTAAATTCATTAAGCATAAGGGAATGCAATGATTCATGTCCAACTTGAATGTTCCACAATTTAAATTTTTGTGTAACTTATGTAGGTTAGAGTTAGTAAGACTTAAATAAGATGTTTGCGGGAAGGTGCAAGGCGTAACAACAGTTATCAACCGTGTAGGCTTGTCCAGTTCAGTTTAGTTTGAGTGCAGAAGTAACATTTACTTTTGCTTATTATACAGTACCGGGTATATTTACCTTAAAAGTAGAATGAACATAATTCCAGAGGAGACAACGCTTTTACGCCATTATTTGGCAGAATTGAAAGAGAGGGGCTAAGCTGTCGTTGAGCCGAGTTTTGCAGCAGGGAGCACGAAAGACTTGACGAGAGACGGGTTCGAATTCGGGATCCCAGTTCATTGCTAGGTCATCAAGGCCTCTATGGCCATTGCGTCTTGTTGATATAAACATTTTGATGAGTGAGGCTATTGAGATGATAATCGGATCAGTTGACATAGCTGTGAGGGCGTCAACTAACCCGTCTATTATGGTGAAAACTGAGACTTCGGGTGTATTTGAGGAGGCTGTTAGTTCAGGTCTGGGTTGGGCCAGGCGGCGAGCAGCTGGGGGGCGATTTAAGTTATTAACAACGTCTGCAAATGAATGTTGAGGGTTGAGTGGAATAACTGGTGGCAGGTTACTGTGGTCAGTGGACTTTTTGTAGGCTCGACGAGTGTACTGAGTGCCTTGTGGAGTACGAGCAGCTTGTCCAAGCTGTACAAGCTATATTCAACATAGAGACCGACACTAGCTATAATGCAGATGATCTAGTAATGAATAAATATTCTAAATTCATTAAGCATTACGGAATGTTATGTGTCATGTCCAACTCAAATGTTTAATAATTTTATTTTTGTGGTACTTTTGTAGGTAAGAGTAAGTAAGACTTAAATACAATGTTTGCAGATAGGTGCAAGCCGTAACAACAGCTATCAACCGTCTAGGCTGTTGTAGCCTGTACAAGAAGATGATCCAGTAATGAAGAAATATCCTAAACTTATTAAGCCTTAGGGAACGCAATGCTTCATGTCCGACTTCAATGTTAAACAATGTTATTTTTGAGGTACGTTTGTAGGTTAGAGTTAGTAAGACTTAAATACAATGTTTGCAGATAGGTGCAAGCCGTAACAACAGTTATCAACCGTGTAGGCTGATGCAGGCTGTATAAGCTGATGATCCAGAAATAAAGAAATATCCTAAATTCATTAAGCATAAGGGAATGCATTGTTTCATGTCCAACTTGAATGTTCCACAATTTAAATTTTTGTGGAACTTTTGTAGGTTAGAGTTAGTAAGACATAAATAAGATGTTTGCAGAAAGGTGAAAGGCGTAACAAAAGTTATCAAGCGTGTAGGCTGTTCCAAGCTGTACAAGCTATATTCTACATAAAATATGATGATGATCCAGTACTGGTAATGAAAAAATATACTAAATTCATTAAACCTAATTGGGATTGCAAGTTTTTGTAAAGGCTGTAATTGCACTAGATAAACTTAACCATCCAAGTATTGGCCAATGGATGAGTAGGCCTTCCGATGTTATAGGTAGCGGAGATTTGCCTTTGGCTGAAAGAATTCGTGCAATGAAGATGAAATTTGAGAAGTTGAGCAAGACAAAGAAATTATTATTTTATGTGGTAAAGAGATCAAGGAGAAATCAGGGAATTGGGTGTTTAACAGTATTGATAAAAATGAAGCACAAATCAAACTCCTACCTGGTTCAGAAGATTTACCTAGTTCAAAAGATTTCCTGTTAGGCTACAGAGTACTGATGAGTGGTAGCACAAATCAAAATACTCAGAAATAATCTTTTAAAACCTTAGAGAGAACTAAGAGAGTTCCAGCATTTACACTGTCGCTCACCTACAACGGGGTTAACAGGCCCGGGGGCATTTAGCAGTTCGCTGTCGAAAAACCTACTTCTGTGTCCGCCCGCGATCTGAGCATGGTGTATTGTAAGAAAGTATCTAGACGATGCGCCTGGAGGTTCCCATGGAAAACTGGGAAAGAAATAAGAGGTAGGGAGAAGTTGTCATCCAGTGAAAAAACACTAACAGCTGCCTCAGCATACACAAGCCAACAATGTTGTCACCATGTCAACCTGGCGGCAAACAGGATGAGACTCGACAGACCACGGAATAAATCTCCTTCATATTTCTTACACAACATGTTACATAAATATCTGACAAGAAGTCTTCCAAGGGCAGATGCAAAAAATGAATATGAATTACAAATAAATTCACAGAACCAGGTGGAAAGAGAAAGTAAAACTCATTTGGTCAAAAAGTATAAGAAGGTTTTAAGTCAAACTTATCTGATTACGAATGTTTAATTTTTGTGGGACTGTTGTTGTGAAGAGTGAGACTTAGATAAGATATTTGCAGAAAGGTGCAAGGCGTAACAACGGTTATCAACAGTGTACACTATTCCTAGCTGTATAAGCTAACTTCAACAAAGATGATCAAGTTATGAAGAAATCACCTAAATTCATTAAAACTTTGGGAATGAAATGTTTCATGTCCTACTATGAACTTGTTTAACAATTTTAATTTTTTGTGGTACTTTTGTAGGTTTGCGTTTGTAGGCGCTCACGCCAAGAACATCGGGTCTTTCAACGTCTCCTGGGGCCACGCGGTTCTATCAACCGAGCCCGAAATGCTCAACGCCATCTCCGACATCATCCCAGTCAACCCCATGACCAACCTCACAGATATCAACCTGATCGCCAGCCACGTCGCCCTGTCCCCGTAGATCATACAGTTCTTCTACGACCTAGCCAAGATAACCAAGATTACCATTTCTTACTTGCACTTAAATTGTGAAATAAACAAACTGGTTTTCGACCTGAAAAAGAAAATCGTCGACAATAATGTTAACTTGAAATTTGAATGTATATTTTCTGTCATCACACGATGAGGAAAGAATATATGTTTTCATTCTAAGTTTTCAATTATTTTTTTCTAGGAGTGGCACAATAATTATAAAATGTATTGTTTTTGTTCTAAGTCCATGGTGTACATTAATTAACCTCGCATATCTCAAGCTGTTCGCCAGCTACGTCATCCTCTGCTTGCAGATCATATAGTTCTTATACGACCTATATCTATATCTCTAAAAGAGATATATCATATCTCTTTTATTATTATTTTTATTATTATGTTTACCCAAGATAGCCAAGATTTCCATTTCTTACTTGCAGCTGGATTGTGAAATAAACAAACTGGTTTTCGAACTAAAGAGGAAAATCGTTGACACTAATGTTAACTTGAACTTTTCATGTATATTAAAGACTTAAATACAATGATTGCAGATAGGTGCAAGGCGTTCCAACAGTTATCAACCATGAAGACTGTTCCAAGCTGTACGAGCTATATTCAAAATAGAGACGGACAATTGTTTTAATGCCAATAAGGGATGTGGTTCGCAAATTTGCCGTTGGAAATATTTCCGATTTGGAAAATTTCCGTTGGAAATTTCCGACTAATTTTTCGGGAAAATTTCCAACATCTTTAATGTTAACATAATCTTATTTTTTAAATTTTATTATTTTTTTTAGATATATGAGCTCTTAGATATTTTGTGCTTAAGTGCTGGTTGACTTGCTATGTTTGAAAATGGTAATTAGTTGATTTCAATTTCATTTGTAGGCCTACTTTCTTTATTTTACTATGTTACATAATTTCTTCATTTAGGTGTTAGACTAGAGATGATGATAATAATAATAATATTCATCATTTACATTATTTAATATTTAGGCCTCATATTAATTTTAACTGTATATTCAAACTAAATACAACACATTTAATGTCAGGCAAAAATCCCCCTGTGCCAAGAAGATTAAGAGTGTATTTAGATTTAGGGCCTGCTACTGATTTCACAATTTTGTATTTCATTATGTTACTGCACTCGGTACCGCCAAAACTCTAAACCAATTGAATTGTGATATTATTGCAAATGCAGTGCTGAATGAATGCAATGATTTTTTCAACATCGGTGTCTATCTAATGTCTGTCTAGTCTCTAACCAGGCGGATGGTGGCTACTAAAAGTTAGCTAACGACACACAAACAAAACTCACAAGCCACAACACATAACCAAACCAAGGTTATTTCACTAATTCATGTTATGTTCTCTTTTCTTTCCCAACCTGTCAATTCTTCACCTTATACTAAACTAGCCTTTTGGCCTCTCACACACTTTAATCGACTTTCCAATCAAGGGAATCAATCCTATTTGGATCCCTATGTACTTCTCTCATCTTCCTTAACTTTTCCCATTCTTATACTTTTATGCTTTAGAGACCTAATTTGCATTTTATTTCTAGGCCTGGCCTGTGGGCTGTCTGTAGGATAGTTGGTCTAAGGGCCTCTGCCTAGGGATGGACATTGATCCACAATATAGGCCCAGGCAAAGGCCCGCCTCATAAACATTTATATGAACCGTTTATGTTTGTGACCGTTGTATCGCACCAAAGTACAACTGTAAAAGATACTTATAAATTATATCAATATAATGAAAAAATTTTTAATATCAAAGCAAAATATTTATTTATATTCTATAATCTATTATAGGCCAAATACGGAATTGAATTCAACACTATAGAGAAGAGCACACAGTGTCTCAACTCTATTAAAATCAAGCAACAACAATAAAACCACTCAAGCTTTGTGAAGACAATAAAGCAGTAAACATTGTGGGGTTCCTAAATTATTAGAGAGCAAAATATTCAATACGGGACAAAACAACTATAAAAAAAAGAACATTGGGGTACCAAGACAACATGGGCGTGTGCTTTATTTTCTCGGAATCATGGTGCCAGGTATTAAATCTGCTCTACTCTTGAGGGTTTGTTACTTTAGCCTATAATAAATTGTATTGAAATCAGATATAATAAACAAAACAGTCTTGACCAGGTCTCCCCTGCCGGGCGCGGACTAGATTACTGGGGTGGTATTAAAATTTAAAGAATTTGATGACAAATAATTCAAATGCACCAATAATTCCGCAGAAATAATTTTGCGGTCTCGGTGTCTTTTGAAGCATGGTTCGATCCCTGCCATGGTTGGTTTTGTAATCGGACCAGCCCTTTTATGTGATATAAAGCCCACCGATTGTTTTAGCCAAAATGTGACTGATTACTTATTAATTTGATATATAATTGAAATCCAAAGAATTACTAAGTGATAGAAAAGGTGTTTGCATACGTATTGCTTTGATTCCACACAAATACGAAACCTACATGTCTCCGACATGTTGATCGGGCGTAAGCGCTCGACTCTGATCAGGAGTTACGGATCGATCCATGGAGTCCGGCAATCCTGACTGAAAATTTTTTTTAGGTTTTCCTCAGTCGTTAATGCGAATGCAAGGGATGGAACCTCTTAACGATCTGGGATATCCCTTCACAATTGTCCAATCCCAACATACCTAGTTCACCTGAAAGGGGCATATTGCACCTATAACAGTTAAATTCTCACAATTAAAAAATTAGCAGTGTTGGGTCACTAATCTTCAACAAGTGGCATTAGCAAATCCCTACACACTAATGGAAAGTGGGTAGTGGATTGCAGCCCAGATAATTTTTAAAGAGTAAAAAATGTAACTAAAAAAATAACAGTGGGTAATTGGTTAACTCAGTCGGCGTTTGATGAAGTTTTAAAGTGGGTAAAATACATTTTTCATGGATGAATATGTTTCTGTAAATATGATATTGAAGCTATATTCCTTTACGTGCTGCTTGTTGTGTGCACGATAGAGCTTCACAATACAGACCCTCAATTAGTTAATTTCTTACGCGCGAGGATAGCACGTGTAGATTCTATCCTCCTTGCGCGTTTTCAGCATTCCCCGCCAGAGTGGACATCGAGGGGGAGTGCTCTATAATGATGATCCAGTATGAAGAAATATCCTATTCATTAACCCTTAGGAATGCAATGTTCATGTCCAATTGAATGTTCCACATTAAATTTTTGTGGAAACTTTTGTAGGTTAGAGTTATAAATTTAAATAAGATGTTTTCAGAAGGTGCAAGGCGTAACAACCATTACAACCTGTAGGCCTGTTCCCAAAGCTGGTACAAGCTAAAATTTACATAAAATATGATGATGATTTCCATACCGTAATGAGAATATACTAAATTCATTAAACCTAATTGGATTGCAAGTTTTGTTAAGGCGTAATTGCACTAGATAAACTTAAACCACCCAAAGTATTGGCCAATGGATGAGTAGGCCTCCCTATGTTTAGGTACTTAGCGGAGATTTGCCTTGGCTGAAAATTCGGCAATGTAGATGAAATTAAGAATTGCAGACAAGAATTATTATTTTAATGTGTAAAGAGTCAAGGGAAATCAGGAATTGGTGTAAAACATTGTTATCAAAATAAAGCACAAATCAAACTCCTACTGGTTAAGAAGATTGACCTGGGTTCAAAGATTTTCCTGTATAACAGAGTACTGATGAGTGGTTGCAAAACTCAAATATTCAGAAATAATCATTTTTAAAACCTTATAGGGAACTAAGAACTTTCCAGCATTTCACTGTCGCTTACCTACACGGGGTTCACGGCCCAGGGGCATCAGCAGTTCGCTGCGAAAAACTATTTTCTGTGTCCGCCCGCGATCTGAGCATTGTGTATGTAAGAAGTCTCTAGACGATCCCTGGAGGTTCCCATGGAAGACTGGAAGAAGAAGAGGTAGTGAGAAGTTGTCATCCAGTAAAAAACACCATCAGCTGCCTCGGGCATCAAAAGCCAACAATGTTGCCCACATGTCAACCTGGCAGCAACAGGAGGAGACTCGCAGACCACGAATAAATCCCATCATATTAATTTTCTACACAACAGCTACATAATATCTGACATCAATCTTCAAAGCAAAATGCAAAAAATGAATATGAATTACAAATAAATTAAAGAACCAGTGGAAAGAGAAAGAAAAAACTCATTTGGCAAAGGGGTAGAAGAAGGTTTTTAAGTCAAATTGAATGATTAGGATGTTAAATTTTTGTGGGACTGTTGTTGCTGAGAGTGAGACATAGATAAATGTTTGCAGTAAGGTGCAAGGCGTAACAACGTTTACACAGTGTCCCACTGTTCCTACTGTATGCGTTTCAACAAAGATGATCCAGTTTGAAGAAAATCTCCTAAATTCATTAAAACTTTTGGGTAGGAATGTTTCATTGTCCTACTAAAATGTTCACCCATTTTAATTTTGTGGACTTCATAGTTTGCGTTTGTAGCGCTCACGCAAGAACATCGGTCTTCAACGTCTGTGAGGGCCCGCGGTTCTATAAAACCAGCCGAATTGCTCAAGGGCCTTTTCTCCCACACACGCCGTAAACCCATGCCCCACCTCACAGATTCAACTGATCGCCACCACGTCTCCGGGTCCCCGAAGATCATACAGTACTTCTACAACCTACCCAATTTCAAGATTAACATTTTTTTACTTGCAGTTTGATTGTGAAATAAAAAAACTGGTTTTCGCCCGAAAAAAAGAAATTGCGACAATAATGTTAACTTGAAATATGAATGTATATTTTCCGTCATCACATAATGAGGAAAGATTAATATGTTTCTCATTCTAAGCTATCACCGAGCCCAATTGCTCAACGCCATCTCCGACATCGTCGCCGTCAACCCCATGACCAACCTCACGATATCACCGTCGCCACCCACGTCGTCCTGTCCCGAAATCATAAAATACTTCTTCGCCCTACCAAGATAACCATATTACCATTTCTTACTTGCAGTTTGATTGTGAAAAAAACAACTTTTTTTTCGACCTAAAAAAAAAAATTTGTCGACATATGTTAACTTAAATTTGAATGTAAATTTTCGTCATAACATGTGAGGAAAGATAATATGTTCTCATTCTAAGCTATCAACCGAGCCCGAATTGCTCAACGCCATCCCCCCGACATCGTCGCCGTCAACCCCATGACCAACCTCACAGATATAAACCCTGATCGCCAGCCACGTCGTCCTGTCCCCGAAGATCATAAAATACTTCTACGACCTACCCAAGATAACCAAAATTACCATTTCTTACTTGCAGTTTGATTGTGAAATAAACAAACTGGTTTTCGACCTAAAAAAGAAAATTGTCGACAATAATGTTAACTTGAAATTTGAATGCATATTTTCCGTCATCACATGATGAGGAAAGATAATATGTTTTCATTCTAAACTATCAACCGAGCCCGAAATGCTCAACGCCATCTCCGACATCATCGCCGTCAACCCATGCCCAAACCTCCAGATATCAACCTGATCGCCAGCCACGTCGCCCTTGTCCCCGAAGATCATACAATACTTCTTCGACCTACCAAGATACCAGATTAACATTTCTTACTTGCATTTTTTGATTGTGAAATAAACAAACTGGTTTTCCGACCTAAAAAAGAAAATTGTCGACAATAATGTTAACTTGAAATTTGAATGTAAATTTTCGTCATAACATGATGAGGAAAGATAATATGTTCTCATTCTAAGCTATCAACCGAGCCCGAATTGCTCAACCCCATCTCCCGACATCGTCGCCGTCAACCCATGACCAACCTCACAGATATCAACCTGATCGCCAGCCACGTCGTCCTGTCCCCGAAGATCATACAATACTTCTTCGACCTACCCAAGATAAACCAAGATTAACATTTCTTACTTGCAGTTTGATTGTTGAAATAAACAAACTGGTTTTCGACCTAAAAAAGAAAATTGTCGACAATAATGTTAACTTGAAATTTGAATGTATATTTTCGTCATAACATGATGAGGAAAGATAATTTTGTTCTCATTCTAAGCTATCAACCGGCCCGAATTGCTCAACGCCATCTCCGACATCGTCGCCGTCAACCCCATGACCAATCTCACAGATATCAACCTGATCGCCAGCCACGTCGTCCTGTCCCCGGAAGATCATACAATACTTCTTCGACCTACCCAAGATAACCAAGATTACCATTTCTTACTGCAGTTTGATTGTGAAATAAACAAACTGGTTTTCGACCTAAAAAAGAAAATTGTCGACAATAATGTTAACTTGAAATTTGAATGTAAATTTTCGTCATAACATGATGAGGAAAGATAATATGTTCTCATTCTAAGCTATCAACCGAGCCCGAATTGCTAAACGCCATCTCCGACATCGTCGCCGTCAACCCCATGACCAACCTCACAGATATCAACCTGATCGCCAGCCACGTCGTCCTGTCCCCCAAAGATCATACAATACTTCTTCGACCTACCCCCCAAGATAACCAAGATTACATTTCTTACTTGCAGTTTGATTGTGAAATAACAAACTGGTTTTCGACCTAAAAAAAAAAATTGTCGACAATAATTTTAAACTTGAAATTTGAATGTATATTTTCGTCATAACATGATGGGGGAAAGATAATATGTTTCTCATTCTAAGCTATCAACCGAGCCCGAATTGCTAAACGCCTCTCCGACATCGTCGCCGTCAACCCCATGACCAACCTCACAGAAATCAACCTGATCGCCAGCCACGTCGTCCTGTCCCCGAAGATCATACAATACTTCTTCGCCTACCCAAGATAACCAAGATTAACATTTCTTACTTGCATTTTTGATTGTGAAATAAAAACGGGTTTTTTTCGACCTAAAAAAAGAAAATTGTCGACAATAATGTTAACTTGAAATTTGAATGTAATTTTCGTCATAACATGATGAGGAAAGATAATATTTTTCTCATTTAAGCTATCAACCGAGCCCGAATTGCTCACGCCATCTCCGACATCGTCCGCCGTCAACCCCATGACCAACCTCACAGATATCAACCTGATCGCCAGCCACGTCGTCCTGTCCCCGAAGATCATACAATACTTCTTCGCCCTACCCAAGAAAACCCAAAGTTTTAACATTTCTTACTTGCAGTTTGATTGTGAAATAACAAACGGGTTTTTTCGACCTAAAAAAGAAAATTGTCGACAATAATGTTAACTTGAAATTTGAATGTATATTTTCGTCATAACATAATGAGGAAAGATAATATGTTCTCATTCTAAGCTATCAACCGAGCCCGATTGCTAAACGCCATCTCCGACATCGTCGCCGTCAACCCCATGACCAACCTCACAGATATCAACCTGATCCCCAGCCACGTCGTCCTGTCCCCGAAGATCTAAAATACTTCTTCGACCTACCCAAGATAACCAAGATTACCATTTCTTACTTGCAGTTTGGATTGTGAAATAAACAACGGGTTTTTTTCGACCTAAAAAAGAAAATTGTCGACAAAAATGTTAACTTGAAATTTGGAATGAAAATTTTCGTCATAACTTTATGAGGAAAGATAATATGTTCTCATTCTAAGCTATCAACCGACCCCGAATTGCTCAACGCCATCTCCGACATCGCGCCGCAACCCCATGACCACCTCACAGATATCAACCTGATCGCCAGCCACTTTCGTCCTGTCCCCGAAGATCATACAATACTTCTTCGACCTACCCAAGATAACCAAGATTAACATTTCTTACTTGCAGTTTGATTGTGAAATAAACAAACGGGTTTTTTCGACCTAAAAAAAGAAAATTGTCGACAATAAGTTAACTTGAAATTTGAATGTATATTTTCGTCATAACAAGATGAGGAAAGATAATATGTTCTCATTCTAAGCTATCAACCGAGCCCGAATTGCTCAACGCCATCTCCGAAAATGTCGCCGTCACCCCATGCCACCTCACAGATATCACCTGATCGCCAGCCACGTCCGTCCTGTCCCCGAAGATCATACAATACTTCTTCGACCTACCCAAGATAACCAAGATTACCATTTCTTACTTGCAGTTTGATTGTGAATAACAAACTGGTTTTCGACCTAAAAAAAAAAATTGTCGACAATAATGTTTAACTTGAAATTTGAATGAAAATTTTTTCGTCATAACATGTGAGAAAGATAATATGTTCTCATTCTAACTATCAACCGGACCCCGAATTGCTCAACGCCATCTCCGACATCGTCGCCGTCACCCCATGACCAACCTCACAGATATCAACCTGATCGCCAGCCACGTCGTCCTGTCCCCGAAGATCATACAATACTTCTTCGACCTACCCAAGATAACCAAGATTAACATTTCTTACTTGCAGTTTGATTGTGAAATAAACAAACTGGTTTTCGAACTAAAAAAAAAAATTGTCGACAATAATGTTAACTTGGAAATTTGAATGTATATTTTCGTCATAACATGATGAGGAAAGATAATATGTTCTCATTCTAAGCTATAAACCGAGCCCGAATTGCTCAACGCCATCTCCGACATGGGCCCGCCGTAAACCCCATGACCAACCTCACAGATATCAACCTGATCGCCAGCCACGTCGTCCTGTCCCCGAAGATCATACAATACTTCTTCGACCTACCCAAGATAACCAAGATTAACATTTCTTACTTGCATTTTTGATTTGTGAAATAAACAAACTGGTTTTCGACTAAAAAGAAAATTGTCGACAATAATTTTTAACTTGAAATTTGAATGTAAATTTTCGTCATAACATGATGGGGAAAGATAATATGTTCTCATTCTAGCTATCAACCGAGCCCGAATTGCTCAACGCCATCTCCGACATCGTCGCCCGTCACCCCATGCCCAAACCTCACAGAAAATCAACCTGATCGCCAGCCACGTCGTCCTGTCCCCGAAGATCATACAATACTTCTTCGACCTACCCAAGATAACCAAGATTAACATTTCTTACTTGCAGTTTGATTGTGAAATAAACAAACTGGTTTTCGAACTAAAGAGGAAAATCGTTGACACTAATGTTAACTTGAACTTTTCATGTATATTAAAGACTTAAATACAATGATTGCAGATAGGTGCAAGGCGTTCCAACAGTTATCAACCATGAAGACTGTTCCAAGCTGTACGAGCTATATTCAAAATAGAGACGGACAATTGTTTTAATGCCAATAAGGGATGTGGTTCGCAAATTTGCCGTTGGAAATATTTCCGATTTGGAAAATTTCCGTTGGAAATTTCCGACTAATTTTTCGGGAAAATTTCCAACATCTTTAATGTTAACATAATCTTATTTTTAAATTTTAAATTTTTTTTTTTGATATATGAGCTCTTAGATATTTTGTGCTTAAGTGCTGGTTGACTGCTATGTTTGAAATGGTAATTAGTTTTATTTCAATTTCATTTGTAGGCCTACTTTCTTATTTTACTATGTTACATAATTTCTTCATTTAGGTGTTAGACTAGAGATGATGATAATAATAAATATTCATCATTTACATTATTTAATATTAGGCCTCATATTAATTTTAACTGTATATTCAAACTAAAACACAAAACAATTTAATGTCAGGCAAAATCCCCCCGTGCCAAGAAGATTAAGAGTGTATTTAGATTTAGGGCCTGCTACTGATTTCACAATTTTGTATTTCATTATGTTACTGCACTCGGTACCGCCAAAACTCTAAACCAATTGAATTGTGATATTATTGCAAATGCAGTGCTGAATGAATGCAATGATTTTTTCAACATCGGTGTCTATCTAATGTCTGTCCCAGTCTCTAACCAGGCGGATGGTGGCTACTAAAAGTTAGCTAACGACACACAAACAAAACTCACAAGCCACAACACATAACCAAACCAAGGTTATTTCACTAATTCATGTTATGTTCTCTTTTCTTTCCCAACCTGTCAATTCTTCACCTTATACTAAACTAGCCTTTTGGCCTCTCACACACTTTAATCGACTTTCCAATCAAGGGAATCAATCCTATTTGGATCCCTATGTACTTCTCTCATCTTCCTTAACTTTTCCCATTCTTATACTTTTATGCTTTAGAGACCTAATTTGCATTTTATTTCTAGGCCTGGCCTGTGGGCTGTCTGTAGGATAGTTGGTCTAAGGGCCTCTGCCTAGGGATGGACATTGATCCACAATATAGGCCCAGGCAAAGGCCCGCCTCATAAAGTAGCCTACAGGTATGACGTAAGGTAACTGAAAAAGAATGTCACGTCACGCCAAGTCGCTCTCACTGACGCAGCCTATTCCGGCATTTTCACGTAATTTGATAAAAAAATCTCAATTTCCAAGCATCAGCTGTTGTCACTGTCAGTGTCGGCTCTCCATAGTCGATACTGATAGTAGTATGTACAAGAGTAAGGTAAGCCTATGCGGCTACACCTGAAATAGTTTGTCTTTCTATTAGTTAGGGGCTAGGCCTAAGCTGACAAATGCATAAAATCAGTAAATGCCATTCTATTAATGGATAATATCTGGAGGACATCATAGAAAATTATTTTTTTTTCGCAGAAAATTTCCTGGAAATTTTCCATGGAAACTTTCCGGAAACTTTCCAAATCGAATCTTTCCGGAAAACTTACATCACTAAATTGCCAATGCGGGCGATGATCTAGTAATGAAGAAATAACCTAAATAAATTAAGCATTAGGGAATACAATGTTTCATTTAAAACTTGAATGTTTAACAATTTTTTTTTATGTTGTACTTTTGTAGGTTAGAGTAAGTAAGACTTAAATAAGATGTTTGCAGAAAGGTGCAAGGCGTAACAACAGTTATCAACCATGAAGACCATTAAGACTTAGAAAATAGAATAATTCATGTTCAGCTTGAATGCTTTACTAATTTTAATTTTTGTAATTCATTTGTAGGTTAGAGTTAGTAAGACTTAAATAAGATGTTTGCAGAAAAGTGAAAGGCGCAACAATAGTTATCAATCCTTTAGACAGTTCCAAGGTAAATGTGCCTGAAGATGATCTAGTAATGAAGAAATATCGTAAATTCATTGAACCTAATTATTGGGAATGCATGTTTTTGTAATGGCTGGAATTGCACCAGATAAACTTGACCATCCTAGTTTTTGCCAATGGATGAGTAGGACTACCTATGTTATAGGTAGCAAAGATTTGCCTTTGACTGATAGAATTCATGCAAAGTAAGTGAAATTAAAGAAGTTGTGCAAGACAAAAAAATTATTATTTTATGTGGTAAAGAGATCAAGGAGGAATCAGGGAATAAGGTGTTTAACAGTATTGTTTAAAATGAAGCACAAATCAAACTCTTACCTGGTTTAGAAGATTTACCTAGTTCAAAAGATTTCCTGTAGGGCTACAGAGTACTGATGAGTGGTAGCAAAAATCAAAATATTCAGTAATAATCATTTTAAAACCTTATAGAGAACAAAGAGAGTCCCAACATTTACACTGTCGCTCACCTACAACGGGGTTAACAGGCCCGGGGGCATTCAGCAGTTCGCTGTCGAACAACCTACTTCTGTGTCCGCCCGCGATCTAAGCATGGTGTACAGTAAGAAAGTATCTAGACGATGAGCAAGGAGGTTCCCATGGAAGACTGGGAAAGAAAGAAGGTGTAGGGAGACGTTGTCATCTAGTGACCGAAAACTAACAGCTGCCTCGGCATACACAAGCCAACAATGTTGTACCATGTCAACCTGGCGGCAAACGGGAGGAGACTCGACAGACCATGGAAGAAATATCCATCATATTTCTTACACAACATGTTACACAAATATCTGACATCAAGTCTTCCAAGGGCAGATGCAAAAAATGAATATGAATTACAAATATATTCACAAAACCAGGTGGAAAGAGAAAATAAAATTCATTTGGTTAAGGGTATAAGAAGGTTTTAAGTCAAACTTGAATGATTACGAATGTTTAATTATTGAGGGACTGTTGTTGCTTAGAGTGAGACTTAGATAAGATATTTGCAGAAAGGTGCAAGGCGTAACAACGGTTATCAACAGTGTACACTATTCCTAGCTAGCCCTGTAATAAGCCCCTAAGTTTCTTCACAAAA